>JAYGXS010000006.1:36858139-36937282 GCA_036362985.1 Ligula intestinalis
TCACAACATGACTTTTATCAACTTGAACTAACAAAAACTGATCTACTGTGTCGACTACCTCCCCACCCCCTCTACCCTCTCACCATGTGCCCACATCTCAGACTAATGGCTTCTACTCTCTATCCTTCTAGGCCGACACTTAATTGGGCCGTTTGCAGTCGAATAAGAGGCCGCACAATTACATGACGTCAATAAATCCCGCTAATCTCGTGATCCTTGCCTTGTTTAAAAAAGCTTTACCCTGCCTCAGCTTAGGTTGCTAGTACTTTGTCTGGATATGTCCTCAGCGACGAATGTGAGTCGCACAGCGTCCCTGCGCCTCGATTTCCTGTATTTTGACGAACGTAACGTATAGTTTTCATTCGGTAGATGACGTTCAATTTGAAGCGTAATCACCACATTCCTAATAAGAACCACTCCACTTCTCGTAGGCGGCATGGTTGAGCTGACTTACTGTTACTTTCTGCAGCTGCCTTTCAACGCGACTAAGTTTCCCACTCAAGAGGAGTATTCTAGCAAAGAGCATCAAAGGTGGACCTTAGGCCCTTAAGGACTACCGCGTTTGAGTTACCGTACCGATGGCGCTGGACAAGGACCCTTCATCGAGTGTTAATGAATCCGCAATCCGAATACGGAATGTATGTTCCTGGAGATGTACCTCTTGTAGCTGGCTCTCAGAGGAGACAAGGCTAGTGCACCCACTTGCCTCTCCTTGTTCCGGCGGTGCTCGCACTTAGGCACTCGCTCTGGCATTTACGTCTTCTGGGCATGTTCGCATTGCTAATTTAACCAGTCGGAGTTTTTCCGATCTGTTCACGATGCCTGAACTGGTTCCTCGGTTTCACTGACTGTGTGTGCATGCAGCCCATTTATTGAACGTGATCAGATCCGGTGGATTATTACTCACCATCTCGCATGATCCAGTCACGTGCTGCGTTGACAAATAAGTTTGGCGCGTCAAGCTGTGTGTGTGTGTGTGTGTGTTATGGTGTTTGCACTTGCTGCGCGGCTGTGATCATGCCTGATCCAGCCGGCCTCAATGGTGTCACGGATGTTGCTTCTTTCCACGCGATTGATGATTTGCGGCAGGGGATCTGGAAAGCTCAAGTCCAGCGACTAAGGCCGAAGATCTGATGGATGCTCTGTATATGAACAGCTTAGTACGTAACCTAATGTCTGAGTGTTACCAGAATGGCCTGGCTAGCAGCCTGAATGCATTTCGAGTTTGCGCGTTTCGGTTCCTGATTTATTATTTGATCTGTCTGTTGGGTGGTATATTCGAGCCTAAATGGCGAAAGCAACTAACTTCTTCGATGGGTTGACCACTGATAAACAGTGGTTGTGCTGTGCCGAGATACCCAGTCAGGAACTTCGTCATGCGTACCTTAATCGTCAGATCAACAATTGCAGCGAAGCGGGTGATTCGGTCTAGCTTTGGCTGAGGGGTATTATCAGGTACAACAATGTCAGCTGCATACTTCAGCTTAGGTGCTCTAAATCCAGGGCCCATTTCACATCCACTATCAGGTAGAATTGATTGATGCATCACTACGTCGATTAATTAGCTGAAGAACTGTCGAACTCTAGACGTCAGTGGGAAAGAATCTGACTCGTCACCAAGTGTTCTTACTGAGGCTGATGTTATGCTATAGTAGGGGTTGATCAGATTCAGCAACATTATTGACAGACCGCCAGCAAGCAAGATTTGCCATAAAGCTTCCCTGTCGATGGAATCAAGGGCGGTTTTGAAGTCCATGAAACAGGCGATGGTTATCTGTTGATTCTGGCGTCGATGTTCCAGTATGCAGCGCAGAGTGAAGCTGTGATCAATACATCCTCTATCTGTACGAAACCCTCCTTGGTTAGGAAAAGTGTCTATTTCATGGATGGCATTAATTATTTTCGGAATATTGTAGCAGTGAGTGGAGGCTGCCTCACGAAAGCGGTGTACTTAATTCGAAGGAGGATCCTCAGCCAGGGACGTTCAACTAGCCTCCAATTTCCTGCTCATCTTCCACGCGCAAAGCTTAGCATTCGCAATCCTAAAGGAAGACTGACGTGGCGGATGCAGGTAGTAGCAGTAGCATCGATTCAAGCGATAGTTGCGGTGACCTTGTAGTGAACTTGCATCACGGCGCGGCGTCTGCTTTAATTACGCTGACTGTCACCACAGTCACGTGCAAATGTGCGCCCACACAAGGCTGTTAGCCGCACGAAGCGAGTAGGCCCCGTGGTGTCTGTGTGAGACAATTCGGAACCTGAACCGTTGTATGATCATAGTGCTGTTTGGTGCTGCACTCTAATAATAGTGTATTGCTGTCCTGCAAATATTTTATTCATCCGCGTAGTTTGTGTCTTTTTATAATCTCTCAGTACGGACGACGGTGTGTTCGATCTGCGCGCCTGTGATCAGTCGTAGTCACTTCTAATTTGCCTACCCGGATAAGCCTATTCTCCACCATTCGCACTGTTAACTGACTGCGTTTGTAAGAGGTGGACTGCATAGATGGGAGGCTGACAGGGACATCGGCTCTGTAGCCTCTAAGTAGTAGTAGTAGTAGTGGTACTCCGAGCACTACATTCTTCAGGCCAAGTCCCGGTTGAAGGGTAAAGGCAGAATTAACTTGTGAGAGAGATTTATTGTGTACAGAACTCCCGGTTGCTGTCTGGGGCGGCAGTGGCCACTAGCGAAGCCAGGGCTAGTGTTGACAGCGTCCAGCCAGACCTGAGAGATAGAGCGTGAGACAGTGGTGGCAGTTGCTTAAGTGGGATCGCGGAGCAGGTTCGAGTGGTCTCCAATTGGTGCTTATGACATTACTAGAGGAATGTCTGGCTAGTAGCTCTTGTTAGATCAGGAGCCCCGCCGGTTTGGCACCAATCTTGGCGCTGTGGAGGAGGGGAAGTCGGAGCAGCGTGGTCAGGAGGGGCTGCTCCGTCGTCAAAAACAGAGATGTAGAGGAGGGAAGATAGATCCACCGTCGGGAGGTTTGGTGTAGCAGACTTTGGCTGCCGTGAGGACGGGTGGGAACGCGGTAGAAGACGCGTCTGCTGTGGTTCCCACAGTGGCGCAGTGGCGGTACCGTAGTCAGTGAAGTCTATCTGAGACGCGGTTATTGCTAGTTCAGAAGTAGAGGAATGTCGTGTCTGGTGGCGTAGGCTATGTCGGCCGAGGGTGAGGTAAAGGCAGCCATGACTACCCGGACACACGTGTGTGTCCGAGTGGAAGTCGGTCACGTCTCTGCAGGTCGGCACGTGTGAAAGCGCTGACTAGGGTATTGAATAACCTTCAGGCAGCTGGTCTGAAGAAGGTCGTCGAACATAGGAATGTTGGCCGTCGGCTACAGCTATTACGATAGGTCCATCTGCCCTGCAAAGCTCTTGTGATTAACATTGATTTAAGGTGTTGATAGCGCCTTTGGCGCAGCTGTCACGAGAGGTGCCTTCCCAAGTGACTTTAGTCGGTCACCCGGCTCATCGGCAATGGTTTTAAAAACATGTGTTCGCTTGTGCAGTCTCCAGGGAGGCTGATTGATTTGGTTAAACGAAGTCTCTGTACCGAAATATATGAGTTGGGCAGGTGCGGAGAAATGACGCCAATCATGGCTCATTCGATGAGCCCCGGCCAGCATACATTCCGGTTCGATGAGGTCAAAATTATCGCGTGAATTGATAATCGTTTGTATCGTGAATTTGTTGAGCCATGGTTCACGGCCCCACTGCTGACTCACTGCTGAGACTTCGTTCAGCCCAAGCAATCAGCCACTTGAAGGAGTGCGCAGGCGTACATATTTTCCGACGCTATTACCGTTGAACCAAGTAGCCGAGCAATCATCAGGTGAGCCTCCAACACGGGTGATGGAATATCGGCAGATAATGACCCGTATGTCGCCCGCCATGCCACTAAAGCATAATCATTAATTGCCACAAAACTTGTTTTGCCATCCTATGTACACCCACGGTAACTCCTGTCATAGTATTCAGCTTCAGCCTAGGTGACTCAGATCTCGTAGGCACTTCAAGCAAGGGCAAGGAACACAATCGATGGAGTTGAGGTTAAGCTGACGTGTAGATAGGCGTTGCTAGGCAGGTGTGTAATATGGTGTATTTAATTGCTAAAAATAACAATTGACTCGAACAATGGAGGTGCGATTTTTTATTATATTGCAGTAAAGCTTTTTTAGGCCGCCTGAAAATAAATTTTCTTACGGAATTCGTGTTTAAAGGTTTGATGCTTGATTAAGGAGTAGGTGATGCGTGGAAAGTGCGTGGGACGTAAACATTGAAAAATGAATTAAAGCCACTTGTAATTGTTTAAGCGTGCTCAATATGATTTGAAACCTACCAGGACTGCCTAAAGACTGCCTATTAACCAATATGAATAGTAGACAACTATTGTTTTGATAGGTGGTCTGCGGGACTTTATTTTCAGCGGCCTCACAAGAAAGCTAACACGTAATCGCCCTTCCCAGCTCCTTAGACTACCCTAATCCCATTGCCACCGTTCCTGTATTAAACGCCTACCTATAGATTGTGTTCGTTAGTAGAAAAACTGTACACGAGGTTGTTGCCAGTTCGTGGGGTCGCACAAGCAGTCCTTGCCCACTGTCACACTGTAAGAACAGCGCATTGCAATGCTCTCCCAATTACCGTATAGGGAATGCCGCGAGAGTCTATGAACTTAGCATTCGATCTTCTTACTGAAGCTCATCTACTCGCATACCTTCATCCGACAAGTTCAACTTGAGCTGAGATAGAATTCTGAGGCGAAGGCCACACTCATCTCAAGCCACCATAGCTACGTGTCTATTGGCATTCTCAGACAGAAAAAATGCTGGAGGGGCGAGTGTAACCGACACCGTGGGGTGAGCCACTTAGTTAATCCAGGCCCGAGCCTTGCTAGTGTATGTGTCGTAGCCCGTTGTTGGATCAGGAGTCCCCCCCGGAATCCAAATTGGTAGTAGTTGGAAGACGGAGAAAAGCGGAAGCCTCGACCGGCTTGAGCCAAACGTCCGCGGGGGTGAATTGGGTGCCTGACTGGAAACTGCGGGCGAAGAGATGCCGATAGTCATGCGGAGAAACGCCGCCGTCGGGACAGCAGTCAGGTGTGGGCGGGTGGAGTCGGTGTTGGTACTAGCGAAGGAACATTGAGCAGCCACTGCGTAGTTGAGCCAGAGTACAGCGAGTGGCCCTCGGGAGTTGTTGTTACGAGGCCACAATCGGGGGAGGATAGCCGCTCAAAAAGACCGGGGTATGTTAGCCTCGTTTTTCCTCGACAACGGCTCTCTGATGAAGACGCTAGAAGCCTGTCTTAATGTCGCGTTCTCACCAGCCTCACGGTGGCCAAGGTCTGCTACCCCAATCACTCTACGTCGGATCAACCCCCCTTCCCAACCTGTGTTTTTATTGACGGAGCAGCCCCTCCCAGCCTGCTAATCTCAAACTCTAGTGATCTGCTGTCTGTGGTGTCAGGGGTCAGATCAGGTCAGGTCAGGTTTTATTGAGGGAAATATAGGTAAATACCTTTGAACTCCCTTTTGGTACGGGACAGTTTTTTCAATGCATTTGATCTGCAGAACATTTCAGGACAGTGGCGTTGCCAGTAATTTGAATTTGGGTAAGGGAGGGCCGACATTGGCAAAACTCCTTAGGCATTGTTCAGAAAGTCTAGGGGTTTGAATGCCATTTGAGAGATTTAAGGAGGAAAACTGTCGCCCGTGGGGATGGGGGGGGGGGGGGGGGGGTGCAGAGTATATTCGAATCGGATGGCCTGTGCTAAGAGTGTTTGAAGCATGTCAGGGGTAGTCCATCGCGGTTTTCGCCATAATACCAAAGGTCCCACGAAGAGAAGATTGCGGAGGTCACGCGAATGTCACCAAGTATCGGAGACGCGCCTATCGTGCATCCTTTCTAGTTAACGAGTAGTATGTTTTTATAATGTGAATTGGGAAGAGCTTTACGAGCCTACGACCACAACAACAATGCTAATTTCCGAGGACGTTTTGGCTATGCACGTCTAGCTTTCTCTTGAATGCATCCACAGATGGGGACATAACAATATCCTCGGGGAGAGCATTCCAAGCTTCAACTACTCTATTACCAAAGAAGAACTTGCGTGTGTCTAGTCTGGCCCCTGTTACACATAGTTTGAAGAGATGCCCTCGTAAGTTCGTCGTTGTTGCTAACTCTAAGAAGTCGCCAGGTAGAAGACAACAGTCCTGTCCGCACATTATACGAAACGCTTGTATCAGATCGCCACGTAGCTGTCTGTAACGTAACGAAAATTGATCGACATTAGGGTAAAAAGCCCTGACCGGTAACCAGTTTGGTCGCGCACCTTTGGACCTTCTCGAAGGAATTTTGGTCTTTCGCGGTCCAGGGTTTCCATGATTGGATTGCGAACTCCAACTTCGGCCGCACAAATGTTCCAAAGACCTTAGCAACGCAGTCTTTATCGAAGGTACAGAAAGCCCTTTTGAAAAGATACAGGACGGCTATCGCAAAATTCGCTACCTTTGCGCAGTGCAGCTAGGGCTTGAGAGCCATAGAGATCCATACTCCCAAATCTTTCTGCGCGTCCACTTCTTGCAGTTGGATGCCATTTAGGCTGTAAACCTTAGGGTTCTGAGAGCTGGGTCGGCCAACTCGTAGGATACTGGATTTGTTCTCGTTAAACGGCAAAAACCAGTCTTGAGACCAAGTTTGAAGGCGGTTTAGGTTTATCTGCAAACGCTCTTCGTCAGCAGAATTTCTGATGGCGTTCCAAATCTTAATGTCATCGGCAAACATAGCCACATCGCAGTCCAGTTCACGGACCGAGTCATTGACGTATATAATGAACAGTATAGGGCCCAGGAGAGAGCCTTGGGGGACACCGCTCTCGACTGCAACGTCTGCCGACTGCTGGTCACCAATATGGACAGTTTGGGAGCGGCCAAGTAAGAAGCTTTGAATCCACTTCAGTAGATTTCTTCGAACACCTATTTGGCTGAGTTTGTGCAGAAGTCGTTGATGTGGGACGCTATCAAAAGCCTTCTTGAAGTCGATGTAGATTACATGAAGCGGATTTCCTCCATCAAATGCCCGAGTCCAGCGTTCCAAACAATAGAGCAGGTTAGTCACGCAGGACCTGCATCTGCGGAACCCATGCTGCGCATCCGATAGAAGATTATGCTGCTCTAAGAAACGCATCAGCTCTCGCTTTACTACTTTTTCCATAATCTTGCAACAGATCGAATTGAGGCTGATTGGTCTATAACTGTTTGCGGAAACCTTTCTGCCGACTTTATACAGCGGTGTGATCCGTGCGGATTTCCAATCGGCGGGTAAACAACCTGCGCTAAACGAGGTACTGAACAGCATAAAAAGCGGTTTGGCTAGCTCCTTAGCAGGTTCTTTCAGTAATTTGGGCGGAATGTCATCAGGACCAGATGATTTTGAGTCTTTTAGTGCCAACAACTCCTGCAGAACAGTTGCTTCGTCGAAGGCAACATTTTTAATCTTTGGACCGTCGTCTAAGCCATAGTTTGGAGGGATGAATCCGATTTCAGTCGTAAAGTTCGATTTGAAAATTGTGAAAGATGCTCAGCTTTTGCTCCATCCTCACTCATTTCTGTTCCGTCGTTTGCCTTCAGAAGGGGAACTGGGTCCCGGTTTCGTGTGGTCTTTCTTAAGTAGCCATAAAATAGCTTCGGATTTGTAACTGCCCGGTTTAGTAAATCTTTTCAAAGTCTTGGCGCGCTTTGAAGATAAGTCGCTTCACGAGGTTCCTCTGCGTTTTGTATGCATTTAGGGATACCGGATTTCTGTCTGCTCTATACTTTCTAAATAATCTCCCCTTTTTATTTATCTCTTTCTTCAGCGCTTGAGTCAGCCACTGAGGTTTGTTGTTTAGCTTCTTCCGTGTAATCGGACAGAGGTTTCTCAGGAGAGTATGCAATAACTCACTGAACCATCCCCAATCATCAGCTATATTGCCAGAAAAAACCAATTTCCAATTTATGTTGTGTATTTCAGCCTTCATTTGATCAAAGTCACCACGCCAAATATTCCTTCTAACCTTGGTGGGTTGTTCAGGTACCGAAAATATAGAATAGTCCCAATTAAGTACGATGTGATCACTACCTAGAGGAGGTAGAGATTGCACCTCGTCGATGCTGTCCAGCGATTTCGTAAGTACCAGGTCTAGGCTGTTTGATTTCTGCCCCTCACGCACCCCGGTGGGAAATAGAACGTGTTGACTGAGAGATGCATAGAGTGTCAGAGCTAGTAAACGCGAGCCGAATGCTTGCTGTGGACCTCGTGCGTATGTTGAATCCCAATCGATAAGCGGGGCATTGAAGTCTCCCATAATCAAGACATCGGGCCGAGCAGCTAATCTTGCTAACTCTTCTAATAGACGAGTGTCAGCCTCGTGATCATGTCTAGGCGGACGGTACACGGGGTAAATGAGGTTGCTTGTCCATTGGCGCTGGGAGGGCTAAAGTGTTTTCAGGTCGCATGCCTGACCAGAAGAAGGTTACCCTGTGGATTAATTGCTGTCAACTTAGAGAAGTAGATAGTTTCAAATATCTTGGAGCGAGGCTGTTATCCAATGGAAACGCTAGAAAATACTTTGTTTCCTATAATTTTACATATAAATGTCCCCGCGTTTGCCTTTGTTCAGGATGGCTCTGAAGTGCTCAGCCTAGCGCCTCAGAATATAAGATTTCAACGCGAAAAGTGTCGTTTTTATCGGAGCTGAGCAGCCGTGTGTTACACCCTACTTCTGAGGTGACTTCAAAAGAAGCCATTTTCAGGCACTGACAACGTATGAGTGTGCCACGGATGTGCCGGAATATTAGCTGGATGACTAGGCAGCCACACGAATGACTATCCGCACATCACTCGGCACGCCACTGTTTGATAAACCACTTGATCCATCGACCCACCTAGCTAGACGCTATGCATGTGCTATTTTAACCATAGCGGGGACGAAAAGTCGGCGTAGACCATCAGACGTTTGAAACGTGGCTGCGCAGTTGCATGTAGCATGACTAATTTTCCGATTGAAATTCTCTGGTCGATTAGCCAGCGTAGTTAATGAGCCAGTGACAACAGGGAACTAGGCTAGGACATATCATGCATGTCCTATCCAGTCTGCATTCTAGTTTTTCTGCATATAACTTCCAATTAATGAACGTCTGCTGATAATAGCACCACAGGGACGTGCCGCGATAGAAATCCGGAGCTTTTGTATTCATAAGTAATGACGATCTGTTGCCTCTGTGTGGTGCGCTGCCCAGCCATGTGCGTCCAAGCTGTGTCTTCATCTAAAGAAGGCAGGAGTCTGTGTCAGAAGATGCCTGCTTGACGTCGCGTATTATTTAGAGGAAATACTCATGTCTCACTATCGTCTTAAAAGACACCACTCCAACTTCTTATTCCTGAGGTGTCCATATTGACAGCTACTATCCGTGCTGTCAGCATGGTGTCTCATGTGATATCTGATATTTTTTGGCAAACAGTGTTTGAATGGTCAAAATTTCGGTTTTCCACTATTTATTCGGTTGTTTGACATGGATCCGTTTCACCGGCCGCTTCAAACTGGTAGCAATATCCTCCTCACCCTCCTATTTTTCGAATTCTCGTATAGTTTTCGCGCAGACTTGTAAGGCGTAGTTAACCTGTGCGTTCATTGGCTGTTGCCCCCTCCCCGAAGGCCTACTTACGCATTTCGCACCCTTCCTGTTTTTCTTCCCACTAGTTTGTTCCAAATTCTTCATGTTTCCATCTTGTTCGGCAAAAAAACCCCCACCCACGCGATATGCACCATAAAACGACGAAAAATAATGTTCTACAAACAGTTTATGACTCAGAAACTATCGAAAAAACCTGCAAAGTAGTGGGCTTAGAAGACGGGGCAAACCTCGGCGACACTAGCATTCCACCGAAGCACCACGTCAAACTTCCTATAATCTCTGACCTCGTAATTATTTACTATACCAACGGCACAGGTACTTAGAGGACAAATTCTATCATGATGCTGAATCCCGTTTGCATTGATTTGCCGCGGTGCAGGCTGTTAATGCCTAGAGGTAACCGGGTCCCTGAGGTTCACGCTGCTATGGTGGCAAATGCAGTCTGGTAATGTAAACCAGGTCGTGCGTTTGTGCATGGCGCCTACAGACAGGCTATTTTATGCTTCACACGGTGCTACGCCCACCTCCGTTCGTCATTATGGCATTGTGGGGGCGGGAGTGGGGGAAGTAGACGTTCTGCATGTATACATCACTAAAATAATCCATGCACGGGTGCTCGTTTCTGAACCCACCCCGTTCGGCAGTGATGGACGTCATTTATTGCGCCGGTCCAATCTGGTACTTGCATCATTCCTGCTAAACAGAATTTTGCAGTAGGCGTCTTGAATTTTACCCTGATCGAAACACTATTTCCTCAAAAAACTCTGAATTCTAGTGCCCAACGATTTTTTAATGTTTGCCGCCAGCCGCGAGGGTTGGAGTTTTTCTTTTCTTTCACTACTTGTACATGCATTTGTTGAACTAGTAATCTGCTAATGTCTCTGATGATGAATCCGCGTGGGATGTCGAAACGTCCCGTGAATCGAATTATTGTCCCAGCGATCGAGCCGTCTTCTTCTAAATTTGTTTGAAATGTCAAACGTGATCCCTAAGCCAAATAATGATTGAATTATCTGTATTTCGGTATTTCACCATTCATTCGGTTGTTGTACACGAATCCGTTTCACTGACTGCAGCATGTGAATATTACAGGGTCATTCCGTAGTAGCAGCTCAAATGATCATACTGACTTTAGGCGCAAGCCTTAGTGGGGTGTCTTTCGAAGGATTTACTTCGGGTTCGCGCCTTTATTTCATCGGGAATCAAACACAGACAAAATTTAAATTTCTTGTGCGATATTACAATTTTGCTTCATGGGGGGGTGGCGGGGAGGTCGTCCTGTTGCAAATCTACATGACTAACCAAATTTATACGCAGGTGCTGAACCTACCTAGTTGGGCAATGATGGGCGTCATTTGCTGCGCCGGTGGAATTGTTGTAATCTGGTACTTGCGCCATTCCTGCTAAACGCAAGTTAGTGTTGGCGTCTTAACTCCCCCCCAATTAAGACACCGTTCCTTCAAATAACTTGAAAATCTAGTACTCAGCGAGACTTTGTTTATATTCGTCGCCGGATGTGAGGATTGGGGTGTTTTTTCTCCCCCAGCTCCACTAATACCACCTCTTGGAGCAACTTGGAAAAGAAGCAATCTATGCTTGATGCGATCCTCTTGCCAACCTGATTGCCACAACAAATAGCATCACCCTTAGATCACCTGGGCCGTAGTCTGTATTTTCATTGCAACTTTTTCTGACTGCATGTCCCTAATACTTGGTAAATGCCCTAGTTATTGAAGCATTACCGAATTTATCAAGTATCCGACCTCCTAAAAATGCCCAGATAACCAAAGATGGGCGTTCTGTTAGGACGATCCATTTGTTGCTACTCCGTTATCACAGATTATTTCCGCCTGTCTGCTTTCTGCGTACTTGATTGTATCCTTCTTTACACATATCCCCTTCCGACCTGTGTTAGGGCTCACATACCGAAGGAGACAGTATAACATTTCCCATATTCATTTATTACTCTTGGCAGGTCGACCACAGGCCTCTCAGCAGACGGTCCTGCAAATTGAGAGCGAGGAAACACGTGCTCGCGAGATGGAGGCCCTGGAGTCAGATATCGTCCTCGTAAATGAGCTCTTCACCACCCTTGCAACCTACGTTCATGACCAGGGCGAGTTGGTGGACTCGATCGAGGCCAACACGGAGGCTGCCTACGTTCAGGTCAGTCCTGTAAAGTTGATCAAGTTGAATTAACGTCAACAGTGCTTTCTAAACAACCTTTCAGCGCGTCCTGATGCCATGCGACAGAATCTTGGCATCATCGAGGCAATGAACCAGAAATTGTCACACTGTTTGTAGTCAAAAAAATTACCTACTTACTGATTATAAGTAATACTCTATTTATCTTTTAGGTTCAAAGCGGTGTTCAGCAGCTCAATTCCGCTGTTGTGCACAGGAAGTCAGCTCGTCGTCGGAAGTGTATCTGTGCACTCATCTTCCTCGTCTTCATTGTGATAATAGGTCTCATCATTGGACTTTCCCTGAGAAGTAACTCTTAGGGACTACTGCCTACGTACCTACCCATACCGACTAAATGCCATATCTTGACTTCAAACATCCCAATTACTTGCAATGTTCAGATTTATCTCGACCATTGTTGCCCTCAGCATCTTCACTGACTGCTGTCTATTAAGCTTTGCTCTGCTCCGCACGAGATTTGTGACCACTCTTCACATCAACTTCCAGTGGTAATTTTTTCACCCCCCCTCTCGTCAATCCAAATTGATGACACGCATGTGATCAGCCTCTCTCTCTCTCTCTGTGCGCCTTCCGGGTGTACTCATTCCCCGTTCTTTTTTCTTGTTTTTAAAAAAAATAAGATTTGACTTGCTAATCCCCTAATCGTTCGCTAGCTGCCACTTCTGTACATTTTTACGCTGTGCAGCCAAGAAGTTGCGGTGCCTTCTTCTATAGTATTCTGCGTTCATCATTTTATTGCTTCTGCTGAGCACTCTTCATGGTTTCTGTCTGCGTGGGTGCTTTTTTAGGACTTGGTCGAGTGGAATGTATAGACTCTAAACCAGCTGCCTGCTCTCGGTGAGAAACGTGTTATAGCCCAGTTTATTCTGACCTGACTACTATGCAGAAGAGGACAAGAGAGCGGTTCTGATAGGTTATGGCTGTATTCAACAATACAGCAAGACTGTGTGGCGTGCCGGGTCTGCTGAGTAGTCGGAGTCGTCCTTTAGCTTATTGTACCTTACCATACTAACAGCCTAGGTACTACCTAAAAGGTCCAGACACATGCTTCGCCGGTATTCTGTCGCTGCTTGATTTGTCTTAAAAAATAATTCCTTCCTCCCTTACAATTGACTTGATCAGTTCCTTGCAAGAGTAACTAATCGATTTTATTGATAATCGACAATCAACCGCATATGAAGGTTCGGATTGACTGGCCTGACTGCGCGTTTTTCCCAAAAGTGAAATGAATACTGGTGCTGTAACTATCTTCGTATTTGAAGTGCCCATGAGGGGCCGTGTTTTACGACGCATGGTCTAATAAATTGTATAGCGTAGTGTTTATGCAATTTTAAATATCTACTTCATTAACGTGTTGCTAAGCCTCACACCTCTTTTAGGAATACACTTCTGTCCAAGCTCAATGCATTGGGTGGGGTTAGTGTTAAAATTGCCTACCAGAGACCGGATCGTACGTAGGCGGTCTTGCATATTAGATCCTTGTCCGAGCATTAGTGCTTTGAGTTAAAATTATACACAATACGAAATCCGAATTGCTCACGCACTTCTCGAGGACTACCTTATTCCATCCTTATATAATTTCGGGATGCTTCTGTTCAGTTTATCACAGGCTACCGTGTGTTAACTTTAATCGCAAAAAATGTGCGAACCGGTCACTCTTTTTCGTGTCTTCCCTTTGCTCCCGAGAGTACCTTCTTGGTAAAACTGCAGCTCCCCAGGGCTCGCTCTATATTGACAGAAGAAAATAGCCTCTTTTGTCGTCTCTCTTTACGACAGCAGATGTCCCTGTGCACGTTATTCTGAGCCCTCACCAACTTCGCAGTTTTAATTCAGTACCCAGCTACTAAAATGAGTAGTATATTTTCTAGTTGCTACACCGCAGAGGAGAAATCATGGGCAGACGGGGGGGAGGGGTGAAGTTCATCATATACTGTCGCCTTAAGCCTTGGGTCGAACCTCCACGTTCTCCAGGCGCACCACCCACATAAACTGTGTTCGTTCCGGCGGGTAGGGCGGTAGACTGATGAGGAGACCGTCTTCGCGATCCACAGCGGATACACTGACTCCCTTCTCAGAGGCCAGTAGAGTGCAGTTGGGCGTTTTACCAGACTCTGCCTTCACTGCGGAGAGCAGCAGGGTAGGCTCGGATGCTGCGGGCCAATCAGCGAACAGTGCGTACACGACCAACGCCTGATTGGGCACTGCCTTTGGTCTCTGCTTGGTGTACCTGGAAGGGGAGGGGGGAGTACATTTGACAGCAGAAACAGGCAGAACATTCGTAAAATTCGCAATATTAATGGAATATTATTCGTTTTGCCGATAACAACTAGCCGCTAGAAGGAACGGTCAGGGCAGGCGGAAGGAGGTATGGATTGCACACTGGAGGCTGGGGGATCCCTCACGAGAGTGATGAAGATCGGTTATTGTGAGGGGTTTTAGCCTTCGCAGCGTGCACAGTGATCGACGAGATGAAGATGTCGTCTCCCTCTGTAGCGTCAAGTCCTGGAAAGTGCCCGTGACTGCTCGTTTGTAACCGGGCCACAGAGCACGTGGAGAGTTACCTTTCGAAAATTCTTTAACTGGATATGTCCCTGGAGTTTATCACTTTTACCACCATTCACCGCTGTTAGAATCGTAAAAATCACAATATTACTCAAAAATATACGTTTTGCAGATAGCAACCAGCCATTAGAAGCAAGGGGAGAGCGATTGTTTGCTCAGTGGAGGTTGGAGTTCCCTGGCAAAGGCCGATGACGGCTGATGAGATGTGCTCGTATGCCTTCACAGAGTGCCTAGAAGTCGACTAAATGAAGATTTCTTTTCTCACTGGAGCGTCAAGTCACGAGAAACGCCTGCATGTGTTTGCACATGGAGGTTTCCCTTCCAAAAATACCCTAGCTGGATCTGCCACCGAAGGTCATTAAGTTCGGTAGTTTGGGCACTTATACCATTTCACGCGCTGTCATCTAAATCTCTGGAGCGTTCCTTCAAATTCTCCGAGGTGTTATCATCAAGTTGTGCGGGATACTTCCTACTACAACTTGGGTTGTTTTTTGATTTGCAATTCGAGCCTGTTGCTATTAATGCTTTATGTCTCAGATCCGATTAATCTTGCTCTCAAAAATCACATCGCCAGCAAGTGAATGGGATCCTGATTACCGACTTCAACAATCAAATATTTAATTTGGGTGCATTAGCTCATGAAATTTAGGCATTTTTACACGAAAATCCCATTTACGTTAAAGCACTCCAAGCTGCGTCCTCCAAAGGCTTACAGCGGTTTATAAAGTAACAGGACGCTATTTAGAAATACCAGGGCTTTTGGAACAGTGGCGAATTTGGAAAAGGTGTAAACTTGTTCATGCAAAAACTGAATGGATAAAGCAGCACATTGATATGCAGCTAGAGGGCCGAATTGATTTTAACATAAAAAAATTTCCCAGTAGATAGACTCCAAGGGATCAAGCGTTTCTAACAAATTTGACATACGCTTTTCAGTTTGTAAATGTTCTTCGTAAATAATCCTCAGCCGATGGGCACTCAGTTCTAGCTGCAGTTGTTCAGTCCATAGAAGGAACACATGGTCTGAACCGACAATAGACAGAGGCTGTGCTGCAGTGGGTTCCAGCGTTGGACATTTAGCCAGGAAGTCGCGTGTTCGAGTCTCGGGTGGTACACTAACTTGAGTTGAGTATGGATGCCAGATGACGGCCAGAAATGGCCATGCCAGTCTCTTTTTCTTGCCGGCAATGTTCATCATCCTGTAATTATGGTCTCTACATGGTTGTTGACGGGACCCAAGAGTGAACTCTAAGGCTGAGCGGGACGAATGATTCCTGTAACCCATCGGTGAGCGCCTATGCACCTTGTACTCTAACAGATGCATGTCTGGCTTTCGTGTGCGCCAGCGCGTGCGCAACGGACGTGTCAAGGTCGGGACTTGTCTGGCCTCACTAGCCAATCACTTCTCAAGGCGAGGCCAGTGCACAAACTGCGGGGGAGTTGTTTACGCTTAGTAACACCCGGAACCGACGACCTACTGTTGGATTTTAGTTGTCCGGACCCGGTGATCAACTTGCCGGACCGCGTCTCTTGACTCCGGTCCATTCATGACAGGACTACACTTGTCTGGGAGTCAAGTGCATATAACTTTTACTCTACGCTTGTTGGCCTTCCACGCTTTATCATATCAACTAGCTCATAGTCGTTGGGATACCTTCATCTTCTACTATCCGGCCGGACAACCACTGTATCCCACACACTAAGTAAGCGAGCTTACCGGTAAACGTACTGTGACTAGGCTGGTTCTGTTTCGTTTATTTTCCATTACACATCAGTCCCTACCTGATCTGCAGCCCGAAGACTCAGAGCTCGGACCCGAGCTCTGTTTATGCATCGTTGAAATATGTGAACATTGATTGGCGGCAGAAATGAGACGGAAACGCCGATTTTGCGTTTGCAACTCAAATAGACACTTGAAAGATGCGCTTTTTGAATGCGAATATAATGTCTCTTCTCGACTGTGGTCTGTGAAATTCTGAGGGGCAAATAACCATTTCTGGCGCATATTTTAACCATTGTATCGTCTCCCTAAATGTGTATTTGAATGTTCTTGAGAGTTTCGTCGGGTGTACATATGCTCAGCTTGGAACTCTTGACGCAATTTTTTCGTCTTTAACTTGAAAGCGCCTAGCCTTTGCTACCTTTCAAGAGGTTTTAACTGTAGCCTGTGCGTCAACTCTGAAATTCTATCCCCATGTCATGTTACCTAACCCGTGCTTCCGGCGTAGCTACAAACACAAATATACTGATTACTTATAACAAAACAGTAGACGGTCTATACATAATAACCACTGTAGATGACCTACCAAAGCTTGGGCCGTTTCGGATCCTTCTGCACCGCCCAGGGTACGCTGTCATAGATGGCCATTCCATTCACTGCCAACCAATCACCCATAGTTAGTAGGCGTTCTTCGAATATGGGATCAATAGTGCCCCAGGCTGTAGGACCAACATTAACGAGAAAGTTGCCGCCGAACGCGATGACTTCCACCAGAGTCTCCATAAGTTCCTGCGGTTCAGCACAGGGTAAAATCGATGTTAAAGTAGTGCAAACACATAAAATGAGGATCCAATAGTACAGATAAGAGGGCTTCAACGTGCCTGGTTTGTGAGATAGTCCTGCATACGACTGTTTCGGCGAAATCCCCAGGAGTACTTGTCCAGTGTCACACAACTCTCCCACTTCTTCTTGGGTAGAACAGTGGGATGGTACCTGTCTTGGCAGGTGAGAAAATCTCCGTGCGCGCATTCCACATCCGATCCCCAGCGATCGTTGACGACCACAAAGTCCTTCACGGGTGAGTCATTGTAGAGCCAGGCCATGAATTCTTTGGCCTTCCAGTAGTCACTTGTGCTTGGAGACCCGTCGGACCAAATGACACTAGGTCGATAGCGCTCGACTAGGTCATAGAGCTCCGGCATTGTCTTGTGGTCAACAAAAACCTTAACGGAAATTCCTCCAAAGTTAATTGAAAAGATTTCAATTTGTTGGAAAGTATCTTTTGAAGCATCCTATATGGATAAACATGGGTGAATATACGAGGTCCAGATAAATTATCCCGTTCATAATCTGCCGAAAAAGATGAAGAAGAGAACAAGGCACCTTAACGAACCAGACTGAATTTATGCTGACATTTCGAAAACAGCCTCGTTGCCATCACCATAATGATGATTTAGGTTCTGCGCGAGTCTGTTGTCAGTTAAAACAAATTCACGCGCAAGTGACCGTCCTTGCAGCTTATCGCAGTTAAACCCAGCAACTGCGATCTTAAGACCATGGTCACTAGGAGGTGAAAACGTCAGTAAAGGCCAAGTAGTAGGAAGAGTTTATTGTGTACACAGGACGGAGAATAGATGGAGGAAGTCTGACTTCGGAGAACACGACCATCCAGAAGATTGACCGGGTCCCAAGTGTCAGTTTTAGAGCAGTCCGAGCAGTAGACAGAGTGAGAGAGCGCTCATTGGCTATGTCCGCCTGTGATTGGTTGGACACCGTGCGGATGGACAGCTTGTGGGTGGTCCATGTCTTGCGGCACTGCAACGACCTTGAGGTCTAGACAGATTGGGGTCATGAAAGGAAGGGCAACAACCCACTACAGGCTAACGGTCATATCCTCGGGTCGAATATCGCACTGTCGTCGCGAACCACATAGCAAGATCCGCTGTTGTTTTTTTTTTTCAAACGAGGAGCCTAGGCATGAATCCGAAACATCGGGCTAACGAAATTGTTGTTTCAGCAAACAAGTTTTTTGATATGCTCATCCCGTTACTCCGATGCCCTGAGGTACCGTAGCCCTAAAAGACGAAGTGCGTGTTTTCCATTTTTCAAATAGCTGAAGTCTGCACACTGCGAAATATTTTTGTCATTGTTAGCAATCTTCTGATCCAACTCTGATCGCATAATTGTGCTGCCATACGCGCTGATGAACAATCACCGACCGCTAACGGAACTCATCCGACGCGCTTTGCCTTCGGCGTCGACAAAGGCCCTGACAGCTCCAGCAGCTGGTAGTATAAGCAGATAATATTGCTGGCAAAGACGAGGGGGACTAGAATGGCGATTTCTGACTTATTAGTCGTCGTCAGCCGGTCGTACCGCCATTCGAGTCTCCCTTGTCTTTGCCGGTCTACTAAAACCAGATGTTGTGGCTGTCAGGGCTTCGACAGAGCGGGACAGCGGAGTTTCGTTAGTGGTTAGTTGAGCATTCGTCAATGAGTGTCAAATTCCCTGACTTAAACCGGCGAGACAGTGGTCACGTGGCTTAACGGCTAGGGTGGTTAACTCTGATCAAGACGATTGCGAGTTCAAGGCTTGGATAGGATACCTCACTTGGATCTGGGCATGACTGCCTGATGACGGCTACGAAGCCAGGAATGGCCATTTCAGTCTCCCTTATCTCTGCCGACAATATTATCTGTGATGCTATGGTTGACAATTTTCTTAAACTTTATACAGCTGTCGAATATGACGATTTAAAAAAAGAAGCACTGTAGAGGGGCTATCTCATGAAAGATTAACCAAACTTCCTTAATTAGTTTCCATTTTGGAAAGATTACTTAGGTACTGCTTACTAACGCGGAACATAATTACAATGTAGCTCAGTCATGCCAAGATGCTGCCTTGCTGAACTTTCATTACCTGTGCTAGATTTGGGTGTGATGATTGGTCGGCCATCTGGCTCCGTGGTGCCGGTACTAGACGACGCGGGGTCCCAGTGCAATGATCTGCCCAACTCATCTTCGGTGCTGAGGCTCAGCTTGACTGAAGTACTTTGCACTCTGGGAACGCAGTGGCCAACGCGTCGTCTAATGCCTGCGTCAAATGGCCAAGCAGTCATCTCATCCAAATCCAGTACGGGTGATAAAACATCAGTAGGTTGCGACCCGCTCGCTGGCCATCAAGCAATTCGTGCACAAGCGGGCAATTCTCCTCCATAAGGGGATACGTTAGGTGTCATAAGTATGCTGTAGAATAGCGACTGTATCCTGTTGGTTTCTCCTGTTGTTTCTAATGAGGGATCCGTGGCGGATTTCGAAACGGCAGACGAATTAAGTTCTTTTCCCAGCTTTAGCCCCTGCCTCTTCTCAACTACATCCGAGGACTTGCATGTTCGCTTGTGTTGGGACAGGAAAGTTCTTTTAATATACACATAAAATGGTGTGTTTACGATTTCACCTGACATTTCCTTTCATAATTTATAGGTCAGGGACACAAAGCGATTTTCACTGTTTTCCGAATATGAGGCTTCTTACAAAATCAATTGAGATTCCTAAACAGACTAACAGTAAATTTTTAAATGGCATTTAAATTTACAAGATTCGCTTAGGGCCGTTCATTTTCATTTCCCAGATTGGTACACGCAGTCCAGTCGGTTTGCAAATGACTTTCGGAATTTTACTTGAATTTCGAAATATTTTGTAGGCCGGGGAGAGAAGTGGCTGTCGATAAGTATCTGCTGGGTGTCGTTCACCGCCTCATGGACCCCTCATGGACCAAACCGATTCGCATGACCGCGCAGCTACTCCAGTAGCCTGCGTTGGGGCTACAAATGGACCACGCAAGAATTCAAAATTGACATTTATGTATACCAATGCGCAAAGCTTACTTTCAAAAATGGATGAACTAAGGATCAACGTATCCGACCTCCTTCCCGATGTTATTTCGATAACAGAAACATGGTTGTCGGGCCAGATTGACAATCGCGAAATTGGAATCCCCGGCTTTCAACTGTTCCGGAAAGACAGAAACAACCGAAGAGGCGGAGGCGTAGCAACCTTCGTGAAGAACGGTTTGTATGTTTCTGAAAAAACGGGGAATCTGTCTTGCCAAGAAGCGGTATGGTTAACTGTAAGAGCAACGGGTTCCCAAAGCCTTGATATCTTAACTGTCTACCGACCACCAAGGAACAATCCTGCGGCCGATGCCCTATTGCTGGATGAGCTTAAAACCCTCGCTACGCGACCAAATACCCTTATTGTTGGAGACTTCAACGCTCCTAACATCAACTGGGGCTCCTCCTCAGCTGATTGCCCTGAATCGGCATTCGACCACCAGCTCCTGAATATAACTCAATCCCTACTTCTCACCCAGCACGTCACATTTCCCACAAGAATTCGTGAAGGCCAGCGGATGAACTGCCTCGACCTTGTGCTCACTAAGTCGCTCGACAATATCGACATTGTGGACTGCTTACCCCCACTAGGCCAAAGTGACCATGTAGTTCTCATGTGGGAATACAGTTTATTTTCTTCGCCTGCCCAACCACAAGACCTCCGTCCTAATATCTGGCGTGGTGATTTCGAGCAAATGAAACATGATCTCTGTTTCATAGACTGGGCATCCACACTCTCCGACAACGTTGAAGAAGCTTGGAAACAGTTCAAAGAGATAGTCCAAAATCTCATCTCTAGCCACTGCCCTATCACTCGCCGAAAATTTACGAACAGGCCTCGCTGGCTGAATCCATCCTTAAAAACTGAAGTTAACAAGAAGGGAAAACTCTTTAAAAAGTACCGAATTGAAAGGTCACCTGAATCTCTTAATAGGTACAAAATGCAGAGGAACCGGGTCAAACGTCTTATTGTCAGAGCTCGACAGCAGTTCGAAGAGGATCTGTTAAACCGAGCCATGGTAAACCCCAAAGTCCTGTACAGTTATATAAGACAGAGCACACGGAATAAGGATCCTATCCCCCTACTGCGAACTGCCGAAGGTGCCGAAATCTCAGACGACAAGGATAAAGCTGACCATCTCTCTCAGTTCTTCCGGTCCGTCGAAGTGACTGAACCCGGTTTTCTATCCCACACTTATGAAGACAATTCGATCCCATCTATTGATACAGTCCTCTTCACCGAAGATGTAGTTAAGAATGAGCTTCGTAAATTGAAAGAATCGACCTCCCCAGGCCCCGATGCAATCCCGGCCAAGCTGTTGAAGGAGCTAGCTTCTGAAATGGCCAAGCCGTTAGCCCTAATCTTCCAGGCGTCATTTGTTACGGGCTGCCTACCATCTGATTGGAAGACAGCGACGATCATCCCACTTTTCAAGAGTGGCAGCCGAGCGTCCGCAAATAATTACAGGCCGGTGAGCCTTACCTCCATTTGTTGCAAAATCATGGAAAAAATCATTAAGAAGGCGTTGATGCAGTTCCTTGAGCAGAATCATCTCCTTTCCGATGCCCAACACGGTTTTCGCAGTGGTAGGTCCTGTCTTACCAATCTGCTATTCTCACTTGATAGCTGGACCAAAGCACGTGACGAGGGCAAAACGGTGCATGCGATCTACATTGACTTCAAAAAGGCGTTCGATACCGTCCCTCATCAACGCCTGCTGCTTAAGCTGCGCAGCGCAGGCGTTCGCGGGAACCTCCTCCTATGGATCCAACACTTTTTGACAGGACGGTCACAAAGAGTCCAAGTCGGTCGCCAGCAGTCCTCAGGTTTACCTGTGGTGAGTGGCGTCCCACAGGGCTCAGTTTTAGGTCCCATATTGTTCCTCGTCTTCATCAACGACTGTGTCAGGGAGCTAGACTGTGAAGTCACCTTGTTCGCTGATGACATCAAATTATGGAAAGTTGTCCAAAGTACGGCAGACGAAAACCATCTACAAGCCAAATTGAACAGATTGGAGGACTGGTCAAAGCTTTGGCTTATGCCTTTCAATGTTAGTAAATGTAACTTTCTTCAAATCGGCAGTTTTAGAGCATCCTGCACGAAAGTCTATTCTTTAAATGGTACTCCGTTGCAACAAGTTGAGAGTCAGAAGGACTTGGGTGTGTGGATAACTTCTTCACTCAAACCAACGCTGAACTGTACGAAGGCGGCGAAGTCGGCCAGATCTATGTTACAACTGATTAGACGAGCCTTTATGGGGTTTGAAAAAGACAGCTTTTCCAAAATCTTTGGAAGCTTCATTCGGCCGCACGTGGAGTTCGCTATACAGGCATGGAGACCTTGGACTGTCAAAGACTGTACTGTCTTAGAGAAGGTCCAGAGGCGAGCGACAAAGATGGTCAAAGGTCTAGGAACATTGCCCTATGAAAGCAGACTGTCAATCCTCGACCTATTTCCCCTTACCTACAGACAACTCCGGGGGGACCTCATATTAACGTTCCGTATTATGAATAAGCTGCATTGTTGTTTCGTTCCTGATGATTTCTTTGCCCAGGCTAACACGCCAACTTTGCGCGGGCATTCCCTTAAACTACGCCCGGGCAAAGCAAGGATCGACGGAAGAAAATTTTTCTTTACCAACAGAATAGTTTCAGCGTGGAACGCTCTTCCAGAAGAGGTTGTCCTCTCCACTAGTGTCCATGCATTTAAGAGAAGACTGGACATGTATCAAGTGCAAACGCAACGAAGGTGAAAACTCCTTCATCAGATTCCAATGAATCACTTACAAATGAATGACATTGCTTATCACATTCACTGCATCAAATTATACTACTCGCGATTTGCGAGTAGCCATATATTTTCTGTATTTTTCTGTTATATTTTTGTGAAGACTGTCTTTCCGGAACATGCAACTGTCGTAAAGTTTAAATTTTCCTTTGTATCAACTTATTTCATATCATCCTGTTACCAACAGGGAGTTCAAAGGCATTCGCCTATCTTTCCCTCAATAAACTGATACTGATACTGAATTCAAACAGAGACTAATGAATCCCGAACTGCAGTTAAGTTTTGCTGCGAATGGCGTGAGCCAGCTCTCTCCCCCCCCCCGAGTGTACGCCTCGGACCCACATCGACAGAACCTCAGTGAGACCAGCTGATTGCGATAGGAGTGGTTTTTATGCTGCTATTGGTCTATAGGCTTGCGTTGTTAGCCAATAGGAATGTCCTTATAGTTTTTGGTCAAAAGGCGTGTTTGCTGACCAATAGGAGTCTTGATTGGTGTTTTTGTTCTTTGTGTATACCTTTCGCACAAATATTCAGTTCAGTAAAATAAATACAAGCGGCTTTAACTTATTTCCTATAGCAAACTCATCACGCAGTAAATGCGGACTATCTGCTCTTTTATCAAGCATTAATTCTTTACCCAAGAATTCCGTCATATACTTTGGCTAGGAGACTTTTAGCAGTGGGCAGCCCTACGATTTATTCCTGCCTACAAACGGTCCTCTTGACATGAAATGCTATTCGAAACTCACTTCTTTGGTTAGTGCTTTAAGACATATCTTGATAACCATATTGAACAGAATCTAAATTTCCAATAAAAGTGAACATGTGAATCTAAATTTATGGAAAGAAAAACACTTTAAAAT
Source organism: Ligula intestinalis (assembly GCA_036362985.1). Taxonomy (NCBI): domain Eukaryota; kingdom Metazoa; phylum Platyhelminthes; class Cestoda; order Diphyllobothriidea; family Diphyllobothriidae; genus Ligula; species Ligula intestinalis. The sequence goes on from JAYGXS010000006.1 coordinate 36,881,847, forward strand.
ATGGAAAATCATAAAGTATTTCAGGAATTTCAACGAAGTTTCGAAATTAATTGTAATTAAATGCCAGCAATACCTATAAAGGAATTCGACGAAAAAGGAAGTTCTATTAATATCCACAAACAAAATGGAATGTTTTAGATTTCACCGGACAAGTTCATTTAAATTCATTGATCACAGTTTCAAAACGATTTTTCACACTAAAATGCTAATATTACTTTTCCTATTTCCTTTAAGTTTCAAACAATCGCTTAAGATTGTTCGCATTATTAGATCCAAGTTTTCGAACAGGCACTAGTGCCGGTTTGATTATCGATTTTTCACAAATTTCGGAATGTTTTACGAGGTATCTAATTTACTGCAGGAGGAGGAGGGAGAGGCTGACAATAGGCACCTGTTTGGTGTAGTTCGAGGCTTGATCGGCAAGGTAGAGGGGATTAAACCATTCAAAGAGCGAATGATAAATCCCGAACTGCAGTTGTGTTTTGCTGCGTATGGCTTGAGCCAGTTCCCCCACGAGGTCACGCCTCGGACCCACATCGACAGAATTCCAGTTCCAGGAGGTCGGCGAAGGCCAGTTGCAGAAGCCTTCGTGATGCTTAGAAGTCAGCACTACATACTTGGCTCCAGACGCCTTGAAGACGTCTGCCCAGTGCTTAGGGTCGTAGAATTCAGCCTTGAAGTGCTTCGCAAAGTCAGCATAAGCGAAGCCGCTCGGATAGAAAATGTTCATGTAGAGCTTTGCGGCAGGATCGGGTGTTGGACCTTGCCACAACCACCAGAACCATTCATTACTGAAGAGTAAAGGAACAAAGCTTATATTGAACACAGTTTGTTTTCCGCAGCCAAGATAAATTTTAGGCAAAAAGAAGAGTTTTGAGGGTAATTAGAAGTACTAAGCCGTCGCCTACCACGACTACTAACACTAATAGTATTACTACTGATGCTACTACTCCCACTAAATGTCATGGTTTCTTATTACTCTGTCCAGTTTATAGCCCCCTACTACTCTGTTTTTCGATTGAGTTCCAATAGGTCAGTTGTAACATTAAGAAAACACAATTATATTGTTCTCCTCAGTTTTTAATCTTCCGTCCATTTTTTAATGCTTACTCAATCGAACGAGTGTGCCTATTCTGATAACAACACTTCTACTACTATATCTACTACACCTTCAATTTACATGCGGATCAACTTACTCCCAACAGCCGCGGGATGCAACTTCGACTACATTTTTTCACTAGACACTTCTACAAATTTCCTTCGCTGCCTATCCGATTTCCCCACACCCCAAAAACTCTATAAGCAGGACAAAATGCTGGGAGTAGGAGTATATGAATGGGCTTACGAAAGCTACTTTTGCCCCACTTGCTTCTCGTACGTAGTAGCGTCGACAATAGAAGGGTCCCGCTATCACAAGTCCGGTAAGACAAAATTTACTACACAAGAGGGTTTTTTTTACATCAGGCTCTGTCAAGTAATAGCAAGCCCTGCCTCGGTCCAGTTGACTTAGCCTGAAAAGTGTGGGTGTGCCACTTTGCGTGCGGGACGAGAGACAAGCCTTTGACTTGTCCGTTCTCGCTTCAGCCAGTCAGGAAGAAGCGCAATGTGGTGGGCGTCAAGCTCGCGAGACTAATTGCCAAGGCGTCGACCCGACAGGAAAGAGTGCAATACAAGCGGCTCCCGCAGTGAGTCGGCAAGGGCGTGTAAGGGACGGACCGTGCAAACGAGGCACGATGAGAAGCGCACAGCCCTGCAGCGCACGGCAGCTTAAAGCTGAGCAGCGAAGAAAATGCTTCAGTGCAGGGATACTGAGTACACACTACCCCATGTGCATTTGTAGATAGCTCTACTAGTTTTATATTAACGCGTATCGGTTACCGCTATCAGCACAACAATATTTGGCATCGGAATGGAGTGAGAAACGAACCAGATAGCAAAACGCTTGTCTGCTTAACGAAAAAAATGACCTCGTAGGCGTCCATGCCACTACCGGTTCTCATCGCTGGCGACAAACAGACCGTCGGCTTAATCTAAACCCTCGCTAGATGAAGCAGCTATTTCTCCTAAGTGCTTTTGTCGAGCTGTCGGACTACCTTGAATTAAATTATCCGTGCACCCTTCTTTAACTCTACTGCTTTTTTCAATGAAGGCAAAACTATCCAGCCCCAATTCTTGCATGCAGCTTGTGCTGCCCTTCAAGTGGTTGGACATTATTTCTTGCATGACTTCTGTCTTGTCCTACTTTTTTTACTTTAGAGTTCGTGATAGCGCCTTTCGCGTTTCATAAATACTTTCTGTCTCTCTCTCTCTCTCTCTCTTCTCTTTGTCTCCCCCTCTATCTGGCAGTCCCCTATTTGATTTTATCTTGCTCTCTCTCACCCCTACCATCAGGATTGAAATTTTTTCTTATCCTCTCTTCCGTTCTATCCTCTGCATCCTCCTCCTCCCTTATTGCGAAATTCTAGGCGCCTCAACTATGTGGGTTAGATGATAAAATCTGTAGTTGCATTTATCGGTCCAAAATGCTCGTCCGGCCTACGATAAGCGATCCCTTCGTTCCTAATTTGGGCTGTGTGATCGTTTTGCCTCCCTTATACTGTTCTCCCCTTTTCCGTCCTCCACAGCTGACTTTCAATCTTGCCTTCTTTTTTCCGCGCGGGGGGGGGAGAGTCGGGACAGCGGTTCTTTTAGCCCAACCCTCTTCGGTTCCCAAAATAAGTGATGGTGCATTGACCAGTGCGGAGAAACGCGTGGAACGAGTTCTATCTTCGGTGCGTTAGGCTCTCTCTTACTGTTACTGCTACAATGGGGAGTATCACGGTCGAGCGCTGTGTTAACCACCACAAGGAGCGGCGCTCCAAATTTGGCGACTTGGAACGTTACCAACTGGTTGAATAACTCGGTCTTTGGAGGGGTTTTGAATGTATATTTTTGCTTGTTTTGACCACGATTTAGAAATTAGTTTACAAATGACGTTAGTAGTAGTGGAAGTAGCAGTAGTAGGAGTAGTGGTAGTTCCGTGAGCGACGTCGCCCCTGGAATCTCAACCACGCGAACCTGTCTTCTCGCCTTCCAGGAGGCGAATTTTAAACATCCACAGATTCTATCACAGAGCTAGGAGAGATTCGATGAGCGGACGGCCGAAAAGCAAAAAATATTCAATTAAAAGACGAACACGTTTGAACTCGCACCCAATTTCCATACAAATGTAAGCCATGACGAGAATTTGTCGAAAGTACACGTATGCTCGCCAAACTGGACTTCATAATTAAATATGTTAAAAATTAAAGTATAGTTTGTTCTGGACTGCCCAAACTGTATAATATTTTTTACCATCGGTCTTCATGATGGGGCTTTGACGTGCTGTTTGGGGACCTAAATTAAACTTCTGCCGGGCCTGGTATGCTTGAATCGGTGTTGGCTGCGCCTGGTCGGTTCGTGCCATCAGCACAATAATATTTGGCCCCGAACTGGGGTGAATATCGACCCAGATAGTAAAACAGATGTCTGCTTAACCATAAACAAATGACTACGCAGGCGTCCGTGTCAATGCCGGTTCTCAGCGCTGGCGACAAACAGACTGTCGGCTTAATCTAGAACCTCGCTAGACGAACCAGCCATTTCTCATGAACGTTTTATTTTTGGGTGTCGGACTACCCTGGCTTCAATTATCGGTGTGCCCTTCTTTAAATGTACTGCTTGTTTCAGTGAAGGCAAAACTATCCTGCACCAAGCCTCGCGTGTAGACTGCGTTGCCTGTTCAGGTCGTTGGGCATTTAATTCTTGCACAACGTTTGCTGCTCTTTGTTTGGGGAGCCTGATTGTGACTTTTGCCCTTCTCACATGCTTTTTCTCTCTATACCTGGAATTTCAATCATGTGAAGGTGTCTTATCGGCTTCTAGCAAACGAGTTTCAAACAGATCCACAGCTTCTACCACAGACGTGGGACAGATTCCATGAACGGACGTTCGTAAAGCGAAATGCTATGTCTCAAAATTAAAGGTTCGAGCAGTTTAAACTAATTAGACTTATTTGCCTGCAATGAGCATAAGTGTCCACATGTGGCCCTTTATTCCTCCTCATATAAATATAATGGGCCGAGGAGAATTGATCGGAAGTCTATTTATGCTCGCCAAATACTCTCATGAATTCCCTGAAGGGAATTTTCGCAACTTTAAAAAGACTTCTACAATTTGCAAGAGCTTATCCAGACACATGACCATGGGTTCATCCCCAAAGCTGCGCAGAACGATTGGTTTAGTCTAGTTCTCATCCTAATATATAACTCTACAGTCATCGCTATTATCGTTATCTAATGCACAAAGCTGACATGGCCATCAGCACAACAATATTTGGCATTGAAACGGAGTGAATATCGAACAAGATAGTAAAACATATGTCTGCTTAACGATAAACAAATGGCCATGCAGGCGTCCGTGTCAATGCAGATTCTCATTGCTGGCGACAAACAGACCCTCGCGAGACGAACCAGCCATTTCTCATGAGTGTTTGTTTGGGGCGCCAGACTATCCTGGCTTAAATTATCTGTGCACCCTTCTGTAACGGTACTGCTTGTTTCAATGAACGCAAAACTATCCTCTCGCGTAGCTTGTGTTGCCCGTTCAGGTTGTTGAACATTTAATTCTTGTCCAACGCCCTATCTCATCCTAATATTATTAGTTTGGGGTGCATGATAGCGACTTTCGCCTTTCATACATGCTTCTCTCTCGCTCTGTCCCTGAAATTTCAATAATTTGAACGTCTCCTATCGGCTTCCAGGAAACGAACTTTAAACGTCCACAGATTCAATGAACGGACAGTCGTAAAGCCAAATAAAATGTCTCAAAAATTAAAGTCTCTACCATCTTAAACTAATTTGCCTTGAATGAACAAAATGGCCCGCATGTTGCCTTTTATCCCTCCCCATATACATGTAATGGCTGGAGGAGAATTTATCAAAATCTTACTTATGCTTACCAAATACTCTTCTGAATTCTGTGATGGGAATTTTCGCAACTTTAAAAAGACTTTTATAATTTGCAAGAGTTTGCCGAGACACATGACCATTTACCTATCCCCTAGGCAGCACAAAATGACTGGTTTACTCTAGTTCTCATGCTAATATATAGCTCTACAGTGGTCCCTTTTATGCTTATCTAACCCCATGCCTGGTGCCTTGCGCTGACATGGTCAAATAAACGGACAGATCTAAGCAAAAGGTTGTACATCACAGGCTGTCTCTTATATTGCTTCGAAAATGCTCATTAAACGCTTATCAGTATTTTTTCTATTATAAATTAAATTGATTGTCGCTTATATGGTTTTGACAGCTTCGAAAACTTTAAATGGTCCAGCTATGCACAACTAGACCACATTGATGGGATTCGCTCACGTGAAAATGAGGACATGACTCAATTACAGCTGTCCTTCGAAATACCCGAGTTAAAAGTCTCCGGTCCAGAGATCTGAAAATTTCAAAGTTACGCGAACACCCGCTCAGTGCACGGAATACACATATCTGAATAAATTAGGCTGATGGATGGAACAGCACAGTGCATAATCTACCATATGCCTATTAATCCAACTGTTTAATGAGTATTTTTCGTAGATTCGAATGTTGCAGGTGACCGGATGGAGGAATCGTACCCCCACGTACCACAGGGGGCCATTAGGCTAGATTTCGGAAAGGTGGGGTGTTCCTGATTCATTTTCTGGAGTTAAATGCAAAGTCACCTGCATTGCAGAAGCGTTTATATTTCCCCAGCCTATCCGGGTGCCACATAAACGACGACCCTTACCAAGTCAAGTTACTACGATATTTCTTTCTTATCCAGGCGGCAATGTTGACTGAAACAGGTAAGTATGTAGTGGTATCCGCCATCCAACGTCCTCCATTGCTTTGTCCGGCGTCATTGTTTAAGGCCAGCTGCCTCAAGGTCATCCAATAACTCAGTCGGCGCTTACAGATGCGCTGACCTGCTGGGATTTCACCTACTTCCACTTGAACACACGCACATGCGTCTAGGTTCTCGTGGCTGCCCAAGCACCACTCAAACATGTCGCTTCTTCCGCACTCTCTGCCGCCAGACATCACTTAGGACCACGGCGCTCCAGTGGAATGACGCGTGCTCCGAGGTCAAAACTCTTTACATCTATTCTTTGTTCCTTTTGTGCACACAATAAACTATTCCTACTATTCTGGCCTCCACTGACTTATCCTCTTCTAAGTAATCATGGTCTGAAGATCGCAGTCACTAAGGTTTAACTTACCAAAACCCCCTGCGATATTGGTGACCCCAACGTGATATGAACACGCAACCTTATGATAAGTACTCTGGGACGCCGACTTTGTTCCAAAGCGCTTTTCCTTAGTTGTTAGTGTGACACTCTGTTATTCAGTAGATAATCTTGCCTCAGGATGGATAAGCCTTTTCAGCAGATTTGAATGCTGTAAATGACACAACATGGGAATCGTCCCATCACACCATGTATGTGTTTATTCCCGTGTCTTAATCCAAACCTTATCCATAAGCCTAAAGTTAACCCCTAATCATGACACCCTGGTAATTGGTTGCTTGGTTTTCGTTGACTTTCCCTCAATCCCCACCCTTTTCCTTCCCATACGTTGATTGCTGCAGTGTCCTTTTACCTGATCATTTTTTAAACTGAACTCTGACCCTTACTGTTATGCCATCCATTCTGCGAAATTTCATATGGTTTCATGTTCTTTTCGTTATCATCCTCATGCAGCGACAAGGTGCAGCTGAGAAGCTGTCACAAAATTTATTGACGTCAATAAATCCTGCCGTATCAGCGTGTTTTAAATTTGTACCGGGGAACAGATGCTTAAGATACTAATCTTCCTCGAGTAAAGTGCCACACCAGCTATATTTTGAAAGTTCCCATATCAAGTGTGGAAAATACAAGACATCAAGTCGGGGTTTGGTAGCAGAGGGGTCTGGCTGTGTTGAGATAAAAACCTAACTGTTGCCTGATCCGATCCTGCCAAGATAATTGGCCTTCTTTCCACAATTTGGTCAATTTACTTAATTCTGTTTTCTTTGACGCCTTCCTATCTGTTGACTTCTTGGACTGCTTCGTGGATATCACGACAAGCCTCTTGCTCTTATGAATTTTAACAGATTGGCCATCGTTTACTGTTACGATTTTTTGCTTGACCACTTTGTGTAGAGTTGAATCTCAGGTGGTACTACTGTTTCCTTCTCATGTCTCTGATGATGAATCCGCGACGGATTTCAAAACGTAAGGCGAATAAACGTATTGTCCCAGCGATCGAGTATTCTTCTTCTCAGAAGAAGGAACATCCATCGAGAGAGGATAATTGTATGTATGACGTTTCGGGCAGCTGTTTCTCCTAGCCTTCCTTAGAGACAGAACATTCAGGCAGATAATATTGCCAGACAAAAGAAAGGAGACTGGAATGACGATTTCAGGCTTATTAGCCAGCGTCAACCAGTCATACTCAAATCCAATTAGTGTCCTCCCCAAGCCTCCTTCTTAAAACAGTGTCAATAGCCCCTGACATAAAACGGTGAGACAATGAGCTCGTGGGTGAATGCTTAGAGCATTAAACGCTCATAAAAAAATCTTGACTTCGAGGCTCAGGTGGGACACCACTTTGGTCTGGGTATGACTGGCTGATGATGGCTAATAATCCACAAATGGCCATTCCTGCATCCATTGTCTTTGCCAGCAATATTATCTGCCTAATGATACCAGCTATTGCAGCTGTCTGGTCCTCTGTCGAGGCCCAAGGCCGACCGGGACAGATGGGTTCCGTTAGCTGTCAGGGCGAACGTCCGAATCACTGAGCTACGAGCTCACGATCTTGCCGATATTAGATCAGTGATATACAGTAGCTGTAACTCGCGTGTAGCAGCAATTCTAGCGGCAACTCTGGAGTTGGATATCAATACCTGATGACTGCAAATAAGCCAGAAAAGGCCTTCCTTGTGTCCCACGTCTTTGTCGGTAATGTCCTTCTGCCTTTCTCCCAATTACCCCCGCGGTGGAGGCTCGAGAGAGAGCTCTAAAGGCAACATGGAAGAACGAGTGTATTGGTCTACGCGTATCCTCCCACCTCACCTTCCACTCCCTCTCTTTCTATCCGAAACCGGGCCTAGAGATCGCAGTGGGCTCCCCTATTAAGTTTGTGGCAACCTGAATTCGGTCGTGCTGCGCGTATTCACCGCCTTCTCATCCGTCAAATCTTTGTCCAGCCCCGCGCCCAGCGCTGACTCATCCTCTCACCTCTGTGCGCTCTTGCACTTTCGAGCGTCCCCGCAGTCGACTTGCCCGCGCGCGGAGCTAATAAATTCCCCGCGAGCTCACGCCAACACTTGCACCCTTTCCTGATTGGCTGATGATTGGGCAAAGTTTGCCTAAACCTGTGCGCGTAGAGACTTTTACACCGACTCGGCTGGCTTCTGTACGCGGCGCTTGCAGCAGCTACTGTAAAGCTACTTGAGCTTCTTCATTCCGTCTTCCCAGACTTGTGATTTGGGAATCCATCTGGTGTCGAGAGAGCAACTAGCCCTCGATAAGTTAAATCATGGGGACAGGCCCAATACAGAAGTAGCATAAACCCATTAGCTAAAGCTGTCATGTACGAGTGAGGCTCCCATAGGAGCCAGAGCTGCCAAAAAGGTCACTATAGCCTGACCTTTACTCGGAAAATAAGCCGTTTTACGTTTACAAGGCAGTTAGTATACAGGTTGTCCTGTTTAACCTTAGGAGGTCTGTTCGAGTATATCCACTATTTTCGTGCAAAAGATCACATCTATGCCTTCCTAAACGGGACAGCGGAAAAGTACTGCAGATGGTTCTGCGCATAATAGAAGGAAAGGGTCAAAATATCCGCGTCCTAACACTTGCATGAACCGAAACTATCGTCCTACTCTTAAGCCTTTATCATACACTTGTAGTGTGTCTGCTGCCCGACGTCCTTCTAACCCGCGATCCCACAGACAAAGTCACTCAGAGCATAGGACTTCACGCGAAGTCAGTTTAAGGGGTGCCTCGGGCCTGGCTCAAACTGACGCGCGATCCCTCAATGTTAGCAAACGCACACACCGCGCCGGCCTCGTCCTGGTCTCAATCCGTATGGACCCAACCTCCAGCACTCCAATGAGCTTCCTACTTTAGTAGACTAGCCTCATTTGGTAGGTTGCCCTCAATCCATCTGGACACAGACCTCAATGCGGTGTCTGCCCCTAGACATTACTTCGGTCCTAGCCCCCTCGTGGCTGGACGTGCGCTTTGACAGTGAAAACGTCCTCCTAATTATTCTCTAATCCTTCTGTACAGAATACACTCTTCGTACCACTATATTCTTCCCAGGAATTCTCTGTTCTCCTAAGTAACCGGGCCTGGAGGATCGTAGCTGTTATGGCTAACCTTAACTCTCCTTGATACAATCAGCCCTAGCACTGCAGTTATCATGAATCCTAAGAATTGATGTAAATCTAACGAAAGTTGTACAAAGATACAGAGGACTGTGCTTACATAAAACTCGGGACGGAGAAAACTCCCCAGTGGATGAAGATGCCCACTTTGGCCTCATCAAACCAGGCAGGCAGCGGCCGACTGTCCAGGGAAGCCCAGTCTGGCGTGAAGCGTTTGGTGGCCACCGTTTCTCCTCCGTCCCTTCCTCCAACATGGACACTCAGCAAACCGAGCAGAAAAAGTATCCAGCCGCCCAGCATTATCATCGGGCGTGTATGGAGCCGGAACCATTGCGTCGATGGCTGCAAACGCATCCGGCCTATCTCGTAAACAAAAACAGACACACGCTGGACACGGCGTAGCCAATGGTAAAAGAGCATGGCATCTGAGGGGGGGGGGGCTGGAAGGGTAAACAAGTGCGGTTTTTTCGCGTTAGCGTGTATTTTATAAACAAGTTGTCATGGTGAACCCCCGCGAGTGTGCTTCGTGGCGCTTCGAAAACGTCTTCACTCTCAGTGTCTTGTTCACATTGCTTAAAAACTTGAAATTAATGATGCGTGTCAAGTGTTTTGTGTGTGTGTGTCTTTGCACGGAATGTCTGACTGGCGGACCGAGAGACAGACTGCAATGGTTTCTTCCTCATGTGGCCTTGTGATGAGTGAGTGTTTGGAACATTTGGAGGATAAACGTGTAGCCAATAAAATAGCAGGAAGAACGAGAAAAATACTAGCAGGCGTTTCAACATTATTACGTATTGTGTTCATTAGAATATGATTTTAGATTGTTTCCTACATTATTTAAAAAAGGAAATGATGGTTAGGCTACTTCAAATTACATGTGGTCCAACTTATCGCAAAGCTTCAATTTCTGCCAGTTTTAGGAACCTCTTCATGGCAAGTAAAATGAGTAAAACGCCCGTCAATGCATTGGAGGTCATGCTGCACGTTCATTGGTTAAAATTATCCGCCAAATTTGTGCAAAAAGGGTCTCTCGTCGTTGTGTCACGCCCACTAAGCCAGCATCTGAGCCGCTCTTCCCTTCACTACTGCTTTCTTCTGTGTGGGCCTGCCCCTCCACGCGCCTCCAATTTGCACATGACTCAGGTGGAGGAGGTGTGGAACAAAGAGGGAGGTAGATACCTCACAAGTCTACTCTGATGATAGTGTAGCGTACGTCACCACTCCATCGCCTCAAGACTGTGGAGCATACTGCGGACATAGTGGAAATCGACGGTCGAAGTGTTGTGTGTTAATTTAGTTGATTTGTTTCTTGTTCCAACTCAAGGAGGTTTGGACTTAAGGGGACTGAGATTCAGCTGTAGGAAGGCAGCTTTTTACTTCATCTGCATCTTCATCTCCTCTCTCTTCGGATGACATTTGGAAGAGTCTTAAGCGTCTCACTAATCAAATCAACATACTTACACCTGTTGATGCTGACTTAGACTTAGATCGTTTAAATGCAGACTTCATGCACACTCCCTACGACTCCCATCTTCCGAAAAACGCTATTTCCTTACATTCAAGTGTCCTTACACCCAGTGTCCGTGGCAACAGTGATGGAATATCTTAAAAAGTTTCAAGGTTCAACAGTTGCCGGGCCAGATGGGAGTTCACCGTTTCTCCTGAAATCTTAGTCTTTTCAGTAAATCCCTGCCTTGACACACCTCATCAACTTATCCTTCCTGGAGTCTAAAATTCCTGATGATTGGCGATCAGTGAGAATCGCTCCCATCCCAAAAAAGCCTATTCGTTTGGTCACAAATCCTTTCTTCCAATTGATTGCTTTTCGGCACTACATCGGCATATCAGCACTCTGTACTCCCATTCCTAGTAGGCTACCTCACGTGTGAAGAAACGGAAATGGAGAAGTGGAAAGCCATCCAGTCTCTAATAACAAATGTGGATATCGAGTAAACTTTAACTTCGACTATTCTATGACATTTTATCTTATATTTGTCTTACCTTATCCCTCGCTCTCCGTGAAAAGAGCCATTTCTTACCGAAAAATAAAGAATTCAGCTCTCCTTTTCTAAAAGATTGCATAACGGTCGTTGACGAGGGCATGGTAGGAGTCATTTAGGTGACCTTTCCGGCAGGAACGCCCCGCAATCCAGGTGACTTCACGTTAACTGAAAGTAAAATTTACGATTTGTTATAAGCTAAGCGTTTCAGCAACTACGGGAGTTCGGTCTAGGGTTTTAGTTAGGGTAGGTATCAGTTTTGGAACACGACAACTGCTTCCTGCCTATAAATTTCGAGCATCGAGACGTCTATTTTGTGGAAGGGAAGGGGGCTGATCCTACTCCAGGCGACCAGGGCAGCTGAAAATTTACCCTCTTGGCTTTTTAAACAGGAAAACAAAGTACCTTGGTCCTCTATTACAAAACATCTATTGGACAGTGGTCACTCTGTCGATCCGAAAAAAATCTTTCCGAGTTCTTGTTCGAGCACGAACAAACCGGACATTACGCTACATGGAAGCAGCCTACATACGGTGGGAGAAACCCGACCTATGTAAGCAATTAGAACATGTGGCTAACCTACAGCTGCCTTGGGGTCCATAGGCCTACATTTAGTCACCTTTTGTTTGTTTTTGTGTTGTTTCCCCCCCCCCCCCTAAATTTCCGCCCTTTCCCGAGTTACGTTGACAATATGAATGTTCGCTTACGCGTAAATTTGACCTTACTTTTATCGATTTTGTTGATATTCAAATTGTGCTGTTACCCACTTGTTATTCATTCATGCAAAGACGGGCCGCAGCTGACGAGCCGTCACGAAATTTATTTGATCGAATAAATTCTGCCATATTTGCTTGCTTCAAATTAGTTATAGTTATTATACTGACTCATATGTCCTATTGAGTACGCACTGGAGAACTTGTTTCAATAGTTTAGTCATAGGTAACCAGGATGCAAAGTAGAGCGTTCGTGATTATGCATTGACCACACTCTGCGCAGACACTGACCTCTCTCGTCTGCCTGCGCGTTTGCACGAATGATTGTCTACCTAACCCAGTTCGGTCTGGCTAATCACGTCCAAGATTGACTCACACAAAGACCGTGCTGTAGATTATGTGATGACTGCCGCGTTTTCAGACGTTTCGGATGCCGATCCTTGTGGCCAGACGCACTCTCGTCCGAATGTCAGCTTCCTCCAACCAATTCTTCACTGCCTCTGTTCAGAATATACTACTGTAATTTTTTAAAACGCTTTGATAGATTCGGGGTTTTATGAATGGCTGGACACTTATTTAAGTCCGAATGGGAGCCGAACATGATATGTTTTCAATGAGTCAGGAAATAAATCGTTTTAAAGAAAGACTGATAAAATATCTTGGGAAGCTCGTCACTCTGTTGACAACTGAGTTTACTATGCCGTCAGATCCCGAAAAGGGGAGTTTTTTTAAGACCAATTATATGCTTTTGAATTAATGCTATAGGGGAATCAATTCTTCTGATAATATTGAGTGAAGAGGTTTGAAACTACGGAACCGGTTCAGATTCCACCGTAAGATGATTTGCAAAGAAGCTACTTTACAACCCAGTCTTCCCAGTGTATTCGAGAACGCAGGTTTCATCCTCATTTATGAACGGCGCACTTTCGCGACCTCGTTTGCAGGAAAACTGATGATGGAAAAGTTCAGCAATACATTCTGCAGAGCTTAGCTCACTCAGTACATAAATTTCACTCTGTCTGTCCCGTGCAAGACGAACTCTAGAGGCTAATTCAATAATCTCTTCGATACTTAGGTCTGCCCATTTTCCAAACTTTGGATTGAATTTTGTATCTTAAGTCCTTGAGCGAACATTACTTTCACACAGTTGAGGCAACTAAGGCAGTCATTCAAATATATGAGACACAGAATAGAACCCATAACTTCGCTCGGCGGCAACCCACTGGAAACGGTTTCCCCTTCCAATAAGACGCCTCCAAGATATATGGTCAATGCTCTCAGTGAATAGTCAGTCGCACCCATTTGATGCAGCTCCAATATCAGTCGTTTGTGTATAGCCTGTCGAAGGTTTTTCTAAAATCAATGTAGATTGCATCGACCGACGAACGGATTTCCAATGGAATCTTTAAGAATTTAATGGGTGTGTGCAGATTATTGAGACATAATCACAACTTCAAAATCCGTTTAGCATGCCTAATTAGTTCAGTTTTGGTTATTTTTTCCATTAATTTGTAGCAAATGCTTGTGAGACTAATGATATAATTCCATCCGAGCCAGGTGATTTAGTGGGCTGTAGCTATCTCAACAATTTCCTGATTGCGTCTGTTGCAAACGACTCGTGCTCATTGTATCCGTGATTTTGACGATGTATCACCGAATTTTTTCATTAAAGAGCTACTCCTTTGCATATACAAGCATAAAAATATCAGACAAATTTGAAGCAAGCATATGTGGCAGAATTTATTTCATCAAACAAATTTCGTGACGGCTCATCAGCTGCAGCCTGTCTTTGCATGCGATGAATAGCAAGTGGATAAAAGCACAATTTGAATATCAACAAAATCGATAAAGGCAAGATCAATGTACGATTTTGTTGATATTCAAATTGTGCTATTATCCACTTGTTACTCATCTCATGCAAAGACAGGCTGCAGCTGATAAGCCGTCACGAAATTTGTTTGATCAAATAAACTCTGCCGCATATGCTCGTTACGAATTTCTTCCTGGAAAAATAAATTAGACAAATGGTTGCGCTCATCTGGTTTATCGAGGAACTTATTTGCCTGGTTGTCTTTCAGACAAGTAATGGGGTTCCGAATGCGCTTTGCTTTGTTCACGTAAGAAAAGCAAATTTTTGTGAAGTTACGCATTCCATTGACTAGTTCTGACTCAAAGACCAATAGGCCTTCCATAGGAATTTCGGCATTTATTAAAAGAGGAGAATCATCCAGATTGTTGATTTCTGACAAACGTTCTCCGCAGTCTTCTTTCCCGTTTGAAGCTCTTTTGATATCTGATGTCACCCACTCCAGCGCGGAGAAGTGCGATCTCTTTTTAAGTGTGCATCAGTTCCCTATTTCAAAAATAATAAATAAATCTTATATTTTTGGCCCGAAGGGCCTCGTTATTGCAAACTTAGTGCTGTGGAAAAAAAATATAAAGTTGATCAATGCTGCTCTCCGTTAACAACCACATATGCAGCGGGAGCGTTTAGTACTGTTGGCAGATAAAATTAATACCCACCAAAACATCGTAACTTTAAACTAGTAGTCAACACTCTCTGAAACCGCATGGTTAACTAAGGAGGAAGCAGTGAAAAAACTCCTGCCATTAAAACGGTGGCAGAGTACAGCAGACCCCCGATTAAAAAGAAAACAAAACTCAAGAGAAAAAACTGCTTCTGCAAAATTAAGTAGGTTTGTTGATAGGATTGATTGCAATGCAATGAGACAGGACTGTTGATGAGAACGTATGAGGGTTGCAAATGCTTCATGTCAATTGGAGAAATCATATAGCAACAGAGGCTGTCGTTCACCACTGTAACACCGCCCAACTGGCTTCATGATCAACCATTAAGGAGGTGAAACCGGTTGAGGCCATCACGGACAACAAGGTAGACAAAATGAGGGAACAGCAGAGGTCACGTGGTCATCACCGAAATGCCGGAGATGTGACCTTGTAAACTGCGGAGTCCAGCGATGGGCTGGCGAAAATAGCAGAATTCCAATGAGCACGATCATAGACCATATAGCCCATCATGAAGGTTGCAAAACGTGGAACGGAGAACAGCAATGATGACTGGACAGAGATAAGGACGAAACATCGTTGCAAATATCACTCTATAGAGGAAGAAATAGACATATATGGAAAACAATGTAACATAAATATAACCACCTCAGATACCAGGGGTCCATTTTCAAAGTCCAAAAGTTGTGAGTTTGGGAAGGAGACGGATAACAAGGACTTTATATCTTCCAGAGTTAAGTGTTTACGTAATTTGACTTTCAAAACTGCTAAGTTAGATGACAGCCTAATTTCGAGGGGAATATTATTCCAGAGGAAGGCATATTTGGAGGCAAAGAAGCGAGAATGTTTCGATGTGGAGCTAAATGGGGGTGCAATAATCCTAGAGGAATTACGAGTGGCATAGGGTCTATCTGCGGGAATGAGAGCGTCGATTCGTGGGAGGTTAGGGGTAGAGTTAACGCGAAAAAGGAAGCAGAGGCCCACTTCGATTCTTCTAACCCAAAAATGTGATGTTCGCTAACTGACATCTCTTCGTATAAGAAAAAGTGGATCGAGGAAGAGCGAATATTTTGCGAGTAAACACCCACTGTACATTTTCAATCTTACCGCGGTCAGAAGCATTTCTTTGACCAAAGAGGGGACAGCAGTATTTTAGGATGGGTAGAACATACATGCGATAAAGTTTTAACTTTATTTCCAGCAGGGAGAAATTGTGTGATATAAAACCACACATCTGTGCAGCCTTCGCAGATATTCGATCCGCATGAGTTGACAATGCTAGTTTATTTTTGTAGCTTATACTCAAGTCTTTTATGGTGGATCGTTCTAAAAGTGGAGTTTTTTGAATGACTAGTGGTCGAGGAAGCTTGGCGGGACCGAAACACATAATAATAATAATGATGATAAGGCTTATTTGTAAAGCACATCTTTGGCGCCGTCAAAAACCCCGGAGGGCAAGAAAAAACCTAACCCAAACCCCTTCTTTCGCAGTGACTATTGCATTTGTTTTGGTCTTTTGCTAGGTCAATAGTGTGTGAAATGAGGAGTTTGTTTGAAGCGAAAAAAATCTATAAAAAAACATGAAATAAAGTAGCTATACATTTTACGTGTTACGGTTTTATATTAAGAATACTTGGGTCTGGAAAAACTTTCATGTCCTTTAACTGAGGTATACTTAGCCGCGGTCAGTTGGAAGGCGAAAAATCAGCTGAGAACATTGCATCTACCGTATTGTAACGGCCGAGTCGAATGCGTCCAATCGGTGGGGACCAGAGGTTATCGGTACTCTCAGCCTTGGTTCGACGAATAGCGTCTCGTCGAATACACTACCGAGAGGTCCATCGATCTCATCCAACGCTGATGCGAGCGAGTTAGAGGTAGAACTCATAACGTAATGAAAGGGGGAGACGAGGATATATAAAGTTATATTGTACTGGTACAAGGAAGGGTATCGGTAATGGGAACGGTAACGGAAACGAGAACGGTAAAGGAGATACGGTAAACGGTAAGCGAGAGGGTCGGAAGGGATCTAGGTTCGGACTTATCGGAACTTCAGGTCGTCACGTGTGTGTTCTCCTGGTCCAATCAGATCACTGTTCTAGGGAAAAAAGGACCGGTCACAGTAAAACGATGATTAAAACAAGAAAACAGGGTTCGGTTCAGGTTTGGTCCGTTACAGTATGCATGGGTCTGCTCGATACGGAGATTACAATCGTTGTCCATTAGCACAAGTTTGCTAATTAGATGGGACTTTGCAGATGTCTGAGGTGGGTCGAGGCAGCTGCGAAGGACCATCGTCATTCAAGTGCATCGGCAGAAGACACTTGGCCTTTCGTTTGTCGAATATCTAAGTGAGATTGAGATTTACATCATTAGTATTTATACTTGTGATACATTATAAGGGAAAACAATATGTATTTTAGCATAGTTGAAGAGAAAATTATTTTCTTTCATAATAATTTTTTATAAACATTGAAATATTAGTTGAGGAATATTGGAATAGGTAAATTGTTCTTAGTTTTTGTTTTTTATTTTGATTTTTAAGGATTGGAAAAGGAGGCAAGGCACAGTTTTGCTTAAGCTTTGATTTGATCAGCGTTGGAAACCGTCGACTGGAGAGCTTCCAGCATTGGCCAGTTTTCTCCAAAATGTGCGGGAACTCTCCTGGACCGTTAGATCCCTTTTGGTCCGAATTGGACTTTAAAGAACTGGTTAGCAAAGTGTCCTATTTTGTTCAGAAATATATGCATCATGTCATTTGAGAAGAACTGCTTGGTCTTTCTTCTAAATTCGGCTAAACGGTGGCTTTTGCGAATATCGTTGTGTAGGGCATTCCATATGATCGCATATCTTATGGTGTAGAAATCTGATCGCTGAGCCGTCCTAGCCCTAGCGTTATGAATTTTATGCTGGTTGTTTCTAGTGGGTCGGGAACTGTTTTGATTTGTTAACATATTATTGCTAAGGATGTTCTGATTATGCGTCACTTTAAATAGGAAAGTTAAACCATTTTGGAGTCGCCTTTGCCAGAGGGGTTCAAGACCATATCTATCGTACATTATTGAATAGGAGTCTCGGGCATCATCGCGTTTACACAGAACTCTGGTAAACCTTCGCTGGATTTTTTCTAGTTTCTGTCTGTCATCTGATGACATGGTACCGAAAAATATTGAGCAGTAATCTAGAACAGGTAAAACGTACATTTTGTAAAGTTTAGTCTTAAGTGTAATCAATGTGAAATTTTTACTTATGAAGCCACATAGTCGATTGGCTTTTGGTGCGATTTGTTTAACATGTAGGAATAAGTCAAGAGTATTAGAATAGCTAAGGCCTAAATCTTTTAAAGATGTTAGCTCTTTTATTTCTTGACCACTAAACATTATGGGGGGAAGTTTTAGTGGTCCATAAATCATGAGATGACACTTGAATAGGCGAACTCCATCTGCCAGGTTGCACCCCTACGTGAGAATGTAAGCAGGTCCGCGTTTATTTTATCAACGCATATATTGGCTGTGTATTTAGAAAATGAGTACATGCATTTGAGGTCATCTGCATAAATGAGATTGTGTGAATTTTTCAGAACAGTCAACATTTCATTTATATATAGAATGAAGAGTCAAGGACATAATTCAGTGCCTTGAAAAACGCCACTCGTGATCAGCTGAGCAGTGGAGTAACTATTACCTACGAAGACCTTCTGGCTGTGGTTAGACAAGTAGGAGCCGACGAAGTCGAGGAGAGGGGGACGGATGCCAATGGCTTCCAATTTTACCAGAAGCCGTCTGTGCGGTACCTTGTCAAAGGCTTTGCTCAGGTCAAAGTAGAAAACAACCACGGATTTCCGCTCGTTACGGAGGGAAGTGACGTGGTTAGGAAAAGCTAAGTGACACGTCTGGAATGATTGCTAGGGTAGAAAACCATGCTGCAAGTCGCTTAAAAGCTTGTTTTCTAGACAAAAATGGAGAATTTGGTTAAAAATTATCTTTTCCAGAAATTTGGCTAGTGCTGGGGTTTTATGAACACCGCGGTATCTATTTATGTCAGAACGAGATCCTGACTTGAAGACTGGAAGAATAATGGATGTCTTCCAAATGTCAGGAAAGAAACCATTTGAGAGATAGACTATACATATATGGCTCAGTTATTTGGGGAGGGTCAACACTCTTTTGATAGCTGAAGAGTGCGAGTTTTTTTAGGCACAGTATATGCTTTCGAATTAATTCTATGGAGAAATCATTGTTCCCGAGAGTATTCTCTGAGTATGGTTGAAACGACGGGACCGGTTCGGATTCTGTCGTAAAATGCTTTGCAAAGAAAGCATTGAACAATTCAGCCTTGTCAGACGCATCGAGTACACATGTTCTATTTTCATGAAGAAATGGGGGTATTTCAATCCCTCGTTTTGCGGAGGACCTACGACGAAACAGTTGTGCAACCGATTTCGCAGAGTTTGACTCGCTCCGGGCGCAAGACGAATCTTGGACGCTAATTCGAAGATCTCGGCGATCCTAGGAGCACAGACAGCGAACTAATAGATCGATCTTTCAGCTGCTTCCTCAATTTCTTTAGTCGTGGCAAAAGAAAATGCGAGACGGTTGATTTTGTTGCGTAGGATTCCGCAATATTAGTGGGCACAAATTCCAGCATTTTATTAGAAACGACCGACATGAGTTCAGCAAGATATGCAGCGTCGTTAATGTAGGAGAGGCTCTGTCAGTCTAAGGAATCAAGAAAATTGTTGACTAAGCTAATGTCTGCAAGGTCATAAGCATGATAATGACAGGGCCCCTTGGGCCTTAAATATACAAACTATTATTATTATTCTTATCATATATGATAGGTACGACCAGCACTAGCCTTTTCCGTAGAAGGAAGCGTAAGACAACAGTAAATGAATGTGTGATCAATTTGGAAGATTTCCTGTTACAGTCAACGATGAGGGGAGCAATACCATTAGTAAAAATCAGATCTAGGATATGATTCTGCCTTGTTGGGGAACGAAGCAGTTGAGACCGGTTAGAAAAATTCATGGTATCTAGGAAAGGCTGAAATTTAGGTGGAAAATAGTTTAAAAGCCAGTCAATTTTAGGAAAATAAAAATCTCCAGCAATAATTTTAACTGAAAAGTGGATTCTGAAATAAATTTGAATATCTAACGCAGATTTGCATCTTCTTCAAATGAAAAGTTAGGAGGATTATATACACATGCGATAATTGCCTTTTGCCGGGGCAACAGGATAATGGAAGCGAAACAGTAATTTCCAGAGAAGGACGTGCTATTTAAATAAAACGGAAAGTGCCTAAATGACGTTCTAATATAGAGAAGACAACCACCACCACGCTTATTAATGCGATCATTTCGATAGAGATCATAAACGATGAAAGCGAAGGAAGCCACCGAAAAACAAACGAGGGAGCCCATACTTTCAGTGCACGCCCCCACAGTTGATCAATCAGCCACCGCTGAGACGAGTTTAAACAATCTCGCCGTAGATAACAAAAAGACGATTGGTTCGCCCCGTAAAGTGCAGGCTGCGGCGGAGACAGATACCAGGGAGCCCATACTTACGGTTAAGACCCCCACAGTAGACCAATCAGCCACCGCTGAGGCAAGTTTAAACAATCTCGTCGTAAACAACAAAAACACGATTGGTTCGCCATGTAAAGTACAGGCTGCCTTCAGCAAAGACACGAAGGAAAGCACGAAAGCGTTGCACCAAGAAGTGACCGACGGCGTAGAGGGGACGCAGAAAGTCACCGATAGGGGCATCAGTTTCGTAATACCAGGTCTACCGGAATCCACTGCCAGAACTGCTATTAACCAGAAAGTGGGTGACAGTGTCGCAGGCCCGAGCCTGATGCCCACAGTAGAAAACGAGGGCAGCACATCAACCATAGAGTCCGGTCGCACACAAGATGGTCACAATAGTAGCACAAGAGCTGTTAACGAGCAAGCAAGCGACAGTGTCGTAGGCACGAAAAATGGCACTAAGAGAGAAGCCAGCATCATAATATAGGGATTAACGGAATCAACCGCAGCCACTCCCATGGACCGGCATTCCGCAGATGTCCAGCTCTTCCATGTCCTTATGAACAAAATGCTGGGACCCAATGTACCATTAGAGTGCGAAAAGGCCTTCCGCCTTGGCAAACGGCCTGAGAGCCCAACTGGAACGGCACGTCCCAGACCTCTGAAAGTGGTCATGACAAGAAGCCAAGACGCCAAGCTCATTCTATCTAGGCGTTTTAAAATAAAAGACTCTGACCCGGGAGTTTTTTTTCAACAGGAGTTCTCAGCTGCCGAACGGAACAAACGTCGTCAACTTGTTTCCAAAAAGAGGGAGCGGGCCAGCAAGGGCGAACAACACTTGGTTATTTACAACAACCAAGTGATTCAACGTCCATCTTCTCACCTTGGATAGGTCCGTTCCGGATAACCACACAGTCGGCTCAGTAGAGGGAGGATTGAGCCCAATCGAAAAACATACAGAGGCAGAACGAAGGGGAAAAACATTTGGTTATTTACAACAACCAAGTGATCCAGCGTCCACTGTTCTCCCCCAGGAAAGGTCCTCCCCTGATAACCGCACAGTCGACCCGGAAAAGGGCAGGGAGAGCCTGACTGTAACAAATTCTCGAACAAACAGAAAGTTAACTTTCATTTACACAAATGCACAGAGTATGCTTTCAAAGCTTGACGAGCTGAAGATTCATGCCTTTGAGTTATCACCAGATATAGTTTCAATAAAGGAAACTTGGCTGTCTGAACAGGTAGCCGACGGCGAGGTATCCATGCCTGGCTATCAACTGTTCAGAAAAGACAGAGAAGGTCATCAAGGTGGTGGCGTAGCAACATACGTGAAAAATGGACTCACAGTTTTAGACAAAACGGATAAACGGGCGTGTCCTTTCGAGGCCATCTGGCTGTCCATTAAAGTACCAGGTGCACCCAACCTCGATGTACTGACACTCTACCGACCACCGAGAAGAGAGCCAGTAGTGGATGCCTCCTTGCTAGAGGAGCTGAAAAAGATTACTGCACAATCGGACATCCTGATTGTGGGGGACTTTTACGCGCCTCACATAGACTGGGGTGCGGCCTGCGCACATAGCTCCGATCTAACCTTTGACAGCTGCCTTCTGAGCATGACTCTGAAGTTATTTCTCACGCAACACGTCACTTTTCCGACAAGGATGTGCGATGGCCAACAGTCCAACTGTCTGGACCTCGTTCTCACGAAATCGCAGGACAGCATCGACGAAGTGTCATGTCTCCCACCACTAGGTAAAAGCGACCATGTTGTACTGCTATGGGAGGACTCGTTATTCTCAATACCGGAGAGATCCTCAAAAGCCAGACAAAATATTTGGCGAGGCGATTTCGATCGAATGAAGACCGAAGTCACGCGCGCCGATTGGGAAACTCTATTTTCTGGAAACATAACTGCGGACTGGGAAGCGTTCCGGACAACACTGCACCGACTCATCGACCACCACTGTCCAATTTAGCGAAAAAAGGTGAACACTAGACCGCGAAGTGAACAAAAAGCGGAAGCTGTGGAAAAAAATGCTAGCAGACAGGACTCCTGCATCTGTCAGTGCCTACAAAACTCAGAGAAACCGGGTCAAGGGTCTTATTCTCAAAACAAGACGGGCTTTCGAAGCAAACTTGCTAAACCGGGCCACAATGAACCCAAAATTGTTTTACAGTTATCTCAGGCAGAGTACCAAAAACAACGATCCGATACCCCTGCTAAGGACCGCTGAGGGAAGAAACTTGATTGATGATGAAGCGAAGGCTGATCATCTGTCGAAATTTTTCCGATCAGTCTTCACAAATGAAATGGCATATGATCACCCCACCGACGACACCGAAGCGGATACAGTAGTTGAGACTGTCCGATTCCCCGAGGCTGCTGTTCTTAAGGAACTCTTAAGCTTAAAAGAATCTAAGTCACCAGGTCCCGACAACGTACCAGCCAAGATTTTGAAGGAGCTCGCCAATAAGTTGTCCAAACCACTCTCTATGCTCTTTCAAACCTCCTTCGAGACCGGATGCCTACCAGTAGATTGGAAATCCGCGAGGATTACACCGCTATACAAGGGGGGAAGCCGGGTCTCAGCGAATAACTACCGACCGGTCAACCTTACTGCAATCTGTTGCAAAATCGTGGAAAAAATTATCAAGCAACAATTTATGCAGTTCCTGGAACAAAACCATCTGCTATCGGATGCTCAGCATGGTTTTCGTAGAGGTATGTCCTGCGTTACAAACTTGCTCTACTGTTTAGAACGGTGGACTGAGGCAGTCGATAGTGGAAACTCAGTGCATGCTGTCTATATTGACTTCAAAAAGGCTTTCGATAGCGTGCCACACCACCGCCTCCTTTATAAAGTCAGCCGCATAGGAATAAGGGGTAGGCTCCTTACGTGGATAAAAAGCTTCCTAATCGGTCGCTCGCAAACTGTCCACATCAGCGACAAACAGTCAACCAAGGTTGAGGTTGAGCGTGGGGTTCCCCAAGGCTCCGTTCTTAACCCTATCTTGTTTGTTATCTACACCAACGACTGTGTCCGCGAACTGGATTGCGGCATCGCCATGTTTGCCGATGATATAAAACTTTGGAGCAAAATTCGAACTGTGGCTGACAAAGTGCACTTAGAGGAAAATTTAAATAGACTTCAAAAATGGTCGGCGGACTGGCTCTTACCGTTCAATGAGAGCAAGTGCACCACCATTCGAGTTGGCAAATCCGGTTCTTCAAACGGCACGGCTTACCAACTGAATGACATACCATTGAAGGAAGGGAACGCCCAGAAAGACTTGGGAGTCTGGATCACACCCTCGCTTAAACCCTCCCTGCATTGCACAAAGGTAGCCAAGTCCGCGATGTCGATCCTATACCTCGTCAAACGAGCTTTTTCTACCTTCAATGAAGAGTGCTTCACAAAAGTCTTCGGAACCTTCGTACGACCGCACCTAGAATCCGCTATCCAAGCTTGGAGACCCTGGGCTACGAAAGACATCAACATCCTGGAAAAGGTACAACGGCGCGCAACCAAACTTGTTATGGGGCAGGGCTCGCAGCCTTATGAAACACGGCTGTCGAATCTCAACCTCTTCCCTTTGCACTACCGGCAGCTTCGGGGGGACCTGATACTAGCATTCCGCGTATTACGTCTTCAAGACTGCTGTCTTATATCAGGGGATTTTTTCGAATTAGCAACGACCACGAATCTGAGGGGTCATCCCCTCAAATTAAAGGTGACAGGGGCCAGGCTGGACGCTCGGAAACACTTCTTTTCAAAAAGGGTGGTCAGAGCGTGGAATGCGCTTCCTCGGGACGTTGTTATGTTGGAATCGCTAGCGTGTTTTAAGCAAAAACTGGATCGATATAGCAGTGCACGATGGTTCGGAACTGACAATTTGCAATAACAATAATACAACTTCCAATTTTTCAGTAGTATTAGTTTTTATATCCATTCACGTTTGCTATTTATAACGCCCTCACACGCATAGCCTCATGCGAAGGTCTTCGCGGTCTACGCTACTTGGCTCTCTGCGTACCGTGATTACCCGCTGGCGATCTTATCAGCCAGACCTGCCGGTCTAAACAGTCACCTTTGGTTCGACCCAGAGCGGACTGTCGACGATCTGGACGGATGCCTCTTTTTTTTCCAGTTCCGTGGCGGACTCTGCAATCAGCAAGGAAGAATCAGGACGTGGCTTCCACACGGTGATGATCCTGGGAACCTTTGCAATGCCCCCTCCCAGTGGGATATCCCTTTTTTCTCCTAAATCCCACGCATTACCCCCACAAGGGCGACAGTTTTTCTCCTAAAAATCCCTGAGGAGTTTTTTCCCTGTCTGCTCCTATTTTCATCCTATGACTCAGGACAACTGGCCTCGCCAACAGTCTAAGCTATAAATTTTTGCAACCACTGCACATATGTACAAATAGGGCACTCAAAGAAATTTTTCCTACATACCCTCAATGTACTGATACTGATACGTCTATGATAAGGGAGGAGTCAGCAATGATTGGATGGGTCCAAGATTGTAATAAATATAATAATTTGTATATTTCAGGCCCAATGGGCCTCATCAATAAACCAAAAATTCGATAGCATGAAGTATCGTGCTATGCATATAACATCGGGCATCATCTCGAAAGCGATAGCTCGAAGTTGAGCCATTTTATTTATAACGGATCTGGCATTAAGCACTATGACATCTAGTGTGATTTGAGTGGCAGGACTATGGCTATCGTTATTCAAAAAAAAGAATTTGGAGGTGGATAGGCAAACTGTAGGCCATTGTTATTTGGGGAATAAGTACTGACGGGTATGGAGCTATTTGTATATGGGCAGCCAGTAATGGATGGCTGATAAGGCCTGATATATCTAGTGACCTCAGTTTATGGCATAAGAAAATGAGGAAACGATTGATCAAGATAAGCTTCTGGGCCATTTAGGAGGAATGGGGGGAGGCTAGAACGCATGTAGGAGTTTGCGGGTTTGGGTGGATGAGGGTAGGTCAAGGGGCCGTTTGCCTAAGGACTAGTGGTCCTTATCAGTGAATCTCCTGTACGGCAACTCCGATTAGATTAAAAACCATACCAGTTTGGGTTACTGCCATGCAAATCAAATTTTTCGTGGTTCGGGCCCAGCGTATTCGATAACGCATTATACGGGGGAATTATATGACTCGCACGGTCAAGGGAGGAGCTAGCTTTTGTTGAGGAAGCGGTCAGCCTAAACGCTTTTGATGGTATTGGCGACATTATTGATGAGCTTGTTGCAGAGTTAAAGGCAACGGAATTTATCGATCGTTGGACAGAGAATGTATTTAGACTAGTTTTAATTGTAGTAGATGATGGAGCGGTGGGGCTTGACGGTTCCGACATCAAGAGGGATGGGCTTATTGGTGCACTGATGTTTATGGGCAGGGATAGCAGCTGTACTGATGGTAACGGGACTATGACTACACATCCGGGGGCAGGTATAACGGATGTATTGACGTTAGCGGGTGTATGACCAGATATCCGGGGTGAAGAATTAGCGTGTTCATTGACCCTATGAACAGTAGGCGGATAAGCCATTGGTCTATTTGACTGGAGAGCCACATTTTTCTCGCTCCATTGGTGTAAGATCTCGGCTGAGGAAACTTTTAGTCATTTCCAAATATTGAGAAATGCAAGCTCGTTGTGCAAAGATTGAGTCCACCTCGACCGGTGAAAACAATTTAAATAGTATGGGTGGATACTTGCTAGGCGATTGGAAGCGCTTTGCTTCCGCAATTTTGAAGTTGAACCCGTGCGAGCATAGAAAATCTCTTGCAATATCGAAAGGACGACTAAGTGTGGAGGCGTTTTTAAGTATCAAGTTATAATTACAGTTTTGTCGATCAAAAGCTTCCGTGGTTATTAAATGTGCGAGAGAGTCTAGCTTTTTGCAGTCTTGTAAATGTACATCGGATAACTGACCTTCAAGGAGAATCCCTAGTATTGACAAAACAGTTCCAAACTTCAGCATGAAGTCATTACAGTTCTGTAATACAGATTAATCAATTTGCTTAGCCTTGAAAATGGGCTGCAGGTTGATATCAAGGCATTGGCTAGAAGGTGTTGTCAGGCACCGCTTGGGTCTAAGGGCAGATATCATACAATGAGTTGTAATTTTTGTTCTCATAATTTGATGGAAATATGATTTAAATGTGAGAAAGTCTAGAAAAACTCAACCTATTGGATTTTACCGTAGTTGGTTGTTAAAAGCCCTTAAAATTGTTAAAAAACTGTATTAATTATTACGTTCAGAAAAAACCAGTTTATCTGTTTTTCAGAATATGACTTACGACAAATTATCAAAGTTAACTAAACAAAGTTATTTGTTAATAAGCACTTTAAATTTATTTGTCAAAATGTATTCAATTTCGCGAAATGAGTCAGCCTTTGAAGGTCTCGAGAATATTCGGATCTTGACGATGTCTTTTACTAGGCCGCGATTTTGTTGCGAATCTGCTGGTTTGAAGATGTTGCGTTTCAGTAGGAATTGGTTGGAAAACAAAATATTCTTAAATTCTGACTTCAAACGATTTTTCATGCGATAAAAATAATTCCAGACACGAAGAAAGAAATTCTACACGTACAGCTTCAGCCACAATTTCCTAGGCCAAAAATGACGGGGGATATCGATGCAAAACTGTCCTAGGAAGAGCGGGGGAAATATCGACTATGATATTGTAGGGTACTCTGGTAAGATTTCATTGGCAATTTTTGTGTTGAATTAAGTTGCTAAGGCAGTATAAGGCGTCTTTCGGGTCATTTGTGTGTCCAAGGCTCGAATCAATCTCCTTTAGAAGTAACTTTGAGTAGGTTTAATCCCCTTTCGGCATATTACTCTCGTTTAACGCTCAAATAATGGGTACTAAGAAATGGGTACATTCCCAAATCAGCACGCAATGAGCTCTTTGGCCAAAAGAGACTGACATTTCAATCCAAAGATACAGATAACACAGCCAATAATGGCGAGGTCCAACCAGCTAGACTGTTGGCTAAGACATTCTTTGGTTACTAAACAAATTGATTTCTATTTAATGAATTTTCGAATCGGTAGATATGCATCAATACCCAATCAATATGCAAGATTTAGGACGCCTTAACTACGGCAGCCTTGTTTTACTACGCGTCTGTTCATTGTCTTGGGAGTCTGCAAACTAGAGCAATGTAGAAGTCCAGTTGGTTCAGTAATGTCATTTTGGGATTATTACCTTACAGAAAGTGCTCCTGTTTGATAATGAACTATTCGAGACCTAGCCAATGCCACCTCGCTGGAACATTGCGCTCCTACCACACCTGCTTCCATTTCGGTCGATGTGGATAAGCTGACATCCTTGCAGCCTGACTTCTGCGTCTTCTTTCTGCTGATTACGCCATGTTTCAGTTAGACCTACGAGGTAATCTTCCAAATGGTCCACGCCCAATTTGAGTTAATCCATTTTGCTAAAAAGAATCCGGACGTTTTTATCATAATGGGAATCATGTTAAGGGTTTCACGCGATCTCTGATGGTTGGTTGCTATTTCTTGAGACTGACGTCTATGTCCGTTCATTACGTCAAAAAAGGCTACAGGAGTAACTGTGCGGTCATTCTGAGTTCGCTTTGAGAAGACTTCGCGTTCGTTGTGACAGGGGTTTTGCACATATTCGATAACTGTAACTGAAATATTTTTCAGTCCATGATTATTATTCCCACCTTCAATGTGTCCATTGTTCCCTTTATATCTCTCCTTTCACTTTTATTCTTTCTCCGGGTTCGTAATCCACCTGAATAATATGGTTTTGTAGGAGATGTGTAGGCGCGACAGTCCCAAAGACTTTTTAACAGGGAACTGTGCAGAATTTTACATCACGACCTGAGTCTGTTTTGTCAAGTCGGAATGATTTCTGTAGGCTGATGGGCTTTTCAACCTGCCTTTTCCATTTTTTACTCATCTGCATTTCTGCCCTTCAACGCGTTGATTCCAAACTTACGCATATTTTTTTATTGGCTTCGTTGCTGTTGTAAGGATGCCATGGGGCTGTTTAACATGGGAATAACTTTTCCTTTTCAAGACAGTTTACCCACAAAGTGTACTTACATTAATTATGGAGTCAGTGTTAGAGTTGTAACATTTTGTACCAGTTGTGTTTCCAAATTTTTAGGTTTCAGCCACCTTAGATGTCCTGACATGCCAGTTATGAGCACGAAGTTCTCATTTGGCATTCAATCGAAAGTTGTCTGAAACATATAAAGTTCAATTAAGTATTTGCATCAAATTATGTATGTTAGTAAATAGGAAGGTGCTCAAGCTCTTTCATACTTGACCCATAAAGGTTTTACCCAAGTCTGGTAGGAGATCGCCATTATTCTTCCGTAGAATAAAAACCACCCTAGTGTTATTCGTGATTGTTTTAAAGCAAAACATTTTACAAGTTTTATTAGGATAATGGTGGCTTTTAGAATTTTCAGGCAAATAAGGCATTAAAATTACATTAAATAAAAAATTTATTGCGCTTTTTGTTGCCGAGGCCCTTTTCAATTCTTAAATAACTATTTTTGCAACTGTAAAATGAATTTGTTTAAAATAGTTAACAATCGGTATTAAATTCGTCCCGATTTAGGAAATCATTTGAATCATTTTTTGCAGATGAAGGCGATAAGGCAGTTGACGGTCGTTTGTTCATTGATTTTTTTTGGTTCGTGTCCATAAGCAAATTTTGATTTCATCACAGTTATTTGAAGTTCTAAGCATTTTTTGTTCTATTTTTGCAGCAGCATACATACGATGACTGATGTGTGAAATCTTTTCACAGATATGCGCATATCTGTGAAAAGATTTCACACATCAGTACCAGTAACACGCGTACGCATGGACGGAGAAGCATTAATGATCAGCCAATCATGTGAAGCACAGATATGTTCACCTTTTGCGGCTACTGCTGAAGCGCATGACGCTAGCGAAATGCTACTATGGGCCTAGACGAATCAGACGCCTTGCTAGCATACGAAGTTTGTTTAATCCAGGAAAACAATTGGATCGGTGCTCGCACATTCCTGAATGAATATTAATGTATCTATTTATATATATATGCGAACATGCCTCTTCATAAGCAAATTCTGATAGAAAAACGCTAGCGCCGCGCGAAGTCACTTAGCACCGTCACGCTATTCCTTCCCCCCTATATGCGCACGGGTACATACGCACCTGGGAGGAACTGTGCAAGCCTAAAGCGTTCCGACTTGGCATCACTGCCTTCGACAAGGGGGATACAGCTGGCGTGCCGTGCAAGATGTATCGATTTGGCGCAGGCATCCCATGTCTGAAATGAGGGACAGTTAGGACGATGAAAATTCAAACGTCAGATGCCTTTGCCAGCTACAAAAAGAATCGATTGGGCTACTCTGGACTTGTACTCACGTGTGGCATGAAGGGGGGGAGTGCACAGGAGAGGAGCGTGTAGGCGCTGTGGACCGACTAGAGGGGGAATAGCATCCCCCTGTCACAAGGGGTGACGCCGACCAGGAACGCTTCTCACATGCGCAGCTACGCCTGGGTGCGCATGTGTGTGCGCGCAATGCAGGGACAGAATAGCCCGACGGCACTAGCTTTTTTCTATCAGTGAATACGGAAATGTTAATATATTAACATATGGGTGTGTATTTATATTTGCGTATGGATACATGCAGATGTGCACGGATTATTTTTCGTTTAAGTGGCCAGCTTGGAAGCTGGCTTAGATTTTGCTCGTTTATAGATACCACTGCCAGTCTCATTTATTCAAATGGGGTTTTCGTCATCCACAATATAGATGAAGCCAGAAGCATTCAGTTCCACACGAGCACCAAGACGACGATTATTTTTATTTTGAGCACAATTATGCAACCGTATTTCTACTATAACCCTACGCACGCTTCAAACAAATTTATGCTTCGTTAAATCCATATTGGAAGACTTTTTATAGTCGGAGCGCAATACCCCTGAAATAATTTGTCTTTTTTACCAGACTGTGTACATTATGCGTCGGTGCTTCACTTTACCAGAGGTGACACGCAAGCCTTTAGTTAAGAATAGGATTAAGTATATATATATATATTTGTGTTTTCGGAGAATTGTTCTCAGTTCTGGTGGGATTAATTTTAGGAAAACGTGAAGAAGTTTATCGTCAGAGATAGCAGCTGCAGCAGCGAAATGGTGACAATCCTAGGATGGTCTTAGCTACTTAGTGGTCAGTGATACAAGTTCCAAGGTGATCACATCGGGCTATTCACATTGCCGCCAGATAGATATTATGGTAAAAGCGTTTCGCATCGGTGGAACAGTTTTTACAAAATTCTGCGGAAGAACGTATATACCTAATATGAGCTTAGACAAAATCGTAAGATAGTTCATCTTCTTAGAATGCGTCGGCCCTTTACTTAAGCAGCAGTGAGACCTAAATATTTAGATAAGGTGTGGTGTAAGCTAAAAGTATGGAAGGCAATTGGCAAGTGTACGTGAGATTTCAATAAATGTTAATTAGGCCAGCGAATCTATATGGAAACTGGGTACAACGATGACATGCAGTCAATAATGTTTGCCTTATCATGGAGCTGAGACGTTGGAAAAAGTAGGTCGGGTTGAGTCGAATAAAAAGGATGGTAATACGATTAAGAGGAATACTATTAATTGCACGCTGGAATTGTACCCCGTTCATGTATTAATATACTAGTTCGAAAGCTTTAATAAGCTCGCAAACTATGCTTCTGAATTGTATTATTTTAATATATGTGTGGTAGA
Source organism: Ligula intestinalis (assembly GCA_036362985.1). Lineage (NCBI taxonomy): Eukaryota > Metazoa > Platyhelminthes > Cestoda > Diphyllobothriidea > Diphyllobothriidae > Ligula > Ligula intestinalis. Next base: position 36,912,829 of record JAYGXS010000006.1, read on the forward strand.
AGACCAGTCGAACATCAGTACCGTTTTTATGTTTCAAAGTTTTCGAAATTATGAAGTTCGTCGTCCACCAGCAGCAGCGAGATGGCTACAATCCTAGAGAATGGATCAATTCTTAATGACGCAAGTACCAAGGCGAGTGCGCAGGCCTCCCTAAATTTGGCGCCAAATCTATGCGTTGGTTGCTTGAGCTCCCATATCTGGACGAGGATTCAGTCAGCGTTCATTTTGTCTTGATTCATGCGTGGGCTTTTAAGCTGACAGCTGCAAAGTTGAACTCACGACCCGTTTCGTGGGTTTGGGCATAGTAAGCTTATGTTTACTTATACGTGACCTGAGCATGCCTTCTATTTGACCTGAGTACGTACAAGGATGACTTAGGCATGGCGTGCGATACTCTTCCGAAATTGTTCTTTGGGATGGTTTTTCTCTTTATGCCGCCTGCAACTCCTGACACCGCGTGTTTCTGTTTGGAGAGATTTGGGAGCCCATTTTAGTTTTTACATTTTTTATAAGTTTTTCCAGCAAATATAAAATACCTTTTTTGGTCAAATTCCAACAGTGGATTATGACATAATTTGCCAACTCCGGCGGAGCGAATTTGCATAAAGAAGTAACATTGAAAGAGTACAGGTTTTCGCCTAATTCAAGCGTCCAAAATCGAAGATGCTAAAATAAAATATGAGAGTGATTGATCGTTGTACATGCAATGTGCCAAGGACTGGGTTTTAAGACCAAAGAGGTCTTATTGAAAGAGACTAAAATTTCGTCCGATTAAACTCGGTCCTTACTCGAAGCTCTTCGAGGAATTGAGAGACTAATAAAACTGAGGTTTTAAAATTTCATCTAAAGTTTTTAAACGCAGACTTCGCCAAATTATAACTAGGACTGCCGAGTAAAACAGGAAAAGAACGGAATGTTCCGTTATTTTGACCAGCTTTCTCTTTTACTCGTAAAACAGCTAGGACATTAACTTCTACATCAATAGCTGTACATTATAAAGTCACTTAAAGTTTTAGCTGGGTGAAAGGTTTGGCTTAAGGGCCTGACTCCTAGGATTCTACCCATATTACGTCAATTTCTAGCGTTTCCATAATGCATGTTTCACGAGTTATCTGTCGCTAAACCCAACTAAGTATGATATAACTGCAAACATTAATTTTTCAGCAATTATTTTGAAGAATCATCTCACGCAGCATATAGGCTTTCTCACTTGGTAACGTTTAATATACTTCCGTACAGAGTGAACGATTACCTGCTTGCTTTCTATTACATTATATTATCTCATGCTCTTAAGTAGCATTGACACTACGAACGAACCAGCCAAATGTATTTTAATTTCAGCATCGGCGGAATTGACTGATCTCATTTTGACGCAAACAAGCAACACCAGTTTAACAGCGTCCTGGACTGATACGCAGAATGGCTCACTCGTCGAAAAATATCAAGTAAAGGTCACATCAGTTGAAACTGGCGTCACGACTACCCATGAAACACCAACCACAAATATCATTCTGGATAATCTCGAAGTTTTCATGGAATATATTGTGGAGGTTGTGGCAGTCATAGGTGACTCAGTTGGCCCGGCGATCAGTGGCAAGGTTAAGACGTGGCCCGGACGTAAGTCTACTAGAAATTTTCTTTTGCTTGAAGACAATTTAAGTCGGAAGCTTTGAAGTTGCTGACTAGCAAACAAAACTTTGTTGTTTCGTTGTCTTGGTAAGTCATGCCAAAACCAGCGCTTAAAAAACCTGAAATTATGCTTTACGCTTATACAGTGGATTGGATATCTGATGAAATGTAAAGATTAAAATTTGAATGGATTATTTTGATAACAAATTTGAGCTTGTTTATTTTCTTCATTGAGCTGACTTGGGATGCAAAACGTTCTTTACTTGAAAGGAGTTCGACTCAGAAGGGCAAAAATTGGGCCAGATCCAAACTTTCTGAATAACCAAGAAATTTTCACGCTACTGAATGCTGCGGAAAAGCTTGTTGTTTTTGCGTGCTGTACTATAAAAGAACACAAATAGAAAGGCAAACCTTTTATGTATATATGGGCTGAGTACTGACAATTTTGTTCTGTGTTCATGAAATTAAGCTAAGTACAGGGATGCAATAACGCATTATTTTTGAAAAAAGAAGAGCGAGTTAAGTTTAAAACACTGTATTTTGCAAATCTGCTAAGCTGTGAGCCATACAATGAAGTAATTACGTTATAAGGCTGTGCTTTGCTTTACCTCACCTAATCTTACGAGCGTAAACAAGCATGCATGCAAACATGCAAGACATTACGACAATTTTCTCTGTCAAGTCATATGCAAAATACATCAATGAGCAAAATCAGCGAGCAGAAAACCATTTAAACGGAGCGGGCGAACAATTATTACTTTTCACAAAGTTGTCCGTGATACTCTGTCACTCTGCTTTCCTTTTTATCTTAGACGCAATTGCTTCCACTTTCAGCAGTCGAGGTGTCCGTACTTATTAGGGAACTCAAAACCTGAACATAATGTCCCATTTTGATCTTGACTTAATCTTCAAACAAATAAAGTACGCAGACACTCGACGCCGAAATATCTACGTAAAGCGCTTGTTTAATAAAGTTTTAAAAATTAATCTTAGGCATATTCTTTCGCAACTTTTGCTGTGGATGTTAATGTTTCTCGGTACTGAGTTGACATGTTTGGCTGATTCTGAAGCCATGGCCCAAACAGACAACTATGAAAGAGAGAATATTTAAAGACTCGTTATTTGTGTGAATGCTTTTAAGACATATCTTATTTCGCAGGTTTTTGTCAGCACTTAGACTACAATCCTAAGTTTTTGTCAATCTAGTGAAGCCAGTGAAAAGTGTTACATGTTTATTACCATTTCAAGAAAGATCTGAACCTCACCCTAATCGAAATTCTAAAATAGATGGGAAGTTTTCAGTTGCAGCTGACAACTCCATTGAAATATATTAGTTAATGACTGGAATAACCACACGTGAGCTTACGAGGTATATTGTTCCGGTGACGTTCCAATCCTTAAAATCAAGCAAAATCTAGTTGATTTAGTTGAAAGTAACTCCAAAAATGGATAAAGGGAATTAAAATCCAGCAGTTCTCGTCAAATTCTGTTGAAAACTTACTCGAAATTCGAACTGTTCGGTAACAACCATAAAGTTGTTTCCATGCCCGAACATTTCATTGTTATACAGCCTGCCATATTTCAGACATCTTAAGTTTTAATTAAAGCCTCACTATTTCTATTTGGACAAATATTTGATAATTTAAAGAATTTATAGTATCTACTGAAAAATTCTATTTTCTTTCATAAATATAGCCGGAGGAATTCCAACGAAACTCACTGCTATTGCAAGAACCACAAGCCTTACAATCAACTGGGAGGACCCAGCCGGACGTGCAACGGGCGAATTCATGTACTACGTGGCAACGGTCTTTGAAAAGAACGGCCATGAAATTTATCGCATCTTCCCAATTTTTAACAAAACCTGTACGGTCGAGAATTTGAAGCCTGCAAGACTGTATGGAATCGAAGTACGCAGAAGAAATAGGCATCTTGAACCTCTCGGATATGGCGGTGGCCTTAGTGAGCCAGCAACTCTGGAGGTAGAAACCTTGCCGGCTGGTAAGAAATAAATTTTTTTTTTCATAATAACCATACTTGCTGGAGACATTAGTGGGAGTATCATTCATCTGAGTCTAACATTTACCTGAATAACAGGTTCTTGTTGTGAATAAACAGAGAACGCGATCTCTGGAACGGTAATTTTATTCGTCTGAGCTTTCGAATCCATACGAGATGCTATCATCAGAGAAAGTGAGAACCAGCAAGAGTTAGCTACGCGTAAATGGGGGTGGGGGGGTTTCGCTCTTGTGATTGGTCAATGCCCATGCCACGTCTATTCTCACGCCATCTTATCGTGTCGTCTACGCGCGTCCCTGTAGTTGTGCCGTGTTACCAAGATGTAGCAGCCTGTATGTTTGTACGGAACCTGGGCTGCGGATTCCGGTCGCGAGTACAGATGACAACGTAACAGGGCGGTATATCCAGATGCCTGTTGATGGAGTTGGGATCTGAAACCCAGGCTTCCAGCAGTTCTCGACCGGTCTTATTACTGGCTCGTGCCATTATGCGTGTGCCCGAGAAGTCGAATTGGTGGCCGTCTTTCCGGGTGTGGGTAGCAATCTGGGACAGTGGGTCGCCTTTCTGCATCGCCCGTTTGTGCTCTGTTATTCGCGATCTAAGTCGCCGTCCGGTCTGCCCTGTATAATTGCAAGAGCAAGCGCGACAGCGTGAGTCGATAAGCGATGTGCCGATGATAAGACACATAGTCAGCTGCGTTGACTATTAACAATATACCAGGGTGTGGATTTGACCAATAGCCTAAACAGTGGGTTTCCTTTTTCATATCCTTTTACATTGATCCTTATTCACTTGACTTGAAACTAATCGCCTTTAGGAAGTTTTATATCTTTTGGACAATCCGATAACTCTCCCTGGAAACTCATATATTCACAGTGCCTTGGGATATTTAGGTTTCGTCGGATAAAATGGTGGTGTGCTTCCCCAAAAAGCTTAAAGCCTTCTTTACTTTTCGAATAAAACATTGAGCAGACTATAGCAGGTGATACCGGGTTTAAATTAAGTTAATACCTTAAGAAGTTTCTCCTTTTCAATCCTGCTTGAAATTAAGGTCATTTTGTGATCGTCTCTGTGCCTCTTATCTGGTGAATGCTACGGTTGAAACACGAAGCAATCATCGAATGCCTATGGCAGGGCTCATTTCTTTGCCTCTTCAGGGTCATTCGAGCCCAGGAACGGAACCCTGGAGAACATAGCACCTTCATCGGTTAAGGTGTCCTGGTCGCCACCGGAGGGCCTGATTGGTACCGTTAAGGGGTACCATATTCTGGCCAAGTACAAGGACAAGATAGTTCGCAAGCTCAGTGTACACGCCAGAGAAAGGAGTGTCGTTGTAACAAACCTAGACCCCACCCAGAAATACCAATTCTACGTTCAGGCACATATAAATCCCAACAACCAGGGTATGGGTGGTGGTCTCAGTCGGGAAGTCCTCATCCCAGAAACAACCAGCTCACGTAAGTCTGGAACTGGTCAGTTTTAGCTTTCTTCTCACTGTGTTTGCGTCACCCAGCAAACGTGTTGTTTAAGGGAAGCCGATAGTTACCTGCAATTTGGATGTTCAACGTAATTCGTTTGCGGGTACTTCTGTCAGGGGATTGGGGAGGGACCATGAGGAGATATATATATATATATATATGTTTGATCGCTGTAACGTGACGTTGAAGAATAGAACGAGAAGAAAATGTATGGACGAGGAAGAAGGCGTGTCGAGCACCAGATCAATTGGTTTATTGCTCTGAGCTTTCAGAAAACCATCTTCAGCGATGAGAAAGCAACCAAAACGAAGGTAATTATAGTGGCCATAGGCCAATCAACTGACAGAAAACATGAGGTTGTCAGGGGGTTAGAAACAGCAATCGAAAAAGGGATGGGGGAAGGGGAGGGGGGCAACAAGTTGTAGCTGTATTGGGGGGGGGGGCGGGGAGGGGCGCATTCAAGTGGTGTTTGCTAGCCAGCTGTCAGTGGAGCTGGGGGTCATGAAAAGCAATTAGCGTGCCGCACTGTCACCCCGTAGGTAGTCCTGGTCCTAGGTGGTCCCCCATCCTTTTTTCAATTGCTGTTTCTAACCTTCTGACAGAGGATTGGCCTATGGCCACTATAATTACCATCTGTTTTGGTTGCTTTCTATTCTCTGTAGATGGACTCCTGAAAGCTCAGATCAATAAACCAATTAATCTGGTGCTCGACGCGCATTCTTCCTTGTCCTTGCAAATACCTGGATCGCGAACATTCTCATTTGATTCAGAAAAAAAGTGTTGCATCCAGGTTGCGCTGAGGATATTCTGAATTGAAAAGTTCGAGTCCAGTTCCGTCAGAGGTCAAGGGAGAGGAAAAAATAGGCGTGTAAACATCAGCTATATCTGTGCTCTGTTGTTGTAACCTGACGTGAGAGCAAGCTTGCTGTGTTCTTCGTCAACCAATGGAGCTAAAGTGGCCCACTTCGGGGCGCAGGGTGCAAGGCCGAACTTCCTGCTCCTCGCGACTGCTTGCCTGTGCGCAACAACGGTGGCCGATTGTCTTCAAGGTTGACCATGCTGAAGACTCAATGACCACTGCCCGCGGTCTCACATTTCGGCCACACAGCTCCGGACGTGCTCGCGGTCGGTGGCCAACTTCTTCCAATCGATTTGTCATAAGTTCCCTTCAGAATAACCTTTCATGTGGTGGAAACTCTGTCTCCTATCACACGGAACTAGGCCTGAAGGGCGCAGCAACTACGGCCTTCGCTCTTACCATAAGCCACTGCGATATAGCCTTATGGCCTTTATAGGGTTCGGTGCGAGCACAAGAAATGAAATCCTCACAAACATAAGCTGACTACAGGTCTATAATCTTCTGGAAACTTTCTAGTTTCTATCAACATTCCCATTCTTCACGACAGCAAAAATAATGTGTATTATGGCTATAAAAGTGTACAGTAGTCGCCGAAGATCACGCAAAATGTTGCTCAATTGCTGACTACTTTTCTAACCTACTGACTGCTATACTCGAATTCAAGGTTTAAAATCTGCGCACTGTGTATATCCTGTTTAAGGAACAGTACGTTTTCGCCCACAGTTTGAGAAAGAAGTCGCATAGTTGTCATAAAATACTGAAATAGATGTGGAACATATTTTATGCAGTAAAGGCAGCATGAATAAATTGATGGATAAGATGTTTTATGAATAAACACCTCACAATTGTAAAACAGCTCATAACTAACAACTCTTTGAAACCGAAGTCGACCTTTTTTTAAAGTAAACGTTAAGACAACGTAATAGGTTATAAGTAAAATACAATTTATAATGTTTTCCATAAAATATATTTAAATTTATAAAGGCAGTCAATGTAAATGATAAAAATACATACTGATTAATTAGCCAGGTTTTACAATGCATACGTTTAGCTAGTGGCCAGAATGAGGCTCTTTAAAAAGCTTGCATCCTATAATGAATTAAATGACTTCAGAATAGACTACAATAATCAGTATAACAACTTGAGTCAATGCCGATTAGCGAAAGCATATCAATCATTCGCATATAGCGATAGGTTGCATGAGATTGGGTGACTACTGTACGTAAAGGTGCGCTCCCGAAGAAGTCAAGCATGTGCATCACAGCAGGTTGGTACAGGGATTGAAATTGCACTCCTGTACGGGCAAGATGTGCAAAAAGAGCCGAGAAGGCCAGAGGCGTGCTAGGGCGCAGGTGGCTGGCGTGACCGGAGCCGCTTCGGTTCGTGTCGCCACCCAACCGAGCGGGAGTTCCACAGAGGCCACATGACGAAGCATTCACTGCAGTATGGCTCTCAGTCCCGCGGTCGGCCAGTGAATGCAAACACATACCACGCAACCAGAGTTACCCGTCCGTCTGTTGGCAACCTTCAAAGCACTGGGTTTTGGCGCATCGTAATAGTTTCAAGCGCACACGACCATCACCCAGTGATTAACGTTCACCGATGGCTTACGCAACTCTCTCTTCTCAGTCTGCCTTGTGGGTTGTTCTCGGCCACCGCCAACAGCCACATATCGGTCAATTGTCTAGGCTAACGGAACTCATCCGTCCCACCCTGCCTTGGTCCTGACAGCTGTAACGACCAGTAGTAGGCAGATAGCATTGCAGACGAAGAAAAGGGAGAAGGAAGTGCCCAGTTCTGGCTTTTTGGCCATCATCAGTCAGTCATACCCAAGCCCAAATGGTTCTTCATAAAAAAACTCAAAGAAAAGACGTTCTGATCAGAACTCTCACGGTCTAATATTTAAGGCACGGGCTTGCTGTCTTGCCTGTTTAGACCGGGAAATATTGGTTGTTTTCTATTGACAATGAGCCGCCGATCTCGCTTACTCCCCAGCCCTAGGATCAGGCCATCACCTGAGCCAATGAGCCGGCGAAACCGCCTTCATGCACCACACTACACACACAATAAACGTATCCAGTTTGGGGCAAATACCAACGATCGGAGGAAGTCAAGTTATTTTGCAAACAAGACATATTGTCGAAAACGTCTTTTCAGGAGCGCGAAACATTTGAAGAGACCAGTTGGTAAATAGATCGTCTATTTGAAGGTCAAACCAACAAACTATGCTTGCATATGGGCTGCCTTCTAAAGGACAAATTAGAAAAAAAACAACAATGAGATTATTTGCCGTCAAGTCTTTCTTTTGAGGGTTGTATAATCCCATACTAAATGCTTCTGTTGGATTAAAGACTTTACTTTCGCAGATCTCCTATGGCTAAATTCCTCGTGACGACTCTCGTCTAACTAATCTGAAGTACATATATGTGTTTTGGGGTGTACCAGCTAAACTTACAACACTTTGATTTAGAGAGCAGCCTAAATACCCTCAAACCGAATCCTTGCCGAATAAGTACTATGTAGTAACTGGTTATTTTTAATACTGAACGATTACCGCTTCACTCATACAAAATATTCCATTTGATCCTATGCCTGTGTTTGACCAATACGCGTGGAAATGAATAGAAACGACTTCTAGGAATGTCCCTTCTTCAAAATATTTTTATTGCTTAAAGTTCAAATTTGAAGGTTTTCCCAATATTGTACCTATCCCTATTCCCAAATTTAAGTTATAATTCAGGCCAGAAAACAATAACCCTAAACATGAGCCCAGTAGTGGCAACTTTAGTGTCGCAAGCGCTAGCGAAGGCCATAATGCGCGTATTGCACAACCCCTATTTCTTGGAAAAACGTAATCACGTCGAATTTTTAATGCACATGCATAAAAATTCGAAGTCGCGTTAATCCTCTCTCGAAGACTGCTGCCCGCAGCAACCATAATAATCTGATGAGGAAAATGAAAAAGTTTCCGAAACTTCATTGAAAACTAATTCTTTACACGAACTCTTCAACTCTTCTTCGTCCTACTCTTTCGGCGGTTAACGCGACAAAATAGAAATCAATATTTTTGAACATCCACAAAGTTGGTTTAAATACTACACCTCACCTTATAAGTATGTATATCAAGTACCCATTAAACCCGTCAATGGGATTTGTCAAGTACACGCACAACATTATTGCATCCAATTGATGCTAAACCGTGGTCTGTGGATGTTTTTAATTGCCATCAAGCAGTCTAATAGCAAGAACATTGGCATTTACGGACCTGTATCGGCTACTGCTTTTTGATTATGCCTCTGATGGCGAATCGGCGACAGATCTTGAAACTTCGGACGAACCAAAGTATTATCCCAGCGATCGACTCGTCTTCTTCTCAATATTGCCATTGTTTGTTCGTCTTTGCGTTGTCTGGTTGTCAGAGGTAGGCCTGGCTGAACAAAGGTGAATAAGCCTAAAAAAGTTCTGTATCATGTTACCCGCAAACGCTGACATTATCTGGTTAGCACTAGGGTGTCAATCTCCGGATCGGTAGGCAGACCCATCGGAGCGGTTGATGAAAGCGCTAGCAGTTAGAGGTCGAAACTAGCAAGGTTGCTTCTTTACTGTTTCATATGATGTAAATTAATTCCTGTTTTGATTCGGTTTTTCTTTCTGTTTTTCTTCAGCTGATGCCGGTGGGCTCAGTGGTGCTGCCATTGTCGCCATCGTGATTTGTATCCTTCTCGCGATCATCCTCGTGATGTTTATCACTTTCAGACTACGAAAAAGATCTGCCGGGAACTTGTTGATTGATGAAGTCCAGTTGGCTGAATCAGAGTTCACAGAATCAACCACTGATGATATGGTGGCGGTAGCCATAGGAAGGTTAGTACCTATGCTTATTTGTACGCAGCTACCACAATCTCTCATCTCCTCCTCTCCTCCAACCGGTTCTGAGCGGGCGTCAACGTTGTGTATCCATTGCTCTCCAAGCTACATTCAAATTAATTTTATTAGACTTCAAATTGGTCTTTTAAATTTGTTCCTACAAATATTATTTTGAGTTATTCAAAGCATTATTTCCCAGGTACAAGTTTGAGGCAAGCGAAAACAACAGGATTTATTTGTTCAAACAAATTTCGGCAGAGCGTGTCAACTGCTTCCTCTCTTTGTATAAATAGGATAAGAACTGGAAAACGCAGTATTTTGAATAATCACAGAATTAATAACACCAAGGTCATTTTTTACGCGGCGAATATTCAATAATAATATCGCCTCTAAATTAAAGAAGGAAAAGTAGAGACAGGAATTAACAAAAATAACGGTTGGGCATGCGCTTACGGGGGAAGTTGGAGATTAGCCACATCGTCTGCCTGCTTACAGGCTGCTTCCATGAAGCGCAAGGTCCGATAAAATCTTCCAGAATATTGTGTCTTTTAGCCTGCAATTATTTGTAGTATATAGTGGACTGCCTATCAACTGCACAATTAAGCGTTTCAGAAAAGCCTTAACATCTATTCTCTCTGTATTTTCCGTACAGTATTTTGATTTTTGTTCTAGTGCTAAGATGGCGGTAAAGAACGTTGGAAGGTAAGTGTGTGTATGGTTATTGTTTGTTTGTTTCTTAGCGATACTCACTAAAAATTGCCATTTATTAGGGGGGTTGGGTAGATTTAATAATTCAATTGATCGAAATATCATAAAAAATCACAGCCTCAGTGGAATTCGAACACACACCAGGGAAGGCGTTTGTACTAAGCAAACAGGCAAAAACCGTCCTATGTCACGCGACTTTATTTCATCGCTTACTCTATACGTAATCGTGGATTTAACAGAAGCAGTACACTGGACGGGTAAATCGACACAAGTGTGATTAAATTAAAAGCTTCGACACGTCTTCGTAGCTCAATGGTAGAGCATATGCTGTAGAAAAGCCTTCTCTAGTGTGTGGGTTCGACTCACACCGAGGCCACGCATTGTACGTGAGCGTGCAACCCTTCCTTATTGAGTGGTTAAAAGGGCGTCTGCAATTTTCCAAGAACTGGGTGACTACTCCTGCTAAATATTTAGGTCATTAGAAAAATCACCGAAGAAGTCCATACGCATTGGGGAAACGAGTTCAAAAAAACGTTTCTTATTTTATGGTGTTGCAACATCTGCAGTATGATAACTGCGGCAGCCTACTTTCCTGGACGAAAACACGGGCATTAAGTCAACCTGTTTTAAAACGAATACTGCGCTCCTGTCAAATGGATGCGAGTAGCACCCATGGCTATGTGCAGAACGCCATTGATACAATCGTTGTGGTTGGTTACAAGTTAAATTGAGTGCAGGTCTGAAACGGACCGAAATATGTTAACTACGGTTATCATGTATGCTACTCATGTCCTTATTTTGAGCTTGTGCTAAGTTGTCGACAAATAAGAATGGTTCAGAACGACCTTTGGCGAGAGTACTTTTCTGATAAATTGTCGTAAGGCCATACATTTACAGGGGAGATTTAAGTTCAACCAGTTGATAGATTGTCTTTTCTTACAAGCGGGAGCCAATCAGAGCGCGGACAGATGCAGGCAGTTACGTAATGCTTGGCCATGCCAAGTTCGGAGCTTGCAGAAGGTTCGTTTGGGCGCACAAAACTGGCTTCCTCAAACGAAACGCCGTTTTTGCTGCTGTTGATAGCAGACGTCGACCCAGTGACTTTGGAAACTTTGGCGGGACCTTGTAAATTTCCTTAAAGGTTCTGATTTTTCTAATGGGAATTTTCGCAAGTTTGAAAAACGGATGAAGCATAAGCGTCTGCGTCGCAGTGTTTACGATGTGTTTTCATCTTGCCGGTGCATGCGTCCTACGTTTCCTGGGACCTGATGACCCAAACAAAGTGACTACTCGCTCCTTGCAGTAGATGCACATGTGGTCTTCTTGAATCCGTGTTGACAAACGGCGCATATGTATGATGGGGGGGGGGGGGGGGGGAAATTCTGTACCAAGAAAATATCACTTTATACTAATTCACGTGCACGAGTACAATTCTGTCGGGCGTTCGGTGAAAATTATCGGTAACAATGCTCACAAACTGTCTTCTTTGAGGTATCTTTTGATTTCTCTTTTTTTTCTTGTAAATCTTACTCCAATTTTTTAACCACACGGGGTATCAAACCGAATGTCTACGCGTTAGCTCCTATAACGCAGATTCAATCACAGGTTCCTCATTTATGTATTAAAATTGGGTCCACTATCAAAAAAAGGAGAATTGATTACATTTGAACGGAAGTTGAACGAAATATTTATATCTTGGAAGGCAGAGCTCATAAACTAAAGCATTTTACCATCTTTTTGACTCTCTTTTCTTAATAGGCGCTAAAAGCTTGGAATTCCCGTAGAGGAAAGTTGGTTGCATAAAATAACTGCTTGCCGAAGGATATTTATGTTGGCTAGTTTTGAAGATCCATGCCTTGTTTTCAATGACATCCACAACGTGCTCCAGAGCAAGTTGGTTCAGTGACGATCACGTGAGCTTGAAGAAGATTATAGTCACAGTAGACTGGCGCGCCACTCTACCAATTTCTGCTCCCCTCCTAATCCAACTAGGCCTGACATCATAAACAAGTCCAGAAGACCGTCGATTGGACAGGGCACAGGTGTGTCCTGAGTATGAAGCTAGGCATGCTATACGAGTTAAGGTTAAGACGGTTAACCCTTACAGCTACAATCATTCAGACCCTGGTTCCTTAGGAGATAGGAGAAGTCTTGGGAAGGCAGAGTAGACGTAACATTATATTGTTAACAGAGTTAGGGGAAAGTTGCCAATTGGTCTTGCAAGGCGTCCAACCGTAAGGCCGACGTCGCCGCGACCGCAACGCGCGAGGCGCAATTCCAAGTGTCCTCTAACCGCAGTCATCGCGCGGCCACCGAATGCTCGCTTTGTCTCGGTTAACTGATGGTGATTGGTTGCCTTGGCGAGATTGAGCCGTGTGTGTCAGTAGATGGCTCAGACCATTGAGCGAGAACGGACAGGGGGTGCCGGGACTTAGCACCTGACCGCAGGTGGCATTAGGTGCACAGGGCAAAGGCGCCATCCATCCAATCTTGGGTTCCAAGTGACTTCTAGGGCCACTACAGTGCCACCAGAGCTCACCTGCGTATATGGGGGCATTTTTAGTGGGGCGCATTCTAAATAACGTGCGAGGTGTCGTTATAAAGTCGCTGAGTTCGTCGAGCACATCTACCACGCGTCCATTTTAAGGGGTACCGGACCTGCATAATGTCAGCGCCGATGCACTCCTACCAGGTACAATCCATTTTTTCTTTTTAGTTCACATTAGGGGAGGGGGCGCCAAATTGTGTATCCTTTTGGTTTCGAGTTATCCAAAAAAAAACAGTTACGCGCTGACATGTGCTGCTCCAAATCAGCATTTTGTGTCATACCTTTGATAATCTCTTCCACGGGGGTGTGCTTTGCAACCTGAAGAATATTGCAATGTGAAAGCACTTCATTTATTGCAAACTAAAACCTATCGAAAAGTATTAAATGTTTGTTGCGTCTCAAAAAACCTATCTTCTGACTTTTTAGTGCTTACGCGTCGTTAGCTTAAGAGGACACGCAGTGATGGAAGCGCTCCATCCCAACGTGAAATGCTCAACCGCTGTGATGTTTGAAACTATTTTTTTTTACTGGAATTTCAACATGCTTCTTGTTTCTAATTTGAAACGCTTCAATATTTCGTCGTGCGGTTTAAAAATAAAAGTGACCAAAGGATGCCTCTTTTTATAAATTGAATTGGAAACTTATAACGTTATGCGCAAACAACAGCATTTAAGAAGAACTTTGAGCAGACATCTCAATTCAAGGAGAAGATCTTATCTGAAAATTGAACAAAAAGCCTCGTGCCCGAAATTACTGTGGAATAAAAGTCAATATTAATTTCGAGTAAGAGCTAAGGTTTCTGGCAATGAGCTAGGCCCTAGTCGCCCGTGGCTGCGTAATAATTAGAGTTAGAACCCGGGGAGAAGGTGCCATTCACGGAAGTTAGCCTCATCCGCCTATATTGTTTTATGGGCTTCTTACGCTCGGGCATTACCAAATTATTTTCACAAAAAAACATTAAGGTCTATAAAGAATTCTTTGGGACAGTAGGTGTATCGGATTGAAGACAGTGCTGAAAACTAACAGCAAAAGAGTGATGTTTTTAAACGAATGTTGAGGTAGAATGAGAAATAGAAGCCCGCTTCTGTCACCATGTCCACACAACGTACAGTTTAGTTAACTGGCGTCTATCTGAGCAGGACCTACTTGGAAATATTGGATAAAGTTTTCTGGTAAAGTCAGAATATCTAGACTTCTTCATGAGGTCAAACATTATCAGGAATATTTTAGAATAGCAAGGAAACCCGTTCAATAAATTGTTAGCTTACGTTTTGAAAAGTCTACCATGTAACAAATTAAGCCACAAATGGAGCAAGTTTGGTCCTAGTACTGGCGGTGTGTGGTCAGAGATGTAAGTTCTTAGTGCATCTTAAACACCAATCCTTCAACATCCAGTTAAAGGGTCTCCTGGTTTGGTTAAACTTTCAAAGCTCTAAGCACATGCAGCGACAAATAGAATATGATAATTTCATTAGCTTCATGAGGAGTGAGCATGCAATCTTGTATGTTTTTGTTTGTTTCGAGGATGCTTGATCGTAAAACTCCGCTCCGCTCCCGATCTTTGACTATAGCCCAACCTATCTTGAGCTAGGAGTGTTGTACGATCGTCAATTTTAAGAGCAAAGACGGTGATCGGAGCTCAATACGAGATTATTGTGAAATAGACGCGCAATTGTCTACCTAACTCACACGCTCCTCCGCTGGGAGTGCGTGCTGCGCAATGGTTATGGGATGGTCATGGTATCGACTGTCGATCTGCGCTCACCGTTATGCGTCACGGTGTGACATGATAATATTCGAATAAGATCCGACTCCCAGTTCATGGATCAGCCACATACCACACAACACCCAATCGGTTTATGGGTCTGGTAAGCGTCAGTCAGTAGTGGTAAAACCAATTTTAAGAAATCCTTGCAAAGTAGGCTATGCCCAACTTACCTTTCGGTAAAAGTTATTTTATGAGTGCGAGAAGTTTAGAGAAGGTGAGGATATACGTTAAATGCTAATTATAGGCGTTCAGGGAGTCCTACAGAACAAGGAACCACGAATATATGTCAACTATCGGTGGAGATTACTAGGATAGGACTTCAAACTTAGTCAATGCTTAAATTTGAGAGAAAGCAACAGTCATATATGTAGATAAGGGCCTTATGCAAAAACAAACAATAGTATGTCCTTCCTTACGGTGGCGAGTTATCTTTTAGTACGTGGTATGTAATGCGATGGTGCCTGGATCGAACTCGACGTAGGTGAAGTCTGATGTGGTGTGGCCAGCCGACCACGATAGGCGAATGTGCGTGGGCAGTGTCAACAAGGGAAACGAGTACGTTGACTGCATGCCGGGGCACCAGGCACGGATTTTCCAGCCTCTGTATGCAATGGACTCGCAAGTGACCGACCAGGCCCCTCTGCGATGCTCATTCGCGCTGATGTTGAGGGCAGGATAGATCGATGGGTGTTGAGGCGACGGAGCTAGTGTTAGCGGTATTGTTAATGGTCACGTTGGTTAAAAGGATGCAGCTGGAGCAGCTGATGGTTGTTCAGCCCGTGCTGTATGTATCGACATCGCGAGGAATGCCGTTGTCATGTATGCTCACAAGACTGAGTAGACACGCACAATGAGTGAGTGCTCGTGGAACTCTGATGGAGGTGGGGGTGGCGGTCTCTGTTGTGCTGCTGAAATCACGCATGCAGCTACATCGCAGCAAGACTCAGCAGGACCAAGGCACACAATAAGGCAAATCAACATGCTACCTACTTTACAATGTGGTTAGCCAGCAGCTGTATTAAGACTGTGACGACGTGGTGAATTACGAGCTGTGTGAGTTGGCATCTGAGCTGCAGCCCCAATCAGCTTGTTGTGTTAAAATTCTGGTTAGGTGTAGACCGTTATCAAGTTGTTTATGTCAAACACAGAGGGCCGAAAATGACGAGGAGAAAGAGAAAACGTAAGTTTCAGGAGAAAGTGCAGATGTAGTCACCAGTAGACCGTGGTCTTTATTAAATTTCGATTCCATAGAATCAGCGTTAGACGTGGTGGCCTACACCAATTGCCCCTCCGAAATTCCGGATTTTGTCGAAACCTCAGGCATTGTCAGGACGGAAAGTGCTGTAGAGGCAACGCGAGTATATTGTCACTTGAAAATAATCCTCGCGAAAGTCGCCGGCTCTGCACTACTACATTGTGAAGTGAACGCAAGGGTCTCTGCTTTAAGTTTATTAAGGTTGGGTTATAGGCAATGAATTTGGAATACATATTCGCAATGTCGGTATCTAGGAAATTGGCAGCTGGAAATAAATAATAAAAATGAACACATCATTTTAACCGCGATGTTGATTTTGCATATGCAATTTGATTTGCTTTGAATTCCTACTGACTGCACCTTTTCGGGCATGCGTACTTTATTTATACTGACTAACATATCTTTAAATACTTAAACTGGACTTATTTATCGAAGAAGACAGTATGGTATGACGTTATGATCAATTCCTTGTGCTAGGCTGACGAAATGCTTCGGTCTGTGCATGTTGAGTCTGGAAGATTTTTGCCACATAACACCGTAACTCCATTTGAAGTACACTGGGTGGACTATCACGCCACACTTGACCAAGATTGCGTCGTAAACGTCAGCATCAGATGTGATGCTAGCTTTCTTAGTCTCATCTAACAACTGCGCTTCTCAATTTTAACAGAAACGTGTTGATGACTCTGCGCCAAGCACTAACGGGACGCACTTGCTCCGACCATGATATGCTTAAGCAGAGGGGCCGGAATGCTTTGGAACTTTCGACCGTCCGCAAACTCCACATTCATTATTGGCTGAGTATTCAAAGAAAAGTTCACTGTATGTGTTAAACAGTTGCTAGTTTGTGGATTTTTGAAGGACGTTTATTGTCTAATCGAAGAGCGGCATATCTGTCAGCTTATCAATGCTCCTGAAAACGTTACGCAGCCATTAATCGTCAGACACGCTCGGATGTTGACTTTAGAATGCACGTCTTTTTGGCTGCTACAAAAGAACTACTAGATAAGGATGACTACTTAAGTATTATGCCGATGTCGCACTAAGCTAGGGTACCTTTGTAAAGTGAAGCGTATTTTAAGAAAATGTTGGCCTAAATAGTGATATATTGCGACGCATCGTAGGTCAGTCGGTAGAGCGTTGGCTGCGCAAAGGCCTTCCCTGCTGTGTGGGGTCCACTGCTGCCGACGCGCCGAGTTTTTTTCACAATTGGGTCAACTAAGATTTAATGAAGGATCAAACATAACCCACCTTCATTTTCAGTCGTTATTAAATGCTTGTGGCTCTAAGCTAAGTAAGACATGCAGAGGTGTTAGCTTTAAAATAATTCAACCGCCGGCATAAGACTACACTTACCGAAAAGGTCTACCTAACTTCTTCATATTGATTGAGATGGCATTGCAAATTCAAGTATATTTCATAGAAAATCGGGGCAAAATATTATTTCGGCAACAGTAGCCTTTGTAGCCCCAATAAGTAATCCCTAGAACCAGCATGTTCTCCTACGAAAACAGCTTTTATTGGATTTTATGGGCGGGAAATAAGGACACGCAGAGGAATATACTTTAATAAATGCTAAAAGCATTTTTATTTTACTGTATTTAGAAGTATTGTTGATTTATGTCTGTAGATTTTCCTCACCTGTATCATCATTTAAGTTATTGCGGAAAAACCTGAATATGAAACTGCAGGTTTCCTGCATTTTCCAAAAAATTGAAATGGTGGTTAGAAGGTCAGCTAATTCAACTTACCTGTGGTCAAACTTACCGTTTTGGAGTACGATTAGTATACTCCGCGGCGCGAAGCACCACGCAAACCTTTTAATTTACATGCGGAACAAGCTGCTTCCAGCGGCCGCGTGAAGCAAATTTACAACATTTTTTCACTTTACACTTACATCTGAAAATTTCCTTCTCTGCCTATCCTATTTCCCCACCCCACAAAACTCCATAACCACTGTTTTTGCAGGAAAAAATGCTGGGACTAGGGATGTATGTGTGGGACTACATAAGCTACTTTTGTCACTATTTCTTGCATTCATTTTGTGGCACAGCATGTTTTCTTTAAATTCCTTTCTAAAGAAAAGACACTGACATTTTGAACTCAATTATCCGCACCCCACCGCCATCACCCCTGACAACTGTACTATTACTTACCACCAACCCGCATAGCTTCTATATTTAACTACCATATAAATGTACATTCCTGAAGTAAATTTATCGAAAGGAAAAATATGAACACCAATCCATCTTCTTATTTTCACAGTGGGAATTTTCCAAAACTTGAAAGTTGATCTTTGAATTTTAAAAAACATTTCGTCATTAATTTTAAATCCAAGTCATGCTGTATTTTCATTTAGGGTAACGTCCACAATCTCTCTGCAGCCCATGTCATAAAAAGAGTGCACTGTAGGCTATAAAGAAAATAGCGCAGGATTTTAGTTCAGTTCAGTTTTAGTAGGAAGACATAGGTTAATACCTTTGAACTCCCTCTATGCACATTGCTATCGAGCAGAATATGTGGCGTTGCCAGAAATGGAACTGTGGCAAGGGGGCAGACAGTAAAAAAAACTCTTAAGGCATCATTCATAAGTTTAGTTTTGAATGCAATTTGTGGGATTTTTAGGAGAAAAACTGTTGCCTGTGGGGCTGGGGCGAAGGGAACGTGTAAATCGGATGTCCTGCTGCTGAAAGTGTTTGGATAATGTCAGGACTAGGCCATCACGGTTGCACAATATCCTGATGTTCACACAAGGAGATGACTGCGGTAGTCATGGCGTCGGAAATGCACCCATTCTATGCCCACGCGAACCAGAGAACGAAACTTGCAATAAGTTATGCTTAACAAACATATTACTGATAATTAGTGAGCAGTATTTTTTTTAAACAATATAATTAGCTAGCTTAATTACAGATAATGTCTTTTTCTATGCTGATCCAACTGCATCATAAACGTGTCCACAGATGGGGACATGAGAATGTATGCGGGAAGAGCATTTCATGCCTGGATTAACCTCTTAGAGAAGAAGAATTTTCGTGTGTTCCATCTTGCCCCAGTCACACGTAGCTTGAGAGAGTGTCCGCGCAATCGAGTAGTAGTGGCCAGCCCAAAGAAATCGTTGGATGCTTTTGAATTTGAGCCACCCATTTTTTTGCCCTCCATTCACGTGGGAATTTATTATCTGATATCATCTTCTCTCATCCTCTACTTTGTTTGTCTACATTTATGATCATGATGCCATACCTACAGTACGCTGCTAGCTTTTTAAATGCACGAAAACAACAACAACATATCACCATCCCAATATTCATAAAATGCGGCCAATCTGTCACATATGCAATTCACTAACAACACCAACATCGACAATTCTCCGTAGGATGACAACACGAAGAAAAAAGCGTGTGAAGAAGCGGAAATGGAGAAGTTGAAAGCCGATATGTCTCCATAGTTGATGTGATTGTCGTGGAAAACTTGACTTGTGAGTATTATATGACCCTTTACCTTCGTTCTTTTAAAAATGACCCTTTATTTACCTTACCATCTGCTCTCCGTGAATGGAGCCATTTTTGCTCAAAATTCAGGTTTGTGAAATCCTCAATATATCATTCTTCTGCTTCTTCAAACAATTTTGATCCCACAGCATACGAAATGCCTGTATCAGGTCACCGCGCAGCTGTCTGTAATCCAGAGGAAATAAGTCAAGATTGGTCAGTCGTGTCTCTTAAGGAAGGTACGCTTGGCCTCGTACTAACTTAGTTGCCCGTCGTTATACCCTTTCAAGGGATTTTTGTCTTTGACTGTCCAAGGTGTCCAGGCTTGAATGGCAAATTCCAGTCGGGGTCGCACAAATGCCCCAAAGACCTTGCCAAAGACACCTTTATCAAACTGTACAAAGGCGCGCTTGATTAGATGCAAGCTCGAAATTGCGGATTTGGCCACCTTCAGGCTGTGGAGTGATGGCTTAATTGAGGGAGTGAACCACACCCCCACATCCTTCTGGGCCCCACTTCTGGCAGCGGTGTGTTATACAGGTTGTTAACCCTCCGATACGAAGTGTTATTACTACTGAAACGCATTATGTTGCATTTGGCGACATTAAATGTCAGGAGCCACTCGTTTGACAATTCCTCGAGTCGGTGCACATCTGCCTGCAGATTTGCTTCGTCGTCTTCGCTACGAATGACCTTGCAGATATTTAAATCATCGGCAAACATTGCGGTATCGCAGTCTTAGCCACTTATGTAGTCGTCGATATATATAAGGAAAAGGATAGGACCCAGAACAGAACCCTGGGGGACCCCACTATCAACTGCTACCTTCGCCGATCGCTGACCACCTATTAGTACGGTTTGATTTCGGCAAGTCATAAAGTGTTCGGTCTATCACAAAAGGTTGCCTGTTACCCCCATTCGCTTAAGCTTGTTTATGAGACGTTGATGTGGCAGAGTTTCAAATGCCTGTTTGAAATCTATGAAGACAGTGTCAACCGTGTTTCCTTGATCGAGTGCTCTGGTCCATTGCTGTAGACAGAAGAGCAGATTTCTCAAGCAGGACCATCCTATACAGAATCAGTGCTGTTTACCAGAAATAAGTTACCCTAAGAATTGCATCAACTCTCTTTTGATATTTGGCTTCATGATTTGCAACATATTGCAGTAAGGCTTTGTGACCTGTAGTTGTGTGTGTGTGTGCTAGACTCGCACTTTTGTGTATGGATGAGATCCACGATGTCTTCCAGTCGGATGGCAGTTGGCCTGTGTTTAGGGAGGCCCGAAAGAGTAACTGCAGGGGTTCTGACAACTCCAAAGCTAGCTCTCCCAACAGCTTTGCAGGTATGCCATCCGGTCCTGGCGACTTCGTGTCTTAGAGCTTCAGAAGTTCTTGCAGGACAGTAACTTCTGTAAGCAAAACTGAGTCAATAGTCATAATCCCCTCGGTGCTAAAATTGGTAACGGTTAGGTCAAACTCTCTCGTAAAAACCGACTAAAAGAACACGTATAGATGCTCAGCCTTAGCTTTGTTCTCACAAATTTCGGCGCCGTCATCCGTTTTTAACCACAGGATGTGGTCTTTATTTCGTAGTTGCAGAGGACCTTCGGATTTCCTACTGCACGGCTTATTAAGACAGTCTCGAAACTTTGGCTGGTTTTCAGTACCTTATTTCTCTGCGCTTTGTACTTGTTGTACGACTCGGTGGTCTTCTATCTCCGATACATTTCAAACAGCTTTTCTTTACGGTTAACTTCCCTTTTCAGCGTGTTTAGTAGCCACTCGGGCCTTTTTGTGGCTTCATTTTCGAAATGGTGCAGAAACTGATGACTAGCACCTGTAGTACAGTCTTTAACACCGTCCAATCCTCCTGAAAACACCCGATGAATGCCTCCCTTCAGTCTACGCTGCGCACTTCGGTTCTTATTTGGTTACCACTTCCGCGCCATATGTCGTGTCTAACGGTCGCGCTACGATCAGGTACAACGAAGAGTGAGTACTTCCACTGCAGTACTACGTGGTTGCTTTTGCCTAAAGGAGGTAAACAATTTAAGACGTATACACTGTCAGGCACTTTTGACATAACAAGATCTAGGCAGTAAGCCCGTTGCCATTCACGCTGCCTGGTCGAAGATAAAACGTGTTGTGATAGAAAGGCTTTCTGTACCGTGCGTAGGAGTCGGCAATCGAAACTTAATTCTGACCATGTTACAAAACTGAGGTTCCAGTCGATATGCGGAGCATTAAAGTCACCTATAATCATGACATTTGATCGCACGGCAAATGCTTTAACTTCCTCAATCAGGCTATTGTCTGATAAGATGTCCAGGGCTTGAGACCCCGGCATTCTGATGGTGAGCCAAAGGGCTTTTATATCGGACGCGAGCTGGTCAGTTTTGTTTGACACGTGCAGGCCATGTGTAACATAGGTGAGCCAACCCCCACCCTGACGCCCGGCTCTGTCTCTTAAGAACAGATGAAAACTGGAAAGAGCAACTTCCCGACCGTCTATCTTAGTGAATAACCATGTTTCTGTTATACAGACCACATCTGGTTCCACTTGGTACATAGTAATCTCAAGCTCGTCTAATTTAGACAGCAGGCTTTGTGCATTGGTGTACATGCACTGAAGTTTCCTTTGTCGGTTTGTTCGGGTAGTTTTTGCGTTCGGGCTCAACCCACCCACCCACGGGCCTGTCCAGGGTGAGAACAATGGAAGTTGTATAGCTTGATTGTTGTAAATAACCAAGTGTTGTTCGCCTTTGCTGTGTCGCTCCTTCATTGCTAAAACGAGTTGACGAAGTTTGTCTCGTTCTGCAATTGAGAAATCCTGCTGAAAACAAACTCCCGGGTGACAGTCTTTTATTCTAAAGCGCTTAGACAGGATGAGCATTGCTTCTTGGCTGCTGGCCATGAACACCTTCATAGGTCTGGGAGGCATCGATCCAGTTGGGCCCTCTGACCGTTTTCCATAGATTTCGGATAGTTCAAACGTTGGACTTCTTTTAATAGCCAATGAGGAACATCAATCAATGCTCACCTACAATGGGAAACGTTTTACAGGTAAAAAAACATTTCTCCGAAAAAAAAGTCAAAAAAGCTACATAACTGGCTGTAAAATAAACAGACGAAATGATATGCTAAATCATGTTTTCCATATCAATATACCTAAATTCTCGAGAGTATGAATAATCAATAAAACAACAACAAACTACTTAAGTAATCATTTTTTTACCTTAAATGTTTTTGTAGACGGCAGAAAAAAAGTGCATGGAACACTGGAGGCGGAATCGGACGCAGGCAGTGGACTCGGCGCGAGTATGCCCTTAGGTGTCCCACCATGTTTGGAAAAGTTTATGCGAGTGTACCCCGAACAACCTCTCGCATGCACTTTTTTGGCCTTCGTGTTGGTCCAGTACATCTGCTCTCATATCACACACGACAGTTTGGCCATCGATTTCGACAATATCCACCATGAACTTCAGCAAGCTGAAGGCAGACTCGGTTGCTGTAGCCCGATGTTAGTGCAGGCAGACTCACTGGATCTACCCCACTCTTTGATCACTCACGCACCGGGTACCGATTGTCAAGACCGAGTTAAGAAAGCCGGAAATGCGGGAGGGCGCAGACGGCTGGCGCGGCCATCACTCAGCAACACGCATCCCAACAGCACGTCTCGCTAGGTATGCTACCCACAGGGAGCATTCTACAGGCCACGTCTGACTCTCAGCTCGCAGACAGCCACACCACACAACAAAGCACACTATACCGACTGCAGTGTCCGAGTTAACCCTCCAAGTCACGGCTTTTAGAGCACCGCGATAGACTCAAGTGCATTGGATTTATCATAATGAGGAAAGAAACGCACCGAATGTCTACCTCACTCTCAACCTCACCGCTAGCAACAGGCAACCACCTAGCTGTCAACCGCACATGCGACCTGCCCAAAGTACTCTGACTGAGTGAAGGAATGACAACGACGGTGTCCTCATCGGATTCCTACCCGCAAATTTTAACGTGACCTGTTTAAGTTCTTAACGTATCTGCAAGTCAGGGCCCCTAGGGAAACAGTAGTCCCGGAATTTTGTTAAAAAACATTTGATGCGTGCACGTGAGTTGTGGGAACGGCCAACAATGCTGTGCACCTTCGATCTCCCAAAGCTCGACGGTCGCCTCAGGTTTAACCCAGAAGCTGCTTTACTGTCCCCGTTGTAAATATCAGATCAGCAAGAGCAAATACTACGATAAACTCTTTACAATCTGCATTTTACCGGCTTACATAATTTATTTCATCGTTGGCGACACTGTAGGCCCCTACCCTGTTTCGATGTCTGGGAGCGAGTTGAAGGGACGCCCAACCATGCTTTTGCCGGCGTCCTGGTTCAAGGCCAGCTATCACAGGGAAGACTTCCAGACGCGCTGACCTGCAGAGACTTGATTAACATCCAGCCGGATACAAAAGTGTGCTTCCGGCCAGTCGTGACTGCCCGAGCGTGCCTTGAATACGCCCCTTTCCTGAATCCTTGGCTGACACAACTTACGCCACCAGGCACGACCAATTGGAGAACAACTGAACTTGTACCGCAATCCTACTAAAGTAGCTGCCACCACAGTTGCATTCCCTTTCCGGCCGGGCTGGACGCAGTCAACACTAGTTCTGGGTTTGCCAGTGGTCACTGTCGTCTAGAAATTCTGCACGCAATAAATCCATCCCACAGGTGCCTTCAACATGTTACCTTTTTGAGATTCGATCTAAAGATTGTAGTGCTCCAAGTACAATCACGTTTAATACCCCTATAGAGTCCTGTTTAAGATTTTCGTTTATTTTGGTTGA
>JAYGXS010000006.1:36942453-36969959 GCA_036362985.1 Ligula intestinalis
AAAAAAAACCACACCACCCTCGAATTCTCGGTCAATTTACATGATGGTATACAGTAGCCTGTGGATTCACAGTTCCCCAACAACTGCACTTGTAGCGGTTGATGAAACCATTAAATTTGAATGTGACCCGGTCACTCTGCGCATTTTTTGTTGAACAATCTGCATTTTCTGCACATTTTTCTAAATGGCACTCTCTACTGTACTCTTCATTCTAGTTCATCGTCATCAAATACATGGAATTATCTTGTGATCTTGAAATTCAAACACCACGACAGACCTGTTGTAGAGGTTTCCTCAGACTTTTCCACAATTTTGTCCAAGTGCGAAGGGCTCTTTGATTATCATGGACTTCCGGAAGGCTTTTGTGAACGTTCTGAACAGCTCTATCAGCTTCAAGCCTATCTCTTATTCGAGTGATGGTCACTCGTTTTGAAGATCCTTTTAAAATCCTTTCCCAAAGTGTACTTCAACTGAATTTTTTTTCTAAGTTTAGTCTGAATACCATTATGTATATTAAATCTGCGTAAACACAAACATTTTAATTATTGGCTATTAAACTATCGTCAAAATGCAGTAATAAAACAACTAAATAAAATTTCTTAATAATTGCATATATTAAAAATTATAAAATTATGATAAACACCAATTAAACAATTATTGAAAATGCATATGAATTTTGGACACCTTGTATCTTGTCTCATTATTTTGATATAAATTAATAACGTTTCGTTGTCCAACAAGATCATACAGCCTAGCGAATAGAGTTGAGATGTCGGAAACCAAGAAGAGTCACGGCGTGCTCCAGGTCCTAAGCATGTTCATACACGAAATATTATAATTTCATATTCACACTCCCTGCTGGGATCGAGGTATATCAGAAGACGTTTTTTGTAATCCAAGCTAGAGCTAGATAATGAAGTAATCCTATAAGTTACCTGGAGGCCGCATACGCTGAAATATAAAGACATGGTAGAAATTGTGATATTATGTAATAATTCTTTATTTTTCCCATTCACTTATCTTTTTACTTCATACATATTGGGGATGTATCCACTTAAAAAGCACACACATGTCGTAATATAATATACTACTGCTGACCTGAGTAAATATGATTATAAGAATAGGCACATTAGCAGTCACACGTACTTCTATAAGCAGTACCATAGTTCTCGTATTCTTAGTCTAGTGGACATGGATTAAGCCTAATTCACTGATTTGTGAGGGTTAAAGCAAAGGCTAGCTCGTTTGGGCTCAGAGCCTAAAAGGTGTTATAGCAGAAAATAGTGCAAACCCATATTACCAATCCTGTTGAGATAAAACTGGCATAAGCCCAGTGTTGGCATCAATCGGCGTCAACTCTGGCAAATGTAAGCGTCAGTGTTTGCACCAGTAGTATCATGGCGTAGCTACATTGCAAGCTAACAGTTGAACACACAGGGGTAACCATATCCATCTTATCCTCCTTGAACCTGCCAAAGAACCGACTGCATTTCATTAAAAATACCTAGTACTGTAGCACTCACGCAAAGTCTACCTTCTTGACGTTAACATTTCGGCAGTGTGTCTGACTTAAATTGGAGAAAACGCCCGACGCCGAATCCAATGTAGTCTTCTTCACCTTTGATGAAAGCTGGCGCAGCCTACGTCTGTTACCACTTTAAACTACCCCCTGTAATCTGCCATCGTTATTGCACGAACCTGTCGGCACCTATGGTTGATTTCATCCATATCGATGCAGATACTAAGGTTCCCAATAGCTGCAGTTCTGGCGGTTGATGAACACATTTTTATGTAAAAGTATCCCCGTCACTGCATACAATTTCTTTTGAAAAATCTGCATTTTGTACATACTGTTCTTAATACCACTAGCAGTACTGTACTGTTCGGCCAAGATGATCGTCATCAAGACCGTGATTTTATCTTGGGATATTAATTTTCCTAAGAAAACGTTCCATAATGGAATAGACAAACTTTTTTGAAATTCTAGCCCAACAACAAGCTTTTTCAGCACACCCTGAAGAGTTTCCGGTACTCTTTTGTCGCCAGTAGGTCCTATTTATGATGGTGATCTTCGGAGACGCTTTTGAAAAGCTCTGAATAGTAACATCAGCTTCAGCTTTTTATGTGATTCGAATAATTATAATCGGAGATAATTTCTTTAAATTCCCACCTAAACTGTCTTTGTTTTTTGACTTTATTTTCACATTTCCAGTAGCACCGATGGATAAGCTTTCTTCGAATTTAGTCTAACTGTCACTATTGTGTTCGCGGTTTGAGTCTGCAAAATAAGCACATAACAGTGTAATGATTGACTATTTAATATTATTAAGAATGTAGTCAAAATACATTGATGAAACATTCAAATGATACTTGTAAATATGTTTGCATATTTCGAAATATAAAATTTAAATAAACGCCAAGGTTACGATTACATAACAGGTGGGAACATTTGGAAGAACATTGGGTGAAAGCAAAGGCTAGTTCTGTTGTGCTTCTTGCCTCAAATGTGTAATTTAACGGAATATCTTAAATTTATATCAAGACTACTGTTGAGATCAAAATGATATAAGCCCAGCGTCGGCTTTAATCGGCTTCAACACCAACAAATGTTAGCACCAGTGTTAGCAACAGTAGTATTTTGGCGTAGCTGCATTACTAGCTAGCTGTTCAAGATATAGGCGTAACCTATCCATCTTATCCTCCTAGCACATGTCTCGGCACCGACTGAATTTGATTGAGAGTACCAAGTTCTGTAGTACCCGCACAAAGTCTGAAGTTTCGTAAAAATAAGATAGGCGGTGTGTTTGGCTGGAATTGGAGAAAAACGCCCGAAGCCGACTCCAATGTAGCCTTCTTCACCTATGATGAACGTGAACAGTGCGGCTGACGTAATGTACACCTGTTATCATTTTAACCTAGCCCCTGTAAACAGTCACTTTAAACCTATGAACCTGTTGGCGCATATGGTGGATTTCGTGGAAATCAGTGGTCTAAAAATAAATAAGTAATCATGATTTATATATAGTGGAAACATTTTGAAAGACTACACCTAACTAACAATGACTCCAAAAAAAGTGCTAAATGTCCAATAGCTCATTTTCAGAATACTGAAAATTCACATGAAGGACTGCAGAAGAACAGCTGACGAGCATATACAAACTTCACTGTCAACGAATAAAAAAAAAAGAATTATAATAAGGAATTCCGATGGCTGTAGAGAATTTGTTGGCAAAAAACCATCTATATCATTGATTTTGGATATTGTGCAAATTCCAGCGAGACCTTTTGCGTGAGCAATCGGTTCTCATCAATAAAGTCCTGGTTCGTGTGGGTGTCAGCGTCTGCTAGGAACAACGGAAGTGACCACAATCGGATGTTGAAGAGGTCAGCGTTGTGTGTAGAACAGGTGAGCTAACGCATGCACTCTGATGGAAATCGGAAATGGTAGTAAAGCATATATTTACTCCCAATATTTTGAGCTGATAAGAAAATAAGATTGTGTGAAAGCCTTTCATTAATTAAAGCAGTTTTTATTCAGTTATTTACTGGAGACTGGAAAAACATTGGTACAATCGGAGGCCATCGGATATCGAACACGTTGACTATGCTGACGTTGTAACTTACCATACTAACAGGCTAGGTACTTGCTAAAAGGCTTAGACACGTGTTTTGCCGGTATTCTGCCGCTACTTGACACAGCTGTTAGAAGTCCGGCTCATCAGTGGGCACAGTTATATATGCTGATATATACCGCAATCAGAAATTAATGTATCTGGAGATTAAAAACCTGAATTGACTATGCTGTTAAATATGGCAGAAAAAAACTTTTTTTTATACGCTGTGGTAATGAAAATCGCTAATATGAGGAGAACCAATTTAAAATACATCACTTTAATATCTGAAAAATGTAGAGTGAAGTTAATGAAAATAAGGGAAAGAAGTTTTAAGCAAACACATTATTTACCAAAAAAGGAAACAAGTTTAGACTCTAAGGGTACTTTCTTTTGCCAACGTGTGGTGATTTTTGAATCAACTCACCGTTAAATATAATTTCATTTCATTTTGTTTCACCTTCTCAAAAACTTTGTGTCAGATACAGAAAATGCTTTAAATTCCTCGTGCATATGAAGTTAAAAAAACAATGTATATAAACCAAATTGATTCATAAAGTTAATTGATATACTGCAACAGCCACATCACTCGTGCGAACCCCGAGTCTGAGGTGTAGTCCGGCGTAATCTGCCTGTATCTGCTGAGCCCCATCCTCTTACAGCAATAACATGCTCGCAGGAGATAAAATGGGTCTAAGACAATCACCATGTGAATTGGGGAAATTTTGAAAAATTATATTCCCATGTGTCTTATGTATTACTTACTCTTCCGCTACGGACACAACTATACAATGCAGAAATATTAGTTACTTATTCAGGTAGATTGCTCTCATTTTATAGAGGACTTCCTCAAAGCCATGAAAGTGAGCTAGTCTTCAACTCTGACCATACGAAGAAACAGGAATGTACATAAATCGCAGCTTAGTCCCCTAGTTCAGCCGCAGAAGTGCGTGCGTTTAAAGCCGTTGTCATTGAAATTCATTCAGGCGTACTTGACAGAAAGTGGAAAATTTTCGAAACTTTATACCCAAGAGAAGCAGTGAGTCCACAAAGCGCAAAACGCTGAACATCCAATCGGTCAGTAGACGAATTTTTAAAATGCACATGAAAGAATGCAGCAGAGTGGCTGACGAAAACACAAGTACTTCACTTTTGATAAATTCAAAAAATAAAGAATTAAAATGGGGTAGCTAACAAGGCTGCGAAGAAGACAATGTCGTTGTCTACGGATTTATTTTCCTAAGCAGATAATTAATAAAGAATATTCAGGTTCTGCAAATGGGAAAAAACCCATTACTTAAACCAATAAATGTGGTAAAGAGGACTCGGGAAAAAATAACGAATTTCATTGCTTTCAAGTCTTACCAATAAATATATATTTTGTTCGACATCCACATATAAAAGTTCAAAATAAGATATTGATTAAAACATTTACCAGCGCTTGACAATTTGGCAAAATGAGCCTTAGTTTTAACTGAATCGATGCACCAAAACACATTGTCGATTTGCAGGAACACCTCTTTCAGATATTTGGCATATTGATGCCTTAGATCAATTAAACACGTTCTATACTAAAGTACCTCCAAAAAACACTATACATTCAAATTGCGCACGCTAACTGCGCGTATTACCTGTCTTTTAAATTTTCTCGAGGAAATGCTCAATGAAAATGGAGAATTTTGACGAGAGTTTAAATCTACCTGGTTGTAAATGTAAGAACTCACTTTTGTACCATATTCGATAACTGTGAGGCTACGTTCTAAAAGTGGCCGAATATATGCTAAGAATCAATTGAATGAACTGTGAAAACTTGGTGGCATTTGTGGTATTTCAAACACCTTATAATTAAGCATAACTAGTAGTATATCTGGTGGATTCTAGGCGATTCTTCAGGAAATCTTGCCTAGTCACTTTGAATATCTGGATTCCACGCATGCAATATGTTGGACGGGTTAATCGACCTACGTGTTATTTAATACAATGTTTTTGACAGGCCTTCAGGGCCTAATTTGTACAGCGTAGAGTTAATCCAACGGAAGTCGTGCTTTTTCATATTTGGGTCAGTTGAATTATTTGAATCAGCCGAAAGTCCCCTAATCCACTAAGAGGTTGCGAACATTGGTCATCTTCCGTCTGTTCCATTTCTTACTTACGCATTAGAGCAAACTATATTTTACCAAAAACGTATCTTCCCACATTCTTTGCATTGATAAATATCGCTTTGTATCTTCATGCATGTGATAAACTATAGGCGTTTTCGTTTGCGGCACTAAATCTTTGATGGGGTAACGCGAAATATACTCATGAAATATTCTATATCATTTTATTTTAGAAAAAACCACTTTCCTTTTTTCTGGAAAAAAAGAATTTTCGAAACTTTGTTTTCACCTTATTTTTTATAATTTTATTGACATAACCATGAAAACAGCGTGGCTTAGACTGGATTTAAATCCATATCAACAGGGAAAGGCGTCACTACAGCTTACGCTCTAGCAACTGATCCGTAAAGGCATATCGAAGCCTTGAATTTAATCAGCCCAGCTTACTGTGCGTATGAAATCCACCCATACAGACAGAGTGAGCTGTCTAACCGGGCACGATTTCCTACGGCGTCATCTAGAGTACACCAGAATGACCACAAGGTATCCCTAATAATGAGATGGTTGGAATACTTAAGGAAGTTAAGGCTTATACGTGCAACCCCAATAGCTACAATCTGCTAAGCTCGGCTCATTAGGAGATTGGATAGGTCTTGGGTAGGCAGAGAAGAAGGAAGAATCTACTGTGTGCACAGCAGTTAGGCGATCTGATCTAGACAGCTGTGGGTGGGGCCAGCGTCACCGAAAACGCGCCGCGCGAAGGCGAAATCCCCTAGTCTCCTCAGTGCGAGAATTGTCCCAGTGGCCACAGAGCGGGCTTCGCGTGTTAGTCAGCTTTAGGTCGCTGATAGGCCAGACAAGTCTGGGGTGCGTGTGTGCGCCCCGATCCCGTGAGAGCAAAGGTCGCGCTCGCATGTGCCATGGACGATCGCGCTGGGTCGAGCGCGAACGGGCGAACAAGATTGTTTCTGCAAGCCCACGGATGCGGCGTCAAGGAGGTGGGCTGTAGAACGGCTACATACAAATGGTTCATTTGGATCACGCATTTGCAAGTATAGAACGGGGCCTCGTAATAATCACATATAGTGCAAAATACTGTATTATATAGTGAAAACAAATTCCTTCACTTACAAACAGGTAAATTACAACTCTTAATAGTCAAAAATATGCGAGTTCCAGGTAATTGAATAGAAGGCGGAAGAGCGTTCTCTGGGACCAATATTTGATTTGCCCGACGCTTCGGACTCTCACTCGAGACCATTGTCTTCACAATGAATGAGTATCCCGGCAGCTTCATCGAAAAATGCAGGTGAGGAGCTGGAAGAAGAAAACCAACGGGGCAGCCAGAACTAACACGCTGGCGAGCAATACCCTATATTGCTTGTGTATCCAAAGAATTTGCTCGACTGGTCAGCGAATTTGGGATTGGCGTCGCTCACCGACCGGAAGCGACAATCCGCAGGCAACTCATGCAGCCTAAGGACCCATTAACCGTAAAGCAGAAATCGGGTGTTATTTACCGAATCGACTGTCTTTGCGGTCATGCCAATTATATTGGCGAAACCGGCAGACGGGTGGCCACGCGACTGCACGAGCATGAACGTGCCGTGGTAAGGAATGACAAGCTATCCATGGTTGCCACTCACGCATCCTTGACAGGGCACGACTTTGACTTCGAACACGTGCGAATACTGGGACAGTCGAACGACCGAGTCTCACGCCTACTACAATAGTATGGCATTCCCAAGTGGACTCAATAAATAGGCATATCGATCTCCCGGCTGCCTATATCGCGTTGTGTGAGCACTGGCAGGGCTCAAGGTCACTCGCGACGGAGCGAACAATCGGAACTCGAGGTCACTCGCGGCAGAGCTGATTTAATGATGCAGTTAGTTGTACGTTTTCATTCCTTGACAATGGTCTCTAGTGACAGTTTGAACCGTCGGACAAATAAAATATTGGTCCCAGAGAACGCTCTTCCGCCTTCTATTCAATTAAAACTCTCTTTAAAATGCCCTATTTTTGCCTGGCATTATCTAGGAAAATTTTTGAATGCACAGCTAATATGCTTATTCTTGTTCTAAAGACCAAAGCTGTTAGAGAAAGTGCTTAATTGATTTTAAGTGTCTCAGTATCAAACATATTTTATGTGCGTTCCTCATACTCGACAATTTTTTGGGTGTGTCATTATATTTCCAGGAATGGTTCAATATGCAATCACAAAAAGTACTTTTTCACGAAAGTCACGTTTTGTTAATGCTCTTGAATAAATATCACATTTTAATGATTTGTTGAAGACGTCGAACAAAATCTACGGTAAGGGAATAGGGCTTCAAACACTGAAAATAATCAGCAAAAACCTTCGCATAAATTTTGCCGCTCCTAGAATGTAACACCAAAATAAGCACATACGGCAAAAATAAGCTCCTTTATATTTTTCAAGGAAAGGCTTCCTGTTGGAAAACGAGTAAGGTAAGTCAGTAAATTATTGAGACTAGATCCCCAGGTTGTCATCGAGCTTGAGAGTGTAGTGAAACTGAACTGCCTCTTTGTTTTACTTAGTTAAATTTGCCTTGCATGAACTGAAACAACTTATAAATAACACATTGAACAAACACGTGCTTTTATCTGCAAATGACTTTGTTCTTATTTAATAGTTCGAAACCATTTGGATACTCCAACCTCGGATTCTTGGATAGATTATATCGTATTTAACATCGGTGACTCCGATTTTTACCCGCGCTTTCTATTGCTACCAACTACTACACTGTTCCGCCCTCCTTTCCTCACTGCAACGTGTGTCCACCGATTCCTGAGTTCACACCTCGTATTGGTAATCAATAGTCAGACTGCGTTTAATTTTCTACCCCCCCCCCCTCCCCCACGTCAGTGACTGATCCTAACTCACCCGCATATTTTCTGACCTTTGCCATCATGGCTGACGGTCAGGCCATCTGCGGGGTACACACATTCGACTTGCCAACTTGCTGGCTGAGTGACATAGCCTTTTAGCTGCGAACAGTCGAATCCCGTTTTGCTCTCCGGCAAATCACGATGGAAGAAACCGAATTTCATTATCTCGTGGCGGCATTGCCACTGGAGATTGGAACAGATTTCCGTGTTATTATATACAGTGCGTTCACAGAGCCTCCCCATACTACAATAAAGGAGGCCCTCATTTCCCATGTCTCTTTATCAACGCAAAAACACTTTCAGCGTTTAATTTCCGAGGAGGACCTTAGTGACAGGAAGCCAACCCAGCTCCTTCGACGCCTGGAGAAGCTGGCTGAGGGACAACAGCTGGACGACACTGTGTTCAAACAGACTTTTCTCCAGCGGCTGCCTTCATCCATGCACCCAACCTTCCTTCTTCGTCAGTTCAAACACTGGCTGAGGCAGCCGTCCGGATACTCGAGTACTATCAGCCACCCGTCTCGGTGAATGTTTCTACTCGGGCCGTTACGACACCTTCTATCAAAGATGTCGTCCGACGCCTGGATGCCCTCACCCTCGAAGTTTCCCAGCTCCGGGCCACCCGTGTCTACAACCCTTGTAGTCCTTCGACTTTTCGTCGCCCAAGATCTCCCACTCCCAACCGAACTTCAACTGATGGTCTCTGTTTGTACCACCACAATTATGGTCAAGATGCCCGTCATTTTCAATTTCCATGTTGGCACAAGAAGTCGGCATCGGAAAACGTCGCCGCCGGCCTGTAAGGGTGACGGACGTGGTCGGCCCAAACTTCTCCAGCCGCCTACTCCACATCTACGGCAGGAGTTCCTGTCGTAACTTCCTCGTAGACAGCGGCTCAGAAATATCTCTTTCCACCTAATTGAACTGACCGTAAGTCACCAAACTCTTCATTTTTCCTTCAAGCAGTTAACAGTACTCCCATTAAAACTTTTGCTCAACGATCCCTTACTATATATTTGGGTCTGCGACGTTCATTTCGTTGGATATTTACTATCGCTGACGTTCATACCGCTATTCTCGGCGCCGATTTTCTCTCATTTTTCGGTCTTCTCGTTGACATCAAGTCACATAAACTAGTTGACCCTAAGACATCTCTGTACTGTAAATGTTCTACTCGTACCCATTTCATCCCCTTATCCACGCATTTCAGCAATCCTTTCCTCTTCTCCCTATCATAGGTTACTGTCTGAATTTTCTTCTATCGCAAGACCCTCACAATTTAAACAACCCATTACGCATTCTGTTGTCCACTATATTTTAACTTCCAGACCACTTGTTTTTAGTCGTCCTCGTCGCTAAGCCGCCGACAAGTTAGCTATCGATAAGGCCGAATTCAGTCATATGATGGAGCTTGGCATAGTTAGGCCTTCCACTAGTCCATGGGCTGCACCTTTACATATGGTGTGTAAAAAGTCTCTCATTGACTGGTGCCACGGCGGAGATTATAGACGATTGAACACCTGCACTGTGCCCGATCGCTATCCATTACCGCATTTACATGACTCTTCATCTAGCCTTGCAAAAGCAACAGTGTTTTCCAACATTGACTGAGTAAAAGCCTTCCATCAGATACCCGATGCTCCAGAAGACATTTCGAAAACGGCGATTACTACAACGTTTGGTATGTTCGAGTTTGTTAGGATGCCCTTTGGACAACGTCTTTCTGCTCAAACTTTTCCGCGTTTCATCAACGAAGTCCTCCGCGATTTACCTTTCGTTTTGTGCGATTCAGCCAATTTGGTGTTTTCAATAACGCATCTAAATGCGTTTTCGGTGTACCATCACTGTTTTTCCTTGGACATCGCGTAGATGCTTTTGGTTTTCATCCCATAGATGCCAAAGTTTCAGCTATTCGCGAGTTCCCTACCCCCACTTCTTTTAAACAACTGCACCGTTTTAAAGGCCTTTTCAATTTCCATCGACGTTTCATCCCGTATTGCGCTGAATTGATATTCCCACTTACTAACCTTTTACGCGGAAGCAACTGCGAGTGTTCTTTTCCTGACACAGCAGTCGACGCTTTCAATCGTGTCAGAAAGGTTTTGGCAGATACAACTGCCCTCGTTCACCCTTTACCTGATGCACCACTCTCCATTGTTGCAGTTGCCTCAAATTGCGCTATTGGTGCCGTCCATCAACAACAGACACCCACGGGCATCTAGCCCTTGGCTTTCTTCTCTTCCAAACTGACACCACCACAAACTCGCTTTAGCAATTTTGGTAGAGAACTCCTTGCCATTTATTTAGCCATTAAACATTTCTGCAACTTTATCGAAGGAAGAAATATTTGTATCTACACAGACCACAAACCTCTTACTTATGCCATTTTCACTTCCTCTGACAAGTTTTCACCCCGGGAGGCCCACCATCTTGATTTTATTTCTCAGTATACCACAGATATTGGATTCCTTAAGGGCCTTTATAATCAAGCTGCTGACTGTCTTTCTCGACCTGGAAATAATGTCATCACTCAGCCTTCTATCGAATTGGAGCGTATGGCAGAACTGCAAAACCAGCCATCCTTCATTGAAAGCCTTAAGCATACTAGTCTTCAACTCGAAGCAATTACTTTATCCATCAACGCCAGTATAATCTTATGTGACGTATCGCGCGGTGCCTCCCTACCTGGATTGCCAAGCGAGATCAGGCGAGATGTTTTTACTGCATTGCACAATCTTGCTCATCCTGGCATCCGCAGTACCCAGCGCCTGGTGTGCGAGCGTTTCGTTTTGCCAAGCATGAACACTGATATCCGCCAGTGGACCGGTTCATGGTCAGGTCAGGTCAGGTTTTTTTGAGGGAAATATAGGTAAATACCTTTGAACTCCCTATTGGTACAGTTTTTTCAATGCATTTGATCTGCAGAACATTTCAGATCAGTGGCGTTGCCAAAAATTTGAGGGCCGACAGTGAAAAAACTCCTTAGGCATTGTTCAGAAGTCTAGGGGTTTGAATGCCATTTGAGAGATTTAAGGAGAAAAACTGTCGCCTGGGGGAGGGGGGGGGGGGGCAGAGTATATTCGAAGCGGATGGCCTGTGCTAAGAGTGTTTGAAGCATGTCAGGGAGAGTCCATCGCGGTTTTCGCCATAATACCAAGGGTCCCACGAAGAGAAGGTTGCGGAGGTCACATGTTTAACTTGTCAGAAGGCCAAGGTTGGGCGACACAACACAGCCCCGATTGGCACATTGCTTGCACCCGATGTACGTTTTGCACATGTCCATATCGATTTGGTAGGTCCTTTGCCAACATCGCGTGGTTAAAACTATTTACTTACTGCCATTGATCGATTCACTTGTTGGCTCATTGCAACTCCCATAAGTGATATAACCGCAAATTCGGTTGCCCACGCCTTCTTGGAACACTGGATCTCCCATTCTGGCGTCCCCTCAACTATGACGACCGATCGAGGGCAACAATTCGAGTCTCGACTTTTTAACAGCCTTACCGACTTACTCGGATGTTCCCGCTTACGTACGACAGCCTATCACCCCTCATCAAATGGCTTAGTTGAACGTTTCCATCGTCAAATCAAAGCTTCGCTCCTAGCTCATGACAATCCTTCCCATTGGAGCGAGCACCTACCTTTGCTCATGCTTGGCATTCGTACTGCCCTCAAGACCGATTTGGAGTGCTCCTCTGCCGAGCTTGTTTAGAGTACTACCCTACGGATCCCCGGCGACTTTTTCGGGCACTCTCAACCCTCAGCCGCCCTGGATTCCACGGATTATGTGAAAAGACTGCCCCTTGCAATGTCTCATTTGCGTGCAATTGCCCCACGTAATTCAGCAAGTAAATCATACATCGACCCTAGTTTACTAACATGTGCCTTTGTATTTTTTCGCGTAGATAATGTTCGCTGACCACTAAAACAATCCTACGACCGACCATATCAGGTACTATCTCGAACGGACAAGCATTTTACGATTACCCGAGGCGGCCGCACCGACGTGATCTCAGTCGATCGTCTAAAGGCAGCTTATACTGATCCTCCTTCAACGGCTCCAACCGAACAACGTCCACCCGACACATTGCCGATTCCTTTATCCACGACTCCACTTGCACG
Source organism: Ligula intestinalis (assembly GCA_036362985.1). Classification (NCBI taxonomy): domain Eukaryota; kingdom Metazoa; phylum Platyhelminthes; class Cestoda; order Diphyllobothriidea; family Diphyllobothriidae; genus Ligula; species Ligula intestinalis. The sequence continues at coordinate 36,955,202 of JAYGXS010000006.1, forward strand.
TACCAGCCCCGCATTTTCCCCCACCCCAAATCCCCCTCTACTTACACGCAGCCAACGTCATGTCCGTTTTCCCGACCATTACCAACTTGTAACACTCCCATATATTCACACATTAACATTTTCTTTTTCTGAACTCCGTTCTATTAGGAGTGGGAGTATTGTAATAAAACTGAACTGCCCCTTTCTTTTACTTAGCTAAATTTGCCCGGCATGAACTGACACAACTTTTAAATAACACATTGAACAAGCACTTGCTTTTATTTGCAAATGACTTTGTTATTATTAACAAGTTCGTAACCGTTGAGATACTCCTACCTCAAATTCTTGGATAGACTATATCGTATCCAACAAGAGTAATGCGCAAAAACAGTTTACATTTCAAAGTGCTGATACAGTTATAGAGTCATCTGTAGTGGGCGTTAATTTGGACTTAATTGGGAGTTAAACTTCGCGTTACATCGTGGTGGACATGATTGGCAGTCGCAATGGCGTAATGGCTAATTAACAACTGTAATTTGAGTCAGTCCAGGTCATCCGATGTGGAAGCGAATTGTGGTTCATGTTTGTTGACTGCAGCCTCACCTTAAATAATGTGGAAGATGATAACCTAGACTGACCCTTGACTGACTCAAAGTGCAGTTTCCAATTAGCCATTACGCCATTTCGACTGCTAGTCATGTCCACTTCGATGTGAGGCAAATTTTGACGCCCAATTAACTTCAAATAACGCCCACTACAGCTGACTTTATAACTGTATCAGTATTTTGAAATGATAACTGTTTTTTTGCACATTACTCTCAAGTCTGCCAACTACCTGGGGATGCAGTGTCGAAAAGTTACTGACTAATCTTACTCATTTTCCAAAAGGACGCCTTTCCTTGAAATTACATTTCTTTGGATGCCTGCCTTTCAGTTTATACACTTCTTTAAATATTGAAAAGTATAGTCTTTAATTAACAGTCAGGTGTTTTTTAAAACGCTTTTAAAAATCCCCCATTTTCATTTTGCTACGTTCTTGGAAAATTTTAAAGTTCGCAGTCAAAATGCACAACGAGCGTGCAGAGTGATTATGCATAATTTTTTTAAAATGTTACCGATTATAAAACGCGTTTAATTGATATAAGACGTCGCAATGGTTTGGTCAGTCCATATATTTATAAGTATGGCTTTCCTTGCCATCTCAGTAGGAAACGTCACTTTTTTCCATTTGATTTAAGGCAAGGTCTTATTTCAAATTTTATTGATATAGTCCTCGAACAGAATCTTTTTTTATGCAAAAGCCTTAAAAGAAGGGAACATCGCTATAAATTTGCCGGAGTTGAAACGCGGTTTGAAAAGTATTGCAATCCAATACCCCAAATGTGCACAGGTACATTTTTGTGAATTTGGTATATTTTTTAATATAAAGAAAATGGTACCGTTATGTTTGCATCTGACCATCATATTTACATATATTGGTCTTATTAATAGCTAGTTTTCATTGTTGAAGAAACTGAGCATTCACTAGAAGATTGGATATTTTTAACAGATAATTATTATTGTTTATAATACTTGTAAGCTACCAATCCACCCATAGTACTTCGTTATTATGCCAAAGTGTTCGTTTATGCGTTTATACCGGTCTGCTCCTTATTATCAGCCCTAAGCACATATCGTTATTTTTTATGAGTTTCTTCATATACTGTACATAAGAAACCCCTGGCGCAGACACTGGGCGGGAAACTGGATACTCCTTCCCACACTCACCTATCTTCCCTCATCAATCCCCAGTCCCCCATTCCAATACCTAGCTTGCATGAAATGAGCAATACTGCTTAAATTTGACTCCGATTCCATATAAATATATCTAAGTGGGCGTTGTATTTTGTAAAAAAAGGAATAAGGGTACAGCCTCTGAGTATCCGAAGAGCGATCATCAAAGTGCCCTGTAAGAGGGCAGGTTGGTCTTGTTCTCGCAGGCGGCTGGCCATTTTTTGAGGGCATCCTCACTATTAATACGAGCATGATGGTCCTCCGTGTCTCGCCTCTGTGAGGGTTACGTGGTGGTGAAATGCAGACCCTGTCATTTTAAAACTTCTCCCACGACTAGACGCGATTCGAACCCACGCGCTCATCAGTCTTGTGGCCCAGTCATATGCGTTTGTTATCCCCTATGAGCAATAGTGATTTCCTTAAGCCAAATACTCAAAGCGAACCTTCCTCTGATACGTCTTTGTAGTTTGTGGATGCTGTTTATTGCCCCATGCCAACATGCTGAAGTTCTAGTCCTAAACAAACAGCTTTACAAGTTTGTTTTTTCGCTTAATAATTTTGTGTGAACTTCAATCTTTCTTTTCAAATTCTCGAAATACCTATTTGCATGTAAACAAATGAGGTGTTAAAAGGTCCAATTTAATATTCTCTCTCAAGTCAACCCTGCTGAACTGAAGTCTTGCATTGTATGCGGATTTATCGAATTCCGCAAAACACATCAGCAGGAATAGCAAGATTGGCTAGTGTTTCCCCAAATATCTGTCCAACAGCCTAAATGACAGTCTGAGAGGTAGGTAAAAATGACAAAGGTCTCTACCTTATAAGTAATTTCTCCTAACACATCCGTCGGGCACGCATTTTTCTCGAAAAAATCAATTCCGAGACAACGATCTTGAGAGTTTTTATGCTTCTGATGTCAACACTTTAACAGCCTTGTGTGCTATCCTAGCCTAATGCTTGCTTTTTGAATTTCTCGATAACCAAGTACCTGTACGCTCGTCAGCTGGTCTTCTGCATTTTTTCGCGTGCATTTTCACAATTATAAAACTAAGCTTTTACACTTTCAAAGCTTTGTGGACTAAATGGCTCTTTTCGGAATTTTTCCACTACATATCAAGCATGCCTACTTGCATTTATATGGCGGCAGGTCTCACCGCATATTTATGCGGCTGAACTGAAGGACCGAAATGCAAACGAAATGCACACGTGTTTCTTCGTTTTGTCACAGTTACAGACTCAGACACCTCAAAACTGGTTAAAGAAACAAGGACCTACTTAACAGTGTCTTTTTTCTCTTTTTTTGATGTGGTCGTCCTAAACTTAGTCTGCCAGTACTAGATAGAATGTGGAAAACAATGTTCCACGGTGTTCAGACTGTGCAATTAGAGAGTGGTTATTTGGCCATCCAAAAGTATTTTTTAACATAGCGCATGCTCTTTCCGGTGCTCTTAACAAGTCATGGTCCCGAACGAGCCATTGAATAAAGAAGAGTATCTACGCAAAAGCAGAATTGATCCCACGTCGATAGTTCAACCGGTCTTTTTCGACCGTGCCCACCATGTGCTTCACAGTAGCGCGATACCAAGAGAGTGACATGCATGTGAATAATTTAAAGTGATATCAGGATTGCTCTGCACCTACCGCACTATATCTTCCCTTACCCATCTCTATCGGGTGTCAAGATCAAGTCAAGAAACCCGGATGGGTCGGGGAGGTACCAGAGTCAGGTGGCTAGCCTGGTGTGAGCCTGTACCTACAGTTAATTTCCTATCACTTGAACTAAGAAGGTACAAATTTAAGGGGCTTGGTTAACACACATTTGAGGTTTTATATTTTTTTAAGTAATCGGCTTAAATGCTTCGTCGGAATTCATAGCTTTTAAAAATTCGCAACCTTTCTTGTATGGGCAAGAGCCGAAAATGCAAGTTTTGTCCAATGGAAATTCGTGCTCAGTTTCTACTGTGTGCATGGCGACCTTGGACAACGGATATCGTCCCTTTACCGCTCGCTGATGTTCACGTAAGCGTGTAGAGGCCGATTGTCCTGTTTGTCCGCAATAAAATGCTTCGCAACAGCTACAAGGAATTTTGTAAATGACCTCGTTTCTGTCTAAATAGCCAACCCTATCCTTAAGGTGTACAAGCTGGTTTCGAAGAGTATGTGTTGGTTTGTGCGCTACTTTGATTTGATACTTCTTCTGGTGTCTTTCAACGAGTTCGGACACGTTTTTAATACTTGGATGCGTTTGCCAATTTCTTGGATTAGGCGCTTCATCGGAACATTCTAGTTCCTTTTTGTTTTATTTAAACTTTTGTTGTTTCATGCATCGACGCACGAACGCTCTGGGGTAGCCGTTTTTTGAAAACAGTGTGAATAGGTAATTGAGTTCAGCTTGGTAGAGGTCGGGGTTAGAACAGTGCATTTTTGCTCGATTCATTAGGGTGATAACAGTACTTCACTTGTGAGCAATAGGGTGGTTGCTCTTGTAATGAAGGATAACATCAGCATATATGTCTCTGCGGTAAACCGATGTTTGATACGTTCCATCAGTATTACGCTGTACGAGGACGTCAAGAAAAGGGGAGTTTGTTGTCAATGTATTTTTCGAGCGTAAATGTGATTCCAGGTTTTGTTGAATTGATAATATTGTTAACAATTACCAGTTGGTCCTTTTTAACAACGACAAACGTGTCATCGACATAGCGTACCCACAACGTCGAATAAATTGCGCTGAACAGAAGTCAGACATTGTATTTTGGTTAATTATTAAGTTGGTTTGGCGGATTTGCTTAATTTGAGTCGACCCAAGTGAGAAAAAACTCTAGGCTTTGGGCGAGATTTGAACCCGCGCATCAGAGAAAGCCTTTTCCGGAGGCTAATGCTCTACCACTAAGTTAAAAACACCCGCTTCACGCCATGAGATTAATCACACTTGGATCAATATTAGCCACTCAACTTTCAGCTCATATTGAATCCACCAATACGGGAGCAAGTTGACTGCCCAAGCAGGATTTCCTAAACAATCATCTAGAATCCACCAGAATGACTACTAGGTTGACTTAATTAATAAGTTGGTTTAGCAGATTTGCTTAATCTGAGTTGATCCAAGTATGAAAAGATCTAGGCGTTTTGCGGGATTTATACCCGCGCATCAGAGAAAGCCTTTGCCGGAGGATAATGCTCTGATGCGCGGGTTCAAATCCCGCCAAACACCTGGAGTTTTTCACACTTGGGCCAACTCAACTTTTGGTTAATCGCATTTTCCTAAAATGAGGGCGCAACATCAAAGCACTCCGTTCGAACTCGCGACGTGTTGGCTAGAATTCCCACATTCTTAGCGGAGACCTAAAATACCTACTCGTAAAATGAATCACCGTGAAACTAGGAAAATGCTTAATCTTTAATTGTCACGATAAGCTCACAGAAGTGCATGCTTGCTCTAAATCTACGGAACAGAAATGGTTGGAGAAAAATCCATGCTGTGTTCCTTGCTTGGTCCACCTGGATGTAATAAAATTATAACATTCTTGTTGTCACCAAATGTGTTACCAGCCTTTCAAGGTTAACCAAACCAGTGTTTACCCAGGTGCCCGTAAAACAGGATGTTTAAGCACTGACGTCTGTGCTTCACTACTTAGCTAGAACGTTCGTGCATGGCCAAAGTAATAGAGCCGAAGATGCTTACTTTTCAGGTTATGGTTTTACAGTTTATACCTTCATGAAAGTAAGCTAAAAAATTTACTGAATTCTTTGTCCTTGCCATTCTAAAATATTGCTGCTTATTCGGTAACCTAGAGAACCATTCTTGCTTTTATGCAATGGAAATTTGTAAGAAGACGTTTTACTAGACAACTTTACCTAATGTTTCTCGCTCAGCTGACTACAATGAATGTTAGACGGACATGGAGGCGGCAGCTGGCTTCTATCCCGTTCTATATTTTAGCATTGATAAAAAAGAACCTTTGCCCTGCTAGTTCTCAACAGTGCCTCCTATCCCAGTGACCTAATAGTCAAAAATATACCATATAGAACTTAGCCTCTTCTTTGTGTACAACGGATTCGGAACTTCTCTATCATATGGCCCCCACACAAGAATAGGCAAAGCTTACTCTACTCTAACAACAACCCTCACACCACAGTTGTTTACGGCAAGGACACTGGTATTATGAGGGATGAGGTTTCTTAATCAGTTTTCAAATAGAATCCCTTCTCTGTTCTGGGTTGTAAAATACTTATTAAGCTGATAAAGGATTCTCAACACCGTACAGTATGGTGTTAGCTGTAGCTTTGATTTGCACGATGGCTGGAATGCGCACCCCCATCCATTGACATACGATTATTTAAAGAGCAACTCGATCCATACACACTAAAGGAGGGTTAATATGTCGCAACTTATCCTCTAACGAAGCAAAACATGTGTTTTCGTGGTCCTTCGCCTATTAGGCTGTCAGCTTAAATTTCTTTCAAAATAATGCAGTTTCCAGTTGTACCGACAGCTATCCGTCACGGTCAACTGACGCACATCCTCTATAAAAAGCCCCATTTTTGTAGCTGACATCCTGACGAGCGTTAATCTCACGGACCGCTACTAAATTTAGACCCTTACATTTGCCTCCCCTCTCCTTATTTTTCATCACTGTGTCTCAATCCCTTACGAACAGAGTGCCCCCATGACAGCTGATTGGCGCACAACCATCATAATTACCACCCTTTTGTTGCTGTTTCTTATCTTCTAAAATGGATTCCTCTAGGGTTTTGCAAGACCCTGTTCCTCTTTTAGTGTGGAGGATGATGTTAGCAAAGGGCTAACTGAACATATATTCTTTGTGCAAGCGAATTTGAAAATTCAATTTATCAGGTCACTTGAATCGCAAATTATGTGCAGTTTTGAAGTCCGCCGGGACGCAGGTTGGGGGGGGGGATGAGGAATGATTGCGGTAGCGGCGCGCATGTCTGATTATATTATAGGTTAGATGCATTTCATTGCCCCTGTGCCACTCTGCTCTGGATCGCACACATACGCACTATTTCAAGACAGGTGCGGTCCATAGACTAGAGAGTGAAAAGGTGTGATTCTGCGCATAGGCGTGCCATAACTTCTCCCCGCCCTGCCTAAAGGTCTGCTTTAGGATGTTCTAACGCCATCTGCCCTGTCAGGAATTGGCCTTAACCCCATGCTGAGCCCAGGCATCTCTACCGTGCAAGCGGTAGACATAGAGATGGGAGCTGGTTTCTATCTCGTTCTCTACCTCAACATAGTTTAAAAAAGTTCCTTCGCCCTGTTAGTTGTCAACCAATTCTGTTAGCCGATCAGCCATCAAGTTCCAGAACATACCCAATAGATCTTAGCATTTTATTTTTGTAAAATTAATTTGATAGTACCCGAGTATAAGATTCCTACGCACGAAAAGAGGCCAGGTGCATGGCGCTTACTGCCAGAAATGGTATCATCGCTCCGTTTCTTAACTGTAAACATTACACAACCTCTAGCCCTGTTCGAGAAACCTTGGCCTTCCTCAGCCTCAATATTTGCCTTCATAGCACAGTAATAAGGAGCACAGACACCGGTATTACAAAGTATGTGATTTTGTGCTCAAATTAAAAACAAGCACATTTTTGTTCCGGGTTATCAAATACTTCTTATGGTGATGAATGATTCTTAACATCATACAGTTGGGTATTAGCTGTAGCTTTGATGTGCGTTATATCTGCAGCGCGCACTTCCAAACATTAGCAGACTGGGATCCAACGATCAGCTTGATTCATAAACATTTAAAAAGGATGTACATGGTTGCAATTTATCCTCGAACGAGGTGGAGCATGCGTTTTGTGGTCTTTCGCTTATCATGCTGCCAGCCTGCATGCCTTATAAAACGCTGCAGGTTGCGGCTGTACCGATAACTGTCAAAGGCAATCAAAATGACATTTTGTGGTCACCTTTATTATTGAAAAGAAAAAACGCTAACATTGAGAACGGAAGCACATCTATTGTTAAGAAATAAAAGTAAAACGAGTTTTGGGATTACGTTTGTTGAGGTCTTCTTCTTGCATTGAGTGCATGTCGCGTCTCCCTACGCTATGGACGCCCCATACCTAAACGACAAGAAAAAAGGAAGGCTTTGTAATTACGGCATGCAGATAGAGGAAACGTTTATGAAAAGACTTCTGCAGAAGTTTGAAATTTGTAATTTATGAAATGCCTCTTTTGTAAAATTAGGGTCAGATTAGAAGGTAAACACTAATTGAAGAGAATTTCACTGAAATAAATTCAAATATTATTTTGAAGCAACGTGTTTTTTCCATACTGACTTGGAATCATCTACAACTGGTTTATGGTTACGTGGGTAAAGTCTTCATTTATCACCGATGGCATGAACACAGATCAATGTACGCGTGACAGATGGGCTCTACCAACACAGGAAATGCAATTCCCTGTCTATGAACTACCCGTTTCTACGATTAACTCCAAGGATGGATACTCCATGGCTTTAAAAATTTCAATTGAAAAAGGTTTTTGTCGCAGCAACCTCATCTTATTTTTCTCAGTGGCTTTCTAATACTCACAATCCACTTTATTTGATAAAAATATTCCAGGTATAGGGCTTAGGCTTGTAAATGTTAGCGTGTTTGCTGCGTACGTATAGTTCTAACAATCAACATCTCATTAACATTCTGCAGTGCGCAGTCTTTGGACAGCAGCAGACGTATCTCTGTCGCTTAATTGCTGAAAGGTTACAAATGACAAGCGAATTGAAATCGCTAAAATTTCCAATCTGAAACAAACATGGACAATAGCTGTGATGTCACTTACGTGTGCTCGTTTCCTATCGACACCTTAGCACTAAACAATTTGTAAGAAAGAATGCATTAAGAACCAAATAAAAACCACGCTTTGGAAGCTTTTGTGAAACCTCGAAAGATACAATTAATAGGAGTACCTATGCGTTGTAATTGACTACAGGTTAGAAAGCACGATAGAATGGAAGATGACGAACGAATGAACACGTTCGCGTTTGCACGGCGGTGAAAAAGGAACCATCTGGGGAAGTGTATCGGATCACATGCTTAACTTGTCATTGTAACTATGTAGGGCAAACTGAATGCGTACTCCGATCGCGCCGACATAACGATAAGCGGGCGGTGCAAATAGGCTACGAAGTATCACGCATGACAGCGCATACCTATAAACAGGCAATGAGTACTAATATGCGACCATTCTGGTAATCATCAATGCGGTTAACAAGATGAGCCTGGTCTACGAGCGATAATTCGCTCAACTGATGGGCTGAGTTGGCATTGGCGTACACAGCTCTACGCATTCACTTTCTGTAAAGGTTAGAACTCCATCACAATCAACTGAAGCATATCCTCTATAACAAGCCCCATTTTTGGTTGCTGTCATCCTGACGAGCGTTGAACTCACAAACGGCTTTTTAATTTATACACTTACATTTCCTGCACATCTCCTTCTTTTTCATCACTGTGTCTCAATCCCTTACGAACAAAGGGCCCTCTGACAGCTGATTGGAGGACAATTATTGCCCCTTTTTTTGCTGTTGCTTATATCTTACAACGGATTCCTGTAGGATTTCGAGCACCCATTGATCGGGCGCTTGAAAATTCTTCTTCCTTATTCAGTGTGGAAGGTGATGTTAGCAAAGGGGTAAGTATACATATATTCTTGGTGCAAACAAAGTTGAAAAAACTGAATTCAATTTATCAGGTCACTTGAATCGCAAATTATGTGCAGTGTTGAAGTCCGCCGGGACGCAGGTTGGGGGGGGGGGGATGGAGAATTATTGAGGTAGCGGCACGCATGTCTGATTATATTATAGGTTAGATGCATTTCATTGCCCCTGTGCCACTTTGCTCTGGATCGCACACATACGCACTATTTCAAGACAGGTGCGGTCCGTAGACTAGAGAGTGAGTCGGTGTGATTCTGCGCATAGGCGTGCCATAACCCCCCCGCCCTGCCTAAGGGCTGCTTTTGGATGTTCTAACGCCATCTGCCCTGTCAGGAATCGGCCTGAACCCCATGCTGGGCCCAGGCATCTCTACGATGTAGGCGGTTTAAGAGCAAAATCTTGACGACCGTCTACTTAGTCGCTCGTGATATGTCATCAGGTTCTACGGAAACTCAGGATGCACATTCCCACAAAATGACGAAACCGCAACAACATAGACAAGGTGACACAGTCACTTACTCGTCATCAGCCTTTTTTTGGTATCGAGGCACTAAAAGAATTGAAAAAAGGTATAAGTAGCATAAAGGATTAATCGTTTTGCAGAAGGTTGAAATATATGACTAAGGAATGCAAAGAGACAACCACAGCATAGAAAATGCTATGTGGATACTTACCCTTAATCTACACTTGTTGACTTCTTAGCACTTAAACAAGTTCCATAAAAAAGGACGCAAGTAGCATCACGGGAAAACAGTCACTTATACTCTTGTGAAATATTTAAATATGCAATTAAGAGAAATTCTGCTGCATGCACATTGTCTGGAGGTAAGAAGGCATTGATGCAGAAATCACACACACGCAGAGATGCTCACCCTTCAAAAGAATTCATTTCAACGTCAGTTTCGATATCCTGGTCCTCACCTCCGTCGTCCGACAACTGGAAGTCAGTAACTAGCACGTCGTTGGTTTTTCTCTTCTTTATCATTACGACGACAATAACGATGATAATGACGGCGAGAAGGACGCCAATCACGATGCCAGCAATGGCGCCTCTGCTAAGGCCACCTGAAGTCTGGTCGCCACCCATGGTTCCGTCGCCGCCAGTGGTTTCGACGCCACTGCCATCTGAAGAACATCATTATACATGAACCAGAGTGAGTAGAATTCACAGCAAATGCTCCTGTGGAGCAGACTATATTGGTCTCACGATTTGATGCCTATCCAAAACAATGAAGGAACGCCTCCCACAATGGCTGCGGGAAGGTAAAGTCAATAATACCGGGACCATCAACAGCTCTATTTAAGCGCACATGATGGATCCCAACCAAGCCTTCAGGGTGATCCACAAAGTCCCAACAAACTACCCTATGTCGCTGGGCCAGCGCCTGCCAGCAACAGCAGAAGCAAACACGATTTGGTTGAGGAAGCCGATTTTGTGCACGCAAATGAACTTTCTGCAAGCTCTTAGCTGCCGGCATCTTTCCAAGCCTCCTCTCTTCCTTTTCCCCCTGTCCCTAATTGCCGCTTACTTAGCCGCGTGTTACTCCCCAAACCCCCTCTTATATCCCCTGGACTGATTTGCTTGTTACGTTGGACATAAATGTAACATTGCTTTTTGCCCTAAAACTGCTGATGTTTACATGACTCTGATGGCGTTTCCTGACGACCCAAAAATAGTCCTGTACCGGAATTGTGTTCGTAGCGCCAAGTAGATACTGCAGGAAGCAGGCATGTGCAGTGGATTTGACGGCCACTCCACTGATCGTTGATACTCGCATTGGCTCAAGCCCCATGATTATCCTGCGGCGTCGTTTAACGTCACCATTTGGTCTCCGAAGCGGGTACCGCCAGGCCTAAGTAGACTATTTTCTTCTCTAAATTATTGTGTTTTATTGAAGCGGACACACGCCAGCTGCATAATTGCGGGATGCTTACTTCAGCAAAGTCAGGGCTGATTATGTCTCAGAGGATATCTCCGCAAGGGATTTGGAAACGTAAGGCGAATACAAATATTTCCCCAGTGATAAAGTCGTCTTCATTTCAAAATCAGATTTCCCCAACTTTATTCATAATTATTAATTTGCCTTGTTTCCCGTGTTGCTTTGTACTATTTCGGGATAGTTTTGGTGAATGAACGTCATTTTCTGTTAACCCACGACAACTGGCAATCCTCATGCATTTTTAATACAGCCTATGTTTTCCTAAGAGAGGTAAGATGGGCATATCGCATCTTTCAGAGGTTCGCTCTAAGCCGGATAGCTTGATTTTTACCCATTTTTCCGTCCATTTGAAGTGCTTGGACCTTTTATGTCCATTAGGTGCGCTTCAAACAATTCAAGCAGTGCTTATTCTTCTCTCAACCAGCGCATGCTACCGGCCCTGTTCTACCGTTCTGTGGTGCACACGCGGTAGAACTGTTTACGCTCGCATTTCTGATGAAAAATCTGCGACGGACTTCGAAACGTCAGGCAAATAACACAATTGCTTGTTCGTCTTGATCTTGATCGTCTTGATCGTCTTGATCTACTTGCCACGGTACATATTCTGTTTGCTGTCAAAATGGATAGGAATTTTAATAGGATATGGAGGGTTCATAGGGATGCTAGAAGTACATTTAATCTCAGCAGCATCCTATCTTTGCCCTTATTGACGGCCATAATATTCTTGAGCAGCATTTCTAGTTAATAGGGAAGACCCTAGTCTGGTCCCCTTCAGATTATTACGCACAAAACTAATAGCAAATCGATTGTGAGATCTTGGCCGCCGCACAAGAGCACTGGCAAAGCCGCGGGCTGGGGTTCGAAGTGTGCGAACTTGTAAAATGGTCACAGCGTCTCCAGCACTCTCAACCAACGTTGCGCAAGTGCACGCAGTCATAAGAGGCAAGAGGTTTAGCCTTGCAACATGCGCCCAGAAATGGGCTACTATAGCTATACTGGTTGGCAATGAACCAAGCGTGCTTGCTTTTATTACAGCCACGAAACTGAGATGTACCCAATGATCACACAAGTAATCGTCCCCAAAATTATAAGTGTCCTCAATTTGCTCCCCATATCAAGCGTTCATTGAGTGTTTGAACCACTGCAACTTTATACTCACTAACGTTAATGCGCATGACTATTGCAACTGATATTTTATACAATCTGGTACGATTGCTATGGCCACATACACCGCTACATGGCTTGGGGCTAATTTACAGTTACCCTACTGCTGTGGATAACGAAAACGAAAAAAATATTTAAAGATGGTCAGCTGGGAGAGCACGCAGTCGAGAGAATGAAGTTATATGAGCATTTTAACAGAATGCGGCCACATAAGTTTCCCCAGCGTGCTTGCTCTCACGTCAGGCAGCAACGAGCAAACAAATATTTCCTCAGCCCTCTCCTTGTGATTTTCCCCACTCCCCTGACAGAAGACGACTCTTTCTGCCGGCATCTAAGTGCCTTCAATTCTGTTCTCTACATAAACTTTTCATCAGCTGTGGTGGCTTGAAAAGAAGGATTTGAACAAGTAAACTTGTCTAACGTTTCGTGTGTATACTTTCTAGGGTATATCTGTTGAAATTGAACATATATTCTCAGGAATCGCTATTATTCCCATGAGACCGTACAGCAAAGCCCGACTTGCGGTCAATATACGATTGACTTAATACTGTTTAGTTAAAAAAAAACGGATGAGTATTCTCAAGGAATTTGGTCGTATTGAGCAACGAATGCACTCACATAATAGGGACTCTATATTCAACAATCAAACATAATTTATCAGCCAAGAACAAACTCTTTATGCGATTATATTTCAGTTGACTCAATTGTGCAAAATTCGCAGTCTCGGTGGAAGTTGAACCCACACAGCAAGGAAGGCCTTCTTTTGCGCAGCTAACGTTCTACTGATTTGAGCTACGATGCCACGCTGTGCGCCGTGAATTTAACCGCGCTTGGATCAATTAAGCTCACCCCAACTTACCACCTGTACCGAATCCATCATTACAAAACAGCAGGTTGACTGCTTGTACATGATTTCCTAGCTAATCATCTAGAATCTACAAAAATGACTACTAGGCCCAATTAAGTGTTAGAGAGGGGGAATAGGGTTGGCAGATTTGCCTTCTTCAGTTGTCCCAATACATTTAAACATCCTTGCGTATAATTATGGACATTTTCTTAACAGTTTGTTCTCTGAGTGGCAAAAAACCAAAATATAACATATAGTATTAACTGGAAAATCGGCATCCCAAGATGTATAATTATGTAGAAAAGGCAGTTTGGGAAACAATGGTTTCTAAGGTGAATTTCGGAAGTTGGAGGTCTCACTTCATCTTTAGGTGTAGAGAAATGTGAATGCAAAAAACAGCTAAAGGTAAACATTTAAAAATCTTCGGAAAATCGAAAATGCCGTGGCGTGGCGCTTACGCCAGTACTTTATTGCAGTGTTTTCGGTTCCGTTCGAATTGGTTCGCGTCTCGCCAATTTCTGCTTGAGACTTCGGTATGACGATGGCCATTCGGTGTGCCTGTTTACGCATTGTGCGTCCAAATGCGTAGTTTCGAGAAATTCACAGCCTTTCTTGCAGGGACAAGAACCAACAATGCGGTCTTCATCGAATGCCAATTTGTGTCCAGTTTCTTATGCGTGCATGGCGATTTCAGACAATGTATATCATCCCTCGTTGATGTTCGTGTAAGCATGTGCAGGCTGATCTTCGTGTCTGTCCACAATAAACTGTGCTGCAGCCACCACAAGGGATCTTTTAGCTGACTTCTTTTCAACTGTTAGCTGTTTTTGGCACATTCACTTTTCCTCACACCTTAAGACAAAGTGGGACCTCCAGCTCTGAAACTTCACCCAATTAACCATCGTCTCCTGAAGTGCCTTTTCTACATATATATATTCACTCAGAAATGTGCGAACACCGATGAAATAGGCTTACGAACTAAACAAAGTTCATGTGGTGGGCAGAGGTCCCCGACGGGTGACCGCCTGCTAGGCCGATTCCGGCCAAGTCATAATAGCAGTAAGGGGGGTATGACAGCATTTGGGGGTTATTTCATACAGAACAGTTTCGGGCTTATTAGCCTTCATCAGCCAAGCATAATCCTGAACACCAGCTGGTCGGAAAACACCAACAAACCCACCCACAGACGGCGCAGTTAGTCCACCGCTGGTGTCTATGAGATAGGTCATAAGCAACTCATCGAACTGCAGTTCATCAGCGCCTCGCCACCTGCCATTTGCTGTCGAACCAAATGCTGTCATACCCCCTTTTCTGCTATGTATATTGCTAATAGTAGCAAAAATCAGATCCCCGAGTATAAATGAGAA
>JAYGXS010000006.1:36970359-37009154 GCA_036362985.1 Ligula intestinalis
ATATATATATATATATATATATATATATATAGTGTTAAAATTAGCCACATCGAGACTTACATGGGCCAAGTGTTTCAGTGACGAGGACCTCCGGGCCTAGACCACCACCCTCGCCCTGGTTTTTGGAAGCAATCTTTGCCTGAACGTAGATTTCGTACTTGACGCCGGCATCTAGACCGGTCAAATTGATATTCGTTTGAGTGGGTAGTAGCTCCTCTGTGCGAATGACAACACCCAGGTGCTTAACCAGAACACGGTACATCTCAACGTTTCCAAGCAGGTCTTCCGGCGGTGACCAAGACACCCTTATCCACGATGGTGTCAAGTATTCCATGGTTGGTTTAGATGGCTCGAATGAACCTAAAATGAAAGGAAGTGACACCTTCTACGCCATTGCTCCATGGAGTATTCACACAGCAAAGATGCGCAAAGATGACGATCATGAAAGCATCAAACTTGATCACACTTGCAAATGCAGAACATGCTCAGGAATTAAATTTACTAACAACCCGTTTTCGCCTGGCATAGTGCTTGGACGCTTAACCAGAACCGTTAAGATAAATTTACTCACCTATTGCCTAGTGCATCACTAAGGATAATCGAAATGTAAATCTAAAGTAACTGTCCAAAGCATTTAGAAATTATTAGGTTCCAGCGAGCATTCACTGATTGCGCAAAAGATGTAGGAGGCCAAATACCGGCCCACCAGTTTCAGACGTGATGGATTAAGAGAAATGCGTTTGTCATGTACATTTGATGGCAAATCCACCATTTCATACTAGAGCCCTGAAAGACTATTGAAAGTATTGGTCATATCCACACCTCAGTGGTATATTTATAGTAAAAGCAGCCGGCCTAGAGGCGCCAAGACAGAAATAAATCATGCCCTATAGAGTCAAAACGGCCTCAGATATAAACAAACAGGCAACAGTAGTTTGCCTAGTGCACGGCACATACTCCGCATCCCAGCAAGTTGTTTATAGGGGTTTTTGTGTGGCGAATTAGGATTGGCAGCGTATACTTGAATAACTGCTATATGCAATTTTATTTTATTGTATTTAGAAATGATGTTGATGTATATCTGTATTTTTTCCTCATCTGTATTGTCTAATAAGGTATTGCGGAAAAACGTGATTATCAATATGCAGGTTTTCTGAAATTCGTGAAAAATAAAAATGTTGAGTAGAAGGTCGTCTACTTCAACTTACTTGAGGTCCAGCATATCGCTCAGGAATTAGATAAGTATAGTCGGCAACGCAAAGTACTGCGCATACTGCAAATTTACAAGTGGAACAATTAGCTCCCAGCGGTCGCGGGAAGCAAATTTAACACCATTTTTCCACTTTACACTTGGCTACGCAAATTTATATGACAGCCAATCGTATTTCTCATCCTTAAAAGTCTCTATTACTACCATTTCCATACGAAAGAATAGTAAGACTAGAGGTTTATGGAATGCAATACAAAAAAACCTTTTTCAGCAAACAGTAGCATGATACGGCCACATGATATGACTGCTGATTAAACTACTGTCAGCTTACTGACCCTCATCTTCCATCAAGAGGACTTTTGCTACAAAGAGGATATTTCAATCACCGATTTAACTAAATTACTGCTGACGAATAATTCAGCAAGTGCGATTATAATGACAAAAGAAGTGATATCTTACCACTCGGCAAAGATTCAGCATCTTTGATTGCTGGCATGCCAACGCCGCCGCCATATCCAATGTGTTCAGTACCTTTGTTTCTTGTCTTTGTTTCGATTCTGTACATTTTGGCTGGCGTCAACTTCGAAACCGTCCAAGTTTGCTCACGAACTGGATGGCCTCGGTAAAGTTCGATGCCACCCAATTTCCTAATGAACACCACACAGTACATTATTTCACTCGTTGGACGTCATTTAGGTGGATCTCAGGTGATTGTCAAGCTTGTGTTTCCTGCAGTAGCCTTGAGGTTTGCTGGAACTCCTCTGGCTTTATTCGTGGAAGCAAATCGGGTTTTCAGTACGTAATACAAATGCCAAGTGAGCGGGCTTAACTTTTGAAAAAATTGTTCAAATAGAGCGACAGAAAGGAAGTAAGGAAAACCTTAGTAATTACTGACGACATCCGAAACTTGTGAGGCTATATAACCATAAAATGTAGTTACACAGATCACCAGCTCTGTTCATTCTAGAGCTTATAACTCAGCCAAATGCGGCCGAGAATGTACGATTACTCAGACAAAAGGCATTAATAGCAGTCTATGTAAGTGGGATGGCTTCGTGTGAAGGACATTTAAATAGCAGGAGAATTGCTTAAGGTATGTATTGCACGTAGTTTGGTTACTTATGCCCTGCATTAAGGTAGGCAAAAACAGCAACATCTGCAGTTTGCAGAAACAGTTGCAAAATTAAAATATTTCGGTTTGTGAGTTTTCAGATGCCCTCTTAATTCCATACCTGAAACCATGGTTATTTTCCCTAAATGTGCCATTCACCAGCGGTGACAATGCAAACTCGATAGTGCCTTCGAAGCCGAAATATGTCAGCAGTAAAATCACAACCATTTGTGAGCAAAAACCATTTCCCTAATAAACCTTTTTTTCTCCATAATCTCAAAAAAGTGACTTCGGATGAGACCCAATGTAAAAAGAAGAGCAAGAGCGGTGAGCTGGTGCAGACAAGGAGGATATATATTAAAAAGTACGATGTAGTTCTCTTGGCCTAAGTGAATACCTCCATATGGCTGCATTCTCCATAGAAATAAAAGGCCATTTAGATATGAACAAGTGAGTCAGGAAATCGCTACCCATGTGGCCGTCGTAGCAATTGAATTAGCAAATGCAGCTTCAGAGGCAGTAATAAAGTTTAGTGTGCACTTGCTCAGTAAAATTATCAGTGGCTGCTGTTATACATTTTAGGGGTCACAGTGAAGGCTTTGATTAGATGGCATGCCATTAGATTAACGTGTTTCCCTCTTTGATGCTTTCGGACATCCTACGGCAGTCTAAGAACATGTCACGGCAATTACAGCCGTGCAGTACAAAGTGTGATATAGCTTATTGTTGCTGAAGGAAATCAATTTCCTCACAAAACCCGATCTATCAACAGTTTCGGGCCATTTAATCCTCGTACTGATAAAGAACGCAAGAGATGTGTTTTGGGAGATAAAGCCACACATGTAGCGTTAGGTTTAAAGTATGCAAACAAGTGAAGTGTAAACACCTGACTTTTTTAATATATTTTTACTCCGAGATGACAATGTCAAATGAGGTTAAATGCACATTCACAAAGTTCATAAATGCCAGTCGTTTGAAAGGTGTTTGCCGTTTGAAATGTATTTGGCAGTGTGATCCTAAAATGGACAAATTTTATGGCGACTTCAAATGCAAACAACAATAACTGCTCTTGACTATGTGTATCAGCAGGTGGTTTTACTTATCAGTCAGTGACCAACTCGTGCGATTCTCCTTAAAACTTAAACTGTATTTGAGCTTATAAATGGTTTGTAAAGTTTACTTGCAGGATCAGTGCGCGTAAAACGTACTCTTTAGTTGTGCTAGTTAAACTAAGATGGCGGCTTTTGAATGAATAACTATCGGATCTGCTTTGAGCAATTACAACTAAAGTAATGCGCACTTTTCTACCCGCGTTTGAGGCACTTAGAACATTGAAACATATTAAAGAGAATAAAATATGCAAAAATATACATTGTGGCATTCACTTCACAGAAATATATTTGTTTTTCTGTAAGTCGTGCATAGCAATCTAACGCCCCTCTCCAACTCCAAATTTGACAATTTAAGTTGTCTTCATGCAATAAAATATTCCTCATAAACTTACGTCCTGGCCAAGTTTGACCTGTTGCACTGGCTACCGAACCTCGCTGGCCCTTAAAGACTGCCAGCACATCCACAGTATAATTACTGAAGCAGACGAGGTTATCCAGGGTGATAAATGTATTTGTCGTTTTAACGGTAGATTGGTTATCAAATTCGAGTGATTTGACCGTTACTTCATAGGTGTCGACTGGGATGCCGTCTGGCCAGCTCCAGGACGCAATCAAACTGCTGTTGCTTGCTGCCGTCAAGGTGAGATTAGTCGGCGGTGCAACTTCTGAAATGAACAAACATTTGGTCAGTTCGTTCGCAGGCCCAATGCTTCTTCAGAGGAGGAGAGAACAAAAGGAACAGAAAGCAAGCGGGTGATTTTTTTACAGATTGATCATCCTGCTCTGTAAATAGGCGTTTAAAAAAAGCTTTATTGGGAAATCAATATTGGCAAGTATTGTTTATGTCAGCGTGTGACGCAACAGATAAGTCGTGGACTGTTACCCATGAGCCCGACGGTGATAAGAGTTATAAGGGTGGGACATTAGGACTCAGACCCCACACAACAAACATAGCCCCAACTAAAAGCTTTAATTGCATCGCAATATTAACTAGTGAATGTGAAGATTCAGTTTCTATGTGCCTTAGCAACGGGAAATCCTGTGTTTAAATAAGCTAAATATTCTATTGTGGCCTTTAGTTGTCATATAAGGCAGTCCTAGTTGTAATTGTGCAAGGTCTAACTATAAAACTCTGCTGGTAATTCGAAAACCTTAGTTCGATCAGTCTCTCAATTCCGCGGACACCCTTGGCTTCGAATGGTTTAATCGAATGAGCTCATTGTCATGATTTACGTGACTTATTTGTTCATAAATCGTGGCTCGACCTACAACTCGGCACTGTAAATATACATTGATC
Organism: Ligula intestinalis; assembly: GCA_036362985.1. NCBI lineage: Eukaryota > Metazoa > Platyhelminthes > Cestoda > Diphyllobothriidea > Diphyllobothriidae > Ligula > Ligula intestinalis. The sequence continues at coordinate 36,975,090 of JAYGXS010000006.1, forward strand.
GGGAGTTCCTCCAAGGCACGTCCACGATCCCAGTGCGATCAGCCTCACAATTACTCTAGCACGTTCGATTTTGGAAGGTTTAATTGGACATAGTTATAGGCCACGGGATCAAAAGGCTTACCTCAGTCCTAAACCGAACCTTAAATTTAAGAAACTAATAGATTTGAAAGTTCACGATCAATGAACGAGACTGGTTGGTAACATTTTGAGGACACTTTACCCAAAGACATTTTACCGTAAGAATCCAGAATGCCGATTTCTACCTTATAAGCGTAGTCAGCCGGATAAACTCTACTCAAGTGTAGCAGCGGAAATTGCCGCCACTCTCTAGTTTCGAACCCGCGTCTCTCCGGTCAGCGGCAAACTACTTATCCATCGAGTCATCGGGCTCAACTCTTTGACGGTTGTTGATCGGGACCATATATTAGTAGAAAGGCGTACACCGATCAGATACAGGGCACATCCGCCCTGGAATTTGATGTCTTTATGAGGTTTGTGCACCAACGAACCCTGCCACATGGGTAATTGTAATGTTAGTTAATGCGCCTATTTTCTAACATGGCCATTCCTTGCCATAATAGGCAGCTCTTAATATAATTTGGCAAATGGTAAGCATAAACCTTTGCAGTTTTTGCCAAGGCTATTCGACAACCACTGTGCGATCGACTTCTCAACTCCTCCAACCCCGTCGAGTAATGGCGCTATATTCGGACAAAATAATGTTTTTTTTCCGTATGACGTCGCTATGCAGACGAGGCCAAAAACCCCGTGAGGCCATTGGAATTTGGCCAAAAACGTTACTCCAACTTCGCTAGTAAAACGCCTGATTACATCAGAGAGCTCTAGTATGATCTCCTATCACAGGCATAGTAGCAGAACTGGTCCACACGAAGCCACAAAACTCTGCCTTTGCTTAATATTAGCCTGTTCTTTGGCGCCATTGCATCGATCAAACTTTTGTGGTTATCAAGAAAAGCATGCTGATGAACCTCCAAAATTTGCTCAGTGTAATCATGATCGAGGAAACATCAGAGCAGCATTTGACTTTCCCTAATCCTCTCGTCCAGCGAACATCTCTACAGTAAATTTCAGATAACAACGCCAAAGAGTTTACAATTCAGGAGCATAAACAATTCTGTTCTCTTAAACTTTGTTGACTCCGGGCATTGCGTGGGCCGCACTGAAGCCTCCCGGGTGATTTATAAGGTCCCACCAAACTAACAAAAGTCCCTGCTTCAGCGCTCTCTAGCAACCACAGAAGTGACTGACGGTGGTGTGCGCACCAAAGAACCTCCTGCCGGCTCCACGCCTGACGTGGCCCCCTAGGTCCCCAGCTACATGCAGCCGTCTGCGCTCCTTTGACTCCCTCATCACCGCCATAAATTGGCTTCACCAAACCCTCCCCGTGTAACACACCTTTTCATATTGACGCCTTCACACCCATACCCACGACTCACGAAAGGACGACTATGTTTAACTTGTACCCCATTCCTTTATAAATGTTCTGCGACAGCGATAATTTATTGGAGGCATACCTGCGCTCGCCAACCACGATTCTTAATTATCTGATGGAAAGTTTTGCAACTTTAAGACAGTCCGAATATCTCACCGTAACGAAGGCACTAAATGGACACCTACGGTAGACGCAAAAGATCATGCAACATTTCGAAATATGCGAAAGACTGATACTCTTTCGCTAATCGGCATTGAATCAAGTTGTGATACTGATTACCAAGTAGTCTTCTCTGAAGTCATTTCAGTCAAGATAGGCTGCGGGCTTTTTAACGAGCTTCTTTTAGACCACTTGCGAAAAGTATATATTGTAACAACTGGCTTCTTAATTAGTTTGCCTTTTTATCAATGGTTTTGACTGCCTTTATAAATTTAAACATATTTTATGAAAAAAATTCACGAAAAACATATTTCTTGCACATGTTTGATAGCAAATTGCGCCTCCTTTAAATGTTATACTCAAAAAAGGGAAGCTTTTGGTTTTTAAAAAGTAGCTTGATTGCCTAATACTTTTCGGAACTACTGACTGCTTCACTCGAATTCAAGGCTTAAAAATTGCGCACTTTGTGCATCATGTTAAAGGAAATGTACATTTTTGCCTGCAGCTTGAGAAAGAAGTCACATAGTAGTCATAAACTATTGATATGGATTTGGAATATGGTTTCTGCAGTATAGGCAGTACTAATAGATTGACGGATAAAATGCATGATGAATGAAGACCCCATAAAAAGCAACTTTTTAACAACCAAAGCTCCCCTTTGTTTGACTATAACATTTTAAGAAGGCGTAATTTTCTATCAAAAATATGCATGACATAATTTTTTCGTGTATATTTTCCATAAAATACATTAAAATTTATAAAGGCAGTAAAAATGAATGATTAAATAAACTACTACGAACGAAGTTGGTTGTTAAAATCTATACGTTTTGCTGGTGGTCAGAACAAAGCTCGTTAGAAAGCCCGCATCCCATTCTGACTGAAATGCATTCAAAGTAGACTACACGATAATCGGTATCGCAACTTGATTTAAGGTCAAGAAGCGAAATAGTATCAGACTTGCGCCTATATTGAAATGTTGCACGATTTTTGGCGTCTATTGTACGTTAAAAACATGTCAGTAGTTAATGCATTCGATGATAAATATTCTGTGTATATAAGCCAGCTGCTGCTAGCTGTTAGACCAACCTGTCGTGCCTGTTGCCTCTGAAGTTCCGGTTGAGGTAGTGCCTTAAAAAAACAGCAATGAGAGGTTGATTAATTGGGAATATTTGTACGGTTCATAAAATTAAGCGGCAGACTGAATGCAGCAAGGAAGCTGAAGTTCACTAATTGGCAGCGAATTTTGAAGGCAGCATGCTGCCTTGGTCAAACCAATTGCCAAACAAAATGCACCAATTTGTGCTGCAATGAATGTTGCTGCAGTGACAAAAGATATATCTACTTAACTTTATTCTCAACGCTGGACTAACCTGGTTCAGTGATCACGTCATTATCGGTTCCGCCTGCAGTTTCTGAAATGAGCAGCAAAGATAGGGATTGCTAAGTTCATATTCTGAATTTTGAAGAAAGCCTATGTTGCTTATGTCGATTAATTTGCCAAAACAATCGCATCAAGGGGTAGTTAAGTGAATGGTACGCAGTAAATGTTGTGCTGCGCTGATAAAAAAACGTATGCCTCTCTATTATTTCGAACGCTGGACCAACGTGGTTCAGTGATCACACAGTTAACGGTTCCGCCTGCAGTTTCTGAAATGAGCGTTTGTCGTCCCTCTTCTTGACGACAAACGAGCTATAACCACTCAAATGATTGACCAGATCTTTTCCTTACGCACAATCCGAACATCAAATACACCCTAAACCTAACTCGGTAAAAAGGTAGCACAAAATGTCTACTGAACTAAATTGCTCCACCCATAAACTATCTATCAATATGTATGCTGCAGTGGTTTCGAATGTACATAGTGCAAGATTTAGCAGAAATACCGTTTAATAAGTGTTCTGAAATGTAATGATAGCACCTATTCTGAGCGTCAGTCTATCATTGCAAACACAGCTTAACAATCTACGTAAGGTGTGCGATCGGGCAAAAACTCTAAGAGGTCGAATGCAATGCACCAACTACTGCAAGACCAGAACAAATCAGGTTGGTATTCAGACTCATTTTCGCTAGGAGTCCTCACGATATGCCCAATCAGTTAAAGGTTCCTAAAAGTTAAATGAACTTCACGAACGACTATATGACAGTAAGCGGTAAACCCTGTATTCGAATCTATGGCAATGCTAGCTTTGGTAGGTAACCTAATGTTCGCTCTTCGAAAACCACTGCTATGGTAAGCAAATACTTCCTGTCTGGAGTTATCACCGCACCTAATCCCGTATTACGCTGGAGAATGTAAATCTTGCTCAAGGATTTCCAAAAAATGCAGAAGTAAATGACACAAATAATTCCCTCCCGATGGAGGGTCAGTGGCAGATTCGAAAGACAAAGGCCATCCTAATAGCAATGTTCCGGAAACCAAAGGATAGAATGGTTCCAGTGGGACCGAAGGTCCCACTTTGGTTCTACTGCGCCGTGATTGCGTATATTGGCGGCATTCCGTGCGCTGACTGGGGGAGGTTATGAGCCGTCATCGAAATCGGTGGTCGAGTACACATGCAAGAACCCCCCCCCACTCCATCTGAGAAAAACCCTACGCACACGTACGCTTCCTACATTTTCTCAATCCCCCCTCCCCAAATACGGTGCCTGGATCGATGTCTTACTTTGGCAACTTTTGCCGGCGTATGCCTAGGGCGAAAAACCCGTGATCAGATCGCCCAATGCCTGCTCAGAATGCACTTGATGCACGTAGTCAACTCCTACTCCCCCCCTCCCTGCCCCTCTATCCCCAGATCCCTTCCTGTTTGAACGCATTAAGTGTGATCTGAACTCGGGTTTTCACCCTAGGCATACGCCGGCAAAAGGTGCCAAAGCAAGACATCCATCCAGGTGCCGTATTTGGGGAGGGAGCAGGGCGTAAATGTAGGAAGCGTGCATGCGCGTAGGGTTTTTCTCAGGTAGAGGGGGGTCTTGAGTGTGTGCCCGACCACCGACTTCGATGACGGCTCATAACCTCCCCCAGTCAGCGCACGGAATACCGCCTATATACGCAATCACGGCGCAATAGGACCACAGTGGGACTTTTGGTCCCACTGGACCCAATCTATCCTTTGGTTCCGGAACATTGATATTAGGGCAGAACAGAAATGAGAAAACATAAGCCTTCAGGCAGACCCATTTGGAAATTAAGGTATCCCTTCCGACTGTGCTTCTAACTTAAGCAGGGCTGAAGTAGCTTTTTAATCTCTAAAACTATAGAGATTTTTTAAACGCTCAAGAACACCTACCGTTCAGCTGGCGTTTAACGATTACCTTCGAACGTATCATTAGCGCAAGACATTGGCCACAGCATTACAAAACGGTCGAAAGGCACTCGAAGTTGAACAAAAATATCTGAACTTATACACACATGGGTCGTGTACATTCGGGCACTTATTAGGAAGCACAGTGTGCTCACTGAGTCACGCCCACTGCGTTACAAACACCGCTCATCGTTTCGACTCCGAGCATGTCGAACGACTCCTTGACCATGCGAATCTTCCCACGCCGATGACAACTATATCTGCGGTCTGTCGTTGCACTGAATTGCCATCCGGTTCCCCTGCTACACAGACAGCCACAGCACTCCTCAACCTTACCCCCCCCGACTTTGTCACACTTCCTGCCGAATAGATTGATCTCGATACACACATACGAGTGGACAGCGCCATTGCAAGCGCATGAAAGTGAAGTTCACGAAACATGTTAGGAAGCACCTGTGGAAAGTAATTCACCGGTAAGAGACATTTACGTAGCTCATACGCAAATAATAGCTAATATTACTAATGGAAGCAAAAGTTCGAGTCCCCGGCAATAATTGGGACGAAGAGGCGATCATAGGTTTACTTTCTTGGCGTCCTAAAGCGTAACTTTTTCTTTCACCAAAGTAGTAGCGCGTCCTGTTTAGCTAACGACATTGAGGCAATCGAGGCCCATGGATAATTTTCGCACAAAATTGCAAAGAAGGCTAGGGTGAAACATTTTGCTGAAAAATTTCCCGTTATGTTGCTAATACGAGTGAACATGCGAGACAACTCAATCGCTGTGACAATATGTTTATTTGCCCGACGTTTCGAAATCCGTTGCAGATTCATCTTCAGAGACATACTCACAGAACAGTTACAGAGACAGTTTGTGTGTGTGCACAGGGCCGCCTTCTCGCACCAATTGGAGTTGGAGTCGCACGCAGGCCGAAAGCAACCATAAGGCGTCAGATCAAGCAAACTAAAAGACCCACTGCCACGGCAAGAAACATCGGGACTTGTCTACAGTATCCGTTGCAGTTGCGGGCAAAAAAACTATGTCGGAGAAACTGGCAGGCTTCTCAATACGCCGATTGCCGAACACTCGGCAGCAGTGCGACGAAATGACACCAATTGTGAAGGTGAGGCTCATTCGACGAGAGCAAGCCATACATTCACATTTGATGAGGCTGAAATTCTCGCAAGAGGTGTCTATGTAGTGTGCCGAGAATTACTTGAGTCATGGTTCACGGGCCCCCAATCCATCAACAAGTGCAACGATTTACCCAATCCATAATCGGGGTTGAGACTAAATTTGGCCAGAGCCGTTCGGGGAACAGACGGGCCACCACATCATTTTATGCCAACACCGCAATGCCAGAGCATTTTTCGATTTTTTCTGTACGTTTACATTTTATGGCGGAACCATGTGCACACACAAACTCTTTCTGCTACTGTTCTGTGAGTGTATCTCTGAAGATGAAGCCGCGACGGATTTCGGAACGTCAGGCGAATAAACATATTATCCCAGCGATCGAGATGTCTTCTACTTCCCGTTATGTCTCTACCAGTTGTAAATTTTTTTTAAAAAACGTGCTAAGAGCATTTATACTTATCGACAATTTTCCTATTTATATTGCAATACCCTAGATCCCAAAACACCTCACTATTATTTTTCTACAGCTGGGGTTCGATAAAGGATCTGAGGGTGGAATGGAAGGAATGGATTTTGTAGCGGATCAATAAGCGTGCATCAGCTAATTCGTTTCAATACTTATGTACAGGGGAACCTCGACTGCAGCGTTTGACGAATCCCAGGTCCAAGTTCATCATGTGAAACACGCTCTTCTTGAATAAAGTAGCTAATCGAATTGCTGACCGCACTGATTGGCTGCAGGGAAGCGAAGACACACGCCAAGGAAGCAAAACTGAATGGCAGGCTTTAGCATAAAAAAACACACTCCCAAATGTTCTACTGAACGGAAGCTCGTCTAGCAAATCAACTGACTGCTACTGACTCGCTCGCTACCTGAGATGCTCGTAGAGGAATCTGCTAATCAGCGGACGGTCCACTATAGTAGAGCGCCTTACTGAAATAATGGTGATATTCCCTTCTTACACTCTTTTTAAGGTATTTCTATTTTATTCGTGTAAATTTTGCAACCACCGAATTCCTCATCCGCATGCAGTCAGCCAGTGGAAAAACAAATATTTAATTTTCGTGGGAAAAAGGGATATGTGTTGCTGTTTAAGCATATTCGTTACCCATCTTCATAACAGAATAAAGGGAAAAGGTCAGGTGGTCACCTCGGAAATTAAAACGTGCATTAACTCAGATGGTCAGTTGTGTAACGATTTTCGTCTTTACTGATAAATTTGACATTATTCCTCAAGTAGATGTAATCAATCATTTTACGGTTAATATGTAAACAATTGAGTTCTTAAACGGGAATTCACTTTATTTAGACAAAATAAATAATCGAATAAGCACAAATAAGGATGAAGTCTAAAATATCTCGGACATTCTAATGTTTGATTTTCGAGAAGTGCAACTTGTTCAAACACCTAATATGTTCCGCACAGTGATATATTTAGGCGGAAGCTATCAGCTTTCATATTTGGATAAACGAGAAGATAAGGTGGCTACTTCGGTTACTAAAACGTGCATGAACGCAGAATATATATTATCCAGTGATTTGCACTTCGCTGATATATAAGACATTTACCTTGAAACGGACCTGCTTGATCCTGCTAAGCCTACTGTACAAACCATGGGATCAAAAGTGCATTTATTATTCAAGTTACTACTATAAAGAAGCAGTGTGTGCAAGAAACGAAAGCATCCTAACAAAACGGGATTACCTTATGCAAAATCAGTAGAGGACTTGGGTATTTTATTTATGGATGTATTTCATGTTAGAAGGCAAAATATTAAACTCCAAACAAAAATATTGCATGGGCTAACGACACACATGGTGACAGCTTTGGTGAAAATCACCCAGGTAATACGACATAAACCACTTTTATGGCATACATATATTACTTTTAGAAAACGATGTATATGTTGACGTAATGATGACTTCTTAAAAATTATAAGGATTAATAAGTTACACATAGTTGCGGCTATCGAAGGCAAAGATGGTAAATAAAGAAGAAAATGTTTAAAACAACGACATCATAAGAGACCCCTCTAGTAAGTAGCCTCATTCGTTTGTAATTAGGCTTAGTTGTTGTATACATTTCATTAAAATAAAAGATAAATTACATGTTGTATTTAGGGTGTTCAATCATCAGTTAGTATGCAAATAGAAATATTCCCTGCACTGCAACGTTTCAGGAGTTTAGATTATCCAAAGTAGAGTAGACATCACACTTTTTTATACCTGAATACTATGGTTGCTATGAGAGACAAGGAGAATTGCTAAGGCCGCTCTTGTTACAGAAAACGTCATCTGCAAACGATGCACCGTACTTCTACTACCAATTGTCTGCTGCGTTTAATAAGTTATTGAAAAATACACGTTTTTAAGATGATTAACTTCTCTTAAATATGTTGTTTTGTTACACTAGACAGCTCTCAATTCAGAAGAATAACACGCAAACACTGAAATAAGAGTTATATATTCAGAATATTTTTGATTCCCTTGGAATCCTTCGTCATAGTTAATGGTAGGATAGTCTAGCGTTGTCATTGCCATTCTTTTCGATGATAGATTGGATATTCATTCTTAACAAGTTTAATGTTAACACCATTTAATCAAAACACTTTCCTGTTATCCAATAGCCAATATTTATAAATTAAGTTGAGGATGCTCAACTTCGGAAATAATCTTAAAAATACCGAACATTCTATGTTACCCTCGGGAGATATTGTGGTTATTGCCCCCATAGATTTAACTTCTGGCTTAGTTAAATTGTTAAATAAATGACTGAGCCTATTACGAGTTACGTGTTGTTCTCGCTCATCATCAACGAAAAGGATATAAGACAATCTTGCTGAAAAACGTCGCATTGTCCCTTAAATCATTGGGAATAAACCTTGAACCTTTTGGAGAAGAAGTTGGGTGGACTGAAATTTTTAATATCAATCATGCCACTTTACTGACATGTTAGACATTTATCATCAAGCAAGCTGATACTGATACTGAAATTCGGTGAATGTGGTTCAGATTGACAGCTAAGGCATTGAAATACAAAACATGTTTTGTCTTCAACTAGCCGATATAGATATGTGATTGTGTGCCTTTCTAACATACCTGGATATTCTAGATTTGATACACTTAACCATTACCGACATCACAGGAAATTACTTGATAAACTTAGGGCGGATATTTTGATTGACCGACAATTTTAGAATTAATCGCGCAAAAACCCAGTGTCGGAAACCGCACATATTTATTGCTAAACTACTCGAAACATGTATGCACAAAGCAAACCATAAGTTCAACTCCGCTGCCGTCAACATAATTGCCTTCACTGGAGCTGGACAGCGACTGAGGCCTGTTCTTCCTATGGAATTTATCAAACGCTCTACGTCCAGAACAATTCAGCTTTAAGTTCAGACTTATTGCAACCCTCATGTCGGTTATTAAGTTAATGTTATAATTTGGCTCTTCCGAAGTCATTGCTATAGAAAATCCTGCATGCCTTATCTGAAGATGATTGTGTAGTACAGACCGCATTTTGATAATGCATGTCACTCATGTTAGCAAGATTTAAAATGCCGATTGATTAGCTGGCTCAAACCAGTTTATAATCATCTGCTTACCTTCTGGCGGTGATGGCGTTTCAAAAGGTTCTGGCGGCGCAGGACATGGCGCAGGACACGGTGTAGGATCCGGTTCATGTTCCTCAACGGTCGTAGCTAAATTCAGGAGATAAAAGTTTTTAAATCTCCACAAACGAAGAGTTGACAATATTTAGTGCACAGTGCTTGTAATCTAAGCTATAATTAAACTTTTTGGTCAGTTTAAATTAACGAAAAATGTCTAAAGCACAAAGATTTAACAGCTTACGCCAAGGGTTAACTTGAGACTGACAATGATGTTATATAACATCATTGTCATATGGTATGGTATATACCATACCATAGATACTAGATACTAGATACTAGCTAAAAGCCCAGACACGTGTTTCGCCGATGTTTCTGCTACTGCATGATACAGCAACGAGGGGTTGGGTTCTTCAGTAGGCCCCCAACGTTCTCTATGTGGTTTCTAGTATATGACCTCCAGATAATAATCAAGGAAATAATAATTTGAGAGATTATTTCCTTGATATATATGTATATATATATATATATATATGCACAACCACATAAATTGCCAGATAGATACACTTTACATAGGCCTTTATCCACGCACATAGAAATAGAAATATAATTCGAATACATATGTGCAGTGATATTTTATAAATAATTAATATATATGCATGTGTGCATATTAAAAAATATTGTTGCTATCTTTTATATCACTAAAGATGTCTTAGAAAAGCAAAATGCTTCCTGGAAACGGACCTACAAAAATGAACGCAAAAACGATCGCCAAATATCCGAGCACCTTCATCTGCAAAAATAATCCGAATAATTTCCCACATCGGGACGCACATTATAAAATATGTTAGAAAATTAAAACAAACATTATTTCTGTTAATTATAAAAAAATGCATAATTTACCTGCTAATTCTGAAAAAAATCATCATTTTTATTTTCTATGGCACAACTAGCATTTATTGCTCTTGACTTTCGAATAAAATACACATTAGGTGGAATGTTTGGTAGCAGAAGCATTTTCCTATAAATTAATGTACATACTTAACTGATCTGTATACTTTTCACCCCAAATGGGAATTCAGTTCCAATGAGAACATTCCTCATACTTGTCAATGTTAAGGGAAGTTTGGTAGATTAAGCTCCAATTATATCAAAGCAAAACCACTGAGATATAATGAAAAAGCACCGCTTTATCATATACAGATAGGAACACTGCTTTTAAGTTTTACATTTATCGTCAGAAAAAGAACTCCTCCTTAAAAAACCCTCAGGTTGATCACAGTCAGTGCATTTTCAAAACAGAAATGCATGAATGTTTTTGGGATCTAGGAGAAAACAGACCTACCATGATATGTAATTATTCCGGCATTGCATTAAACCTCTCTTAAACGAAAAATGGGAAATATAATTCCCCTACTTTAAAGCCTTAAGGATATGTCAGTAAAAGGATCCAACTCAGGACGCAGGTCAACCTAGAACGATAAAATGAATCCACTTAAATAAAAACCATGCGTGGCTACTGTTAATAATAATAATAATATGTTTATTATGCCAGTTTACAGGCAATTGTAAAGAGTTGGTAATGCACCTCTTGGGCGCCTTCCAACACCTCGAAGACCGGAAAAAACCTAAAACAAACTCCTTATGTTGCAGCCAGTATTGGTTTTGTTTCAGGTTTTTTGTTTCGTCAATACTGGGCGAGATTAGGAGTTTGTTTCAAGTGAAAAAAACCTGCCTTCAAAGGTATGATACAAACGGAATAAATGTACAGTTGTAAGCTGAGTTGACTCATCAGCAGGAGAACTGTTTCATATCGTTTAAAAACATTAGTTCCAGACGGAGAGGGTTGGCACAAGAACACAGTGTTCTCAGTCTTTCTTCAATGGTTGTCGGCAAAAGTTGCGAGCTATCGGCTGAAGGGTTAGCAGACTGCGGGTTGCTGCTTCAGCCGCATTATCTTCAGCAGTGAAGCCTGGCGGGGTTCAAAGTCCACGAACGCCATCAGAGTGAAAGAGAGATTCCTCCGAGTCAGCACCCAAAATTCGTGAAAGTTGTCCTGAATGTAGAAAACTAGTTACAGCTCTCTTAAACATAGGGTAGTTTTGCTGGGTTTTAATACTTTTGGGCAGCTTATTCCAGATTGATATGGCATTTACTGAAAAGAATTGCCGGTACTTAACTGTGCGTGCCATAGGAAGAAATAAAAATACGTCTCGATGACTGGCGCGTCGAGAGTGCTCAAGCTGCCTTATTGTACTAAGAGGATTAAAGGTTTGACCATTCAAAAGTTTAAACAGTAAAAATAGACCCTTCTGCAATCGACGAAGCCATAGGGGATCCAGCTTTATAAGTTCGCACCTTTGTTGGTAGGTTAAGTTACGGTGTTCTGTAGTGAAAACTCTTCTAGTGAAGAAGTGCTGCACCGATTCTATTTTCTTCCGTTCACTAGTGCGCAGAAGACTGAACAGAGGCGAGCAGTATTCAAGACTAGGTCTCACGTACATATTATAAAGGCTAGTTCTAACCTTGATAGTCTTAAAATTTCTAAGGATAAATCCGGTGGTTCGGCGTGCTTTCGAGACTATCAGGGCACAGTGCTCTGACAAATTGAGACTATTAGAGTAGGATATGCCCAAATCCTTGATAACTGCTGGAACATTTAGTTCGTGGCCGTCAATGCTTAATTCCGGTTGATGATCGTCGCCAACAACCATAACGGAACATTTGTGCCATGAAAGGGTGAGGCGCCATGTGCAACACCACTGGGCGAAGGCCTGAAGATCCTTTTTTATCAGCTCGAGCACGATGTTGCGATCTGCTGGTTTATATCGATAAGCGACTTTTAAATCATCAGCGTACATGAAGGGTCTGCCATACTGAAAACAATCTGAAACGTCGTTGACAAACAGGCAAAATAGGAGCGGACCCAGTACACTACCCTGTATAACTCCACTCCTCACATGCGTGGAAAATCGGTACTATGGAATATTCAGCCGACGGTTATCTTCAGCAGGATTATTCACCGACAGAGCGGGATGAATGAATCTTACTGAAAACCGAAATTCCGAGGAGCTTCAGTGCAGGCAGTACAAGAATGTGAATGTCGCACAGGAAAATCATCACTTCTGGAGACAGCTGTTTGCGAATAGGCGGGGATTTGCCAGCATCGACAAGGAGTTCTTCAGCAAAACCTACGAAGCGTTTGTTCGGTCCCGCTTGGCGTATGCAGTCCAGGCCTGGCGTCCGTGGTTCAAGAAGGATTACCTGTACGTGGAACGAGTGCAGGCGAGGTCTACGAAGATGATCAATAATCTTGGTCTTCTGCCGTATGAAGACAGACTGACCAAACATGATCTATTTCCTCTCAATTATACGCAAATGCGCGGTGAACTCATACAAACCTACCGAATTGCTAGAGGCCGTGAGTTCGCCCAGAACTTTGACAATTTCTTCGAATTGGCTCGGATTGAACATCAGCGGGGTCATCCCTTTAAACTACAGAGGAAATTGGCCCATATTGACGTTAGATGGAACAACTTCTCTCAGAGGTTCATCAGAGCGTAGAACGGACTCCCTGAAGAGGTGGTCGTCACAGATACTGTTGACCTTTTGAAACACGAACTCGATTCTCATTTGCTGAGCAACTGTGACAGATATAATAAACATTGTGTCAGAAGCAGCACTTTGCAGCTGGCTCACACTTATCACTGATTTTAAGCCGACATTTGTATTGTGTACTATTGTTATGGTTTAAATCTATTGCGATTTTCGGCTATGAATAGGGAGCTCAAGGGCCATAGCCTCCTTACCATAAAAAGTTAGCTAGATTGACTATACAAATGAACATTAGACTTGCATGCGGACAATAAAGTAGATCGCTCTGAAACCTGTGCCAGTGAAGCACCGCTTCTTTAAAGGAATGAACAGAGGTATCTTCTCAAAAGAGATGAGCTCAAATTAAATGTACCTAACGTTCAATCTGACGTTCGAACAGGAGCCCTACAAGATCAGTGTCAATATTTCCCAGGCTCCTCCTTGGGCAGTTTTACATCAATATCTCCCATCACTTACGATCTAGGACATTGTGGGTGAAACCATACGATAGAATTTTTTTTCTGCATCACGGGAATCATTTTTCTCGCGTGGAAGATCCTTTGAAGTCTGAATGTAAAAATATTTGTTTTCAAACCAATTTCTACTGAAACGCAACCTCTTAAAACCAAAAAATTCACAAATAAATTACAGGCCTCGTAAAAGAAATCGTTAAGATCCGAATATTCGCAAATCCATCAAAGGCTGAGTCGTTTCCCAATAATGAATACGTTTATACAAATAAATTTTCAAGTGCTTATTAAAAAAATAGGTACGTTATTGACAAGGTAACTCTGATTATCTGTCGCAAGTCATAGCCAGAAAATCATATAAACGGGTTCTTTCTGAACGATGAAATCCTATAGGCTGAGTTAGTCTAGACCGTCTTAAATTTAGACCATATTTTCCTGAAAACCTGAGAACAAATATTACAGCTCATCGTAGGATATCTGCCCCCAGACGTATACGGTGCCTGACCACACCTAGTTGTCAAAGCCCTGATGTTAACATGCAGCCCATTCCCAAGGCTAAGCAACTTGATTTATCTGCAACACAGAACTGTAATGACTTCCTGATGAAGTTCGGATCTGTTTTGGCAATACTAGGGAACCTCTTTGAAGATCAGTTATCTGGTGTACATTCCCAAGACTGTAAAAAACTTAACTCCCTCGTCCATCTAATAAGCATGGAAGCTTTTGATATAAAAGCGTAATAATAATAATAATAATAATTTGTATATTTAAGGCCCAAGGGGCCCTGTCGTTACAAACTTAGTGCTATCGTGAAAATAAAAATAATAATGATAAGCAGTGAACTCTTATAAATAATTGTCATCGGCAGTAAAATAACTCCTAGATCGGTGGATGAGTTCAGCGGGCCACCGAGTTCAAAAAAAGTTTAGGAGAAAAAACTGCCTTAATAGGTAAAAGGGTTTGATGTGTTTAGTTTGGGACCTGATGTTGAGGGTTCGGGACGTTTATGGTCATGGGAAAAAATAATATATCGTTGAGTTAGGAAGGGGTCATCCGGAAGGCAGGAGAAGGCAGTAGAAGTCAAGGCAACGTCATCAAGTTGCGACCCACCAGATTCCAGGGCCAATCGCGAAGACCACAACGAAGGTTGCAAAAACGGAGAAGAATTCGCAGCCCTTGGAAGTGATGCTTGACTCTGCAGAGGGAAATGCTAACATATTTAGAAACCATTTTAGTATCCTGGGAAGAGCTTCAAATGCCAGGAGGACCCTTTTCAAAATCTACAACTTGCGTGTTTGGAAAGGAAACAGACAGTAACGACTTTATTTCCTCTAATGATAACTTTACACTTAAAAAGGCCTCAACACTTATTCGCTCTTTTGATATTGCAAGAGATTTTCGATGCTCGTGTGGGTTCAACTCCAAAATTGCGGAAGCAAAGCGCCTCCAATGGCGTAGCAAGAATCCACTCATCCTAGTCAGCATAATTTAGTATATATTAAGGTGAGAGGCAGATCCTTTGAAGACCCTTTTTACAGATAGATGCTGTCAGCTCATAAATATTGCTCAAAGTCAACTATACACTATGTAAATTGTTGTTGTTTTCCAAATGTATGACCAGCAAGCAAAGTAAGATCTTGCCTTCTTTTGTATGCGTCGACGCTTTCAGCAAGAACAACCGAGGAAGAAAGTTTATTCCATTCTTCATTGACCAGCTGGGAAAAGAAGTGGGCCCACACTTCTAGCTTGGCGTGCTGTTTCTTAAGTTTGTACGGATGACCGCGTAGATGTATTGTTTGTGCAAATTCAAAGAAGGCGGTCATCTGAAGAGCACAGTCTACTCCCCTGGCGATTTTAAACACCATGATCATATCTCCTCTGTATTGCATATAATATAGAGGTAAATGATTAAGCCTATCTAGATGACCTTCATATGGGAGAACTTCTAAGTTGCTGACTAGATCGGTTGCCCTTCTTTGCACTTTCTCGAGCATTGCGTAATCCTTCTTCATCCAAGGGCACCACGCCTGGACGCAGCACTCTAACATCGGCCGAACAAATGTTCCGAAGACTCGCCCAAAAAGCTCCTTACTAAAATAAAGGAAGGACCTTCTAATCTCTCCGAGGATGTTCAAAGCTTTCTTTGCGGTTTAAGCACAGTGAGTTGACGTTATGAGGTCGGGCGTCATGCGTACACCTAGATCCCGTAGTTCGTTCATTAGCTCGAGTTGATGACCTCCGATCGAGTAGTCACACTCGAATGGTATCACCTTTCTGCGAGCAGACCGTAAACGGATTGCTTGGCATTTGTAGAAGTTCAGCTGCAGTAGCCATTTTTCATAACACTTTTGCAAGTGATCGAAGACATTTTGTAAGTTCTGTCCACCCTCTGAGCGTTCGATGGACGTCCAGATCTTTAGATCATCTGCAAACATGACTTTCTCACAGGTGAGTCAGTCAAGGCAGTCGTTCACATATACCAGAAATAGAATGGGACCCAGAACGCTTCCCTGCGGAACCCCACTGGATACGGTTTCCATTCTGATCTGGGGCACCGCTACAAACACGCTGACGCCTGCCTGTTAGGAAGTCGGCTAACCATTTGAGTAGGTTTCCAGTCAAACCCATTTGATGCAGCTTGATATAAGTCGTCTGTGTGGAACCTTGTAGAATGCCTCGCTGAAGTCAATGTAGACCACATCGGCCGATGAACCCATTTCCAGATATTACGTCTAGCTTTCCATGGATGTAAGCAGGTTTGTGAGACAAGAGTGGCCACTTCGGAATCCCTTGTTGCGCTGCCCTAAGCAAGTTGTTCACTTCAGCATGTCTCATTAGTTCCTTTTTTATTAGATTCTCCATTACTTTGTAAAAAATGTTTGTGAGACTAACTGGTCTAAAGCTAATAAATGAAGTTATTTTTCCTTGTTCAACAATCGGTGTTATGTAGGCCAGCTTCCAGTCAGTAGGCAGAGCCCCATTTTCCATTGAACTTTCAAAGATCCTGGAAAGCGGGGAGGCCAGTTGTTCTGCGAGCTCATTTGGAAGTTTTGTTGATAATCCATCCAGACCATGCGATTTAGTGGGCTTTAACTGTCTCAAGGCTTTTTATAATGTGTTTATTATGCCAGTTTACAGGCAATTGCAAAGAGTTGGTAATGCACTTTTTGGGCGCCTTCAAAAACATCGAAGACCGGAAAAAACCTCAAACAAACAGTGTCTGCTGCAAACGATACCGCGCTTATTGTATGCGCCACTGAGACTTTATATTTCTTTAGATTCTCGTCAAAAAGCGGTTCCTCGGTATACACAGACATAAAGAAATTGGACAATAGGTTCACCTTATCTGAGTTATCCAAACACTTGTTTCCAACGTTATCTTACAGACGAGGGATTGGATCTCGATTCCGTTTGGCCTTATTCAATGAGAAAAGAATCTTTTTTGGTAATGCGCTATTCCCTGGACTTGTTCTGCCTCAAAGGCCATTCGTTCTTTTCCAATTAGTCTTCGACATAATTTTCTTTGTTTTTTAAATTCTAAGAAATGTTGGGGCTGTTGATATCTGGCGTATTTTTTCCACAGACTTCTTTTCTTCTTGAAGTTCCTGTTTCTGTTCGGTGCCACCCTTTCCGGCTGGGGGATGCGCAAGCTTTTCGTAAGTGAGCAACAGTCTTCGACTTGTTGCTGAGCTAAGTTCATAAAGAAGCACCAGGCGTCGTTTGGGTGAGGTACGTATGCAGGGCACCAGTCAGTCACGCACAGTTGTATTTTCATTTTCTTATACTCTCCTTTTTATATATTCCTCTCGCTTATTGCGTGAGCGATGGGTACCGAGAAATGGCTATTCTCCAAGCGAAGAACACAATGATCACTTTGGCCAAAAGGAGTCTGAGTATTCAATCAAAGGATACAGTTTTCGTCTCTACTAATTACGAGATCCAGGCAGCTAGATTGTTGGCCACCTCAAAACCGCGTGTCGATTTTGACATGCTGGGTAAGAAATTCGTCATTTACCGAGTGAAGTAGTTTCTTTTCGAATGAATTCTCTGATCGCGAGCTATGCATTAAGTCCCAATCTATGTTCGGAGCGTTAAAATCTCCAAGTATAAGGATATTATTACTACGGCAGATCTCTTTAACCTCAGAGAAAAGTACATCGTCCGCTTCTGTTCTTTGTCCTGGTGGTCTGTATACCAGAGCAATATGGAGGTCAGGTTGGATAGGTGCACCCGGTTTACAACTTATTATTTCACAGGAATTGTTTCTGTGTGATGACAGCCTAGCTGGGACGTAGTTGATACCAGCTCGTATGAACATCGCGATTCCCCCACACTTACGTCCCTTTCTGTCCATGCGGATAAGTTGAAATCCTTCCAGCCCGACTTCTGAATTGCTATTTGCTCAGTTAACCATGTTTTAGGTAGCACTATCAGGTCCGGTTGCACATGGTCCACGGCGAGTTTGAGTTCATCCAGTTTGATGCCTACAGTTGTATTTTGCAGACAATTTCTCGAAGTTTGATCTTCAGTGCTAAGTTTTCACGGCCTATTCAAAGGGCGACAATATATCTTTCATGCATTAGGCATGAGTTCTTAGGCCTTCCTCCAAAATTTTTGACCTGCATATTCGAAACGTTATTCAGAATTCTTTTGGAAGGCGAAATGTCACCACAGGTGCCCCACATGGACAACAACAGTAATCCCATCGATATGATGCAAAGAGATGCGAAGGAACTGGTGGAGAGTCATCGAATCTTGCTCTATCCAGAAAGAATGCTCAAGCTTCAGTGGTTTTCCGTATCCTTTTGCCCAATGACATGATATCTGCTGTAAAAATCGGGATTACCCACGGACGCTATCCACATTAGCGCAAGAAGTAGCCCAACTGAACACAATCACTTTATTTGCTCTCCAGCTTGGATTATTTGGACTCAAATACCCGTTTTTTACTACTATTTTAGGCATTACCAGCTTAATCGTACGCGCATATTTACTTCCTGCACATATGGCTATTCATTATCGTTCAGTGTATTCACAGTAAAAGGCATTGCGTTTTAACCCCTATTGAAAACTTACAAGAATATTCAATTTAATATACACCTGTTATAATAAACTATAGAATTTTATATTTGTCCTAAGAATTTCTTTTAATATAGACAAATCGAAGGAGCAGGGATAATATCCGTGGCTTAATCGGTAAAAGCATTATTTTAAATATCAGCAAAGTAATGGTATGTTGAAACTGAGCTCTTCTCTCCAAACAGATGGTATCGTTCAAGTTAATGTAAATCCAATCTATGCTCAAATGCATCAATCGTGTTTGCAATTATTACTTCACCGAAAGTTCATTCTAGGCCCCAAAGTTTCGCTATGAAAACATATGATGAAGAAAATCCTGGAAGGATAAGCTTCCTCAGAATGTAAAGGAATTCCCGCGCATGAAAGAAGCTTTAGATTCAGAGTTGAATTTGGGCTTCTCAAAATTTGGTATGAGTATATGCGATCTCCTTGGATCTGCCTGTCCACAACAGGAAAGTTGTTCAACGCAGCAAGTCTACAATCGTAGGAAATAGCACATGGCCCTTTCGCGGCTTCTGTTGCCTTTATTCAAATCCCTTCCAGTACCTTATGAACTTTCGCTGCCAGACTGCTACTCCTCCATATTCCAGTTGAGAAAGTCAAAGTTTCCGTATATTTTCTTAAAAAGCACTCAAGTCTATCGATAAATAATAATCAATAAATTTTCGATTTTAGGCCCGAAGGCCCTTGTCATTGCAAACTTAGTGCTGTGGAAAAATAAATACAAAGTTGATAAATGCTGCTGTCCGCGAACAACCATATAGGCAGCGGGAACGTTAAGTAGTTTTAGCAGATAAAATTCATACCCACCAACATATCGTCGTTTTAAAATAGTAGTCAATACTCTGTGAAACGCATGGTGAACTAAGGAGGAAGCAGTGAAAAAACTCCTACCATTAAAACGGGGGCAGAGTTCAGCAGGCCCCGCTTAAAAAGAAAACAAAACGTAGGAGAAAAAACTGCTTCTGCAAAATTAAGGAGGTTGGTTGATAGAAATGATGGAAGTGCAATGAGACAGGACTGTTCATGAGAACGAATGAGGATTAGAAACGCTTCTTGTCAATTTGAGAAACCATATGGAATTTTGGAATTTATATTTTTCAGCGCCGGTACGGCACTATCTGTACAAACTTACCTTCGAAATAAATAAAAATTCAAAAAGAATTTGAAAATATGTGCAAGTAGGCGTAGAAAGTCGTATTAATGTCAGCAGAAATTGTCGATTTGGGCAACATGTAGCAATTTTTTGCAGGTAATTTTAAACTAAAAGCGAAAACGCATGGCAGTTCAAAAAAATCTTACAGTGAAAATGAAGACAGTGTTCAACGGGCCTCCATGTTCAAAAAGAGCTCAAGAGACAAAAACTGCTTAGGAAGATAGAAGTAGGAAAATAGTAGTAGAGCAGAAATAGGTGTGGGTGGTCTGATGAAGGTGAGTAGTCAACGAAACTGCAGCATTTTTACTGATTACTTTCGCGTGGCTTCGTTTGATTCAGCGGTGCTTAATGAAAACATCTAGGTTCTCAAGGTACACGAGGCAGAGCGAAAAGTTTCAAGCGGATCTCCTTAATTCCCGATGGCCCTTTCTCGGAGTCGTGTAAAAACCTGCTCAGCAGCAGAGGCTGTCGTTCATTACTGTATACCGCCCCACTGGCTTCATGGTCTACCATCAAGGAGGTGAGACCGGGGGACGCCATCGTGGACAACAGGGTCGACAAGCTGAGGGAATGGCAGGGGTCACGTAATCATCACCGAAACGCCGGAGATGCGACCTTGTGGATTGCGGAGTCTAGCGATGAGCTGGCGAAAATAGCAGAACCACCGTGAGCACAATTAGAGCCCATGAAGCCCATCATCAGGGTTGTAAAATGGGAGACGGGGCACGACAATGATGACTGGACAGAGACGGGGACGAAACATGTTTGCAAATATCACTCTATAGAGGAAGAAATAGACATATATGGAAACAATGTTATATAAATCGAACTACCTCAAATACCAGGAGGACGTTTTTCAAAGTCCAAAAGTTTTGTGTTTGGGAAGGAGAGGGATAATAAGGACCTTATATCTTCCAAAGTTATGTGTTTACGTAATTTGACTTTAAAAACTGCTAAGTTAGACGACAACCTAATTTCGAATCTAACCAATTTGCTTCTAAGCGGTTATACTCGTCTTACAGCTATAGACTATGGATACTGTTTGTTCAACCAATTATTTCAAGTACTTCGTGTTATCGAATTTTTGGTTGATTGATAAAGCCCATTGGGCCTGAAATGTACAACTTATTATTATTATATTAAATGTCATGCTTGCTAACTAACATTTGTCCGTATAAGAAATAGTGGATCGAGAAAGAGCGAATATTTCGCCTGTAAAAACCTTCTGTACATTTCAAACTTACCGCGGTCAGAAGCATTCATTAGACCAAAGAGACGACAGCTGTATTCTAGGACGGGTAGAACATACATGTGATAAAGTTTTAACTTTTTTTCAGCCGGGAGAAATTATTTGATCTAAAACGACATAGTTGTGCAGCCACCGCAGATATTCGATCCGTATGAGGCGACAATACTAGTTTATTTGTGTAGCTTAAACTAAAGACTTTGATGGTGGATCGTTCTAAAAGTGCAGTATTTTGAAAAAGTAGTGGACGAGGAAGCTTGGCGGAACCAAAACACATGAAACTACACTTGGACGGAGAGAATGTCACCTGCCGGGTAGCACTCCAACGTGAGAATTTAAGCAGGTCTATGTTTATTTTAGCTACGTATATATTGGCTGCGTCCTTAGGAAATGAGTATGTGCATTTGAGGTCGTCTGCGTAAATGAGATTGTGTTAATTTTTTAGAACAGTCGAAATTTCATTTAAATATAGAATGAAGAGGAAAGGACCCAATACAGTACCTTGAAAAACGCCACTCATGATCAGCTGAACAGTGTTGTAACTTCTTGCCTACTAAGACCTTTTGGCTGCGGTTAGACAAGTAGGAGCCGATGAAGTCGAGGAGAGGGGAACGGATGCCAGTGGCTTCCAACTTTACCAGAAGCCGTCTGTGCAGTACCTTGTTAAAGGCTTTGCTCAGGTCAAAGAAGATTACAACTACGGATTGCCGCTCGATACGAAGGGAAGTGACGTGGTTAAAAAAAGCTAAGTGACACGTCACGCATGATCGCCCGGGTAGAAAACCAGGCTGCGAGTCGCTTAAAAGCTTGTTTTCTAGGCAAAAAATCGACAATTTGATTTAAAATGATCTTTTCCAGAAGTTTAGCTAGTGCCGGGGTTTTATGAACACCGCGGTAAATTAGATTAGATTAGATTCTCCATTACTTTGTTAAAAAATGTTTGTGAGACTAACTGGTCTAAAGCTAATAAATGAAGTTATTTTTCCTTGTTCAACAATCGGTGTTATGCAGGCCAGCTTCCAGTCAGTAGGCAGGGCCCCGTTTTCCATTGAACTTTCAAAGATCCTGGAAAGCGGGGAGGCCAGTTGTTCTGCAAGGTCATTTGGAAGTTTCGTTGATAATCCATCCGGACCATGCGATTTAGTGGGCTTTAACTGTCTCAAGGCTTTCAAGTCACTTTAAGTCACTTTATTAAGGGAAGAAGGCTTTCACCCTTGAGCTCCCTATTCCTAACCAAAATCGCATCATAGGTCTTTCGCAACAATAGTTCAAAATAAAAATGTACAAATGTAGGCTTAACATCAGAGATAAGTGTTAGCCAGTTGCAAGGTGCTGCTACTGATACTTTGTTCAATATATCTGCCACAGGTTCTCAGCAAATGAGAATCAAGTTTGTGTTTAAAAATGTTAACAGTACCTAAGAGGACGACATCTTCCGGGAGTCCGTTCCACGCTCCAATGATCCTCTGCGAGAAGGCGTTTCGTCGAACGTCAATACGGGCCGATTTCCTCTGTTGTTTAAAAGGATGACCTCGCAGATGGTCAGTCCGAGCCAATTCGAAGAAATCATCAAATTCTAGGGCGCAGTTTTAGCCTCTAACAATACGGTAGGTTTGTATGAGGTCCCCGCGGAGTTGCCTATAATTGAGAGGAAAATGATCAATTGCGGTCAGTCTGTCTTCATAAGGCAGATGACCAAGATTCTTGACCATCTTCGTAGCCCTCACCTGCACTCGTTCCAGGTGCAGGTAATCCTTCTTGAACCACGGACGCCAGGCCTGGACAGCATACTCCAAGTGGGACCGAACAAACACTCCGTAGGTTTTCCTGAAGAGCTTCTTGTCAATTTTGACGAATCCTCGCTTAATCGCAAACAGCACCTGTGTCGCGCGTTTAGCTGCCTTTACACACTGAGTAGATGCGTTAAGTGGGGAATTTATTAGAACACCGAGATCCTTTTGTTCGTTCACATTTGAAAGTGGGTGCCCATCGAGGAAGTATTGGAAGAAATCGTTCTCCTCATCAGCCCTTCTAGTACGGAGTATTAAAACCACACACTTAAAAATGTTGAAGTTTAAAAGCCAACGAGCAGACCAGCAGTTAAGTCGATTGAGACTCTCTTGTAGCGCTTTCCTATCGGCGTCAGACCTGATGGGTCTCCAGAGTTTGACGTCGTCTGCAAACATGATAGCGCTGCAACCCAGGTCATTGACACAGTCGTTAATATAGATAACGAAGAGCAGTGGCCCTAAGACAGAGCCTTGGGGGACGCCATTGAGAACAGATGTAGGGTTTGGCTTTGAGTCACCGATGCACACAGTTTGCAATCGCCATGTGAGAAAACCTGTGATCCATGCCAGCAGGTTTCCTCTTATGCCAATTTCTGACAATTTATACATTAGACGCTTATGTGGGACGCTGTCGCATGCCTTCTTGAAGTCTGTATAGATGATGCCAACCTTACCATCTTCATCTAGTGCGCGAGTCCGCTGCTCAGTGGAGAGTAGAAGGCTGGAAATGCAAGAATGGTTCTTGCTGAAGCCATGTTGGAGCCCTGACAGTAGGTTGTTCTCCTCCAAGAACTCCATTGTTCTCTTCTTAATTATCGTTTCCATCACCTTAGAGCGAATGCAAGTAAGGCTGACGGGCCGGTAATTGTTGACTTTCGTTCGGGCCCTTGTATACCGGGTAAATATTTGCCATTTTCCATTCGAATGGCAGTTTTCCTAGTTCAAATGAAGAAAGAAAGATATGTCTTTTGTGGCTCTGAAAGTTCGCTTGCCAATTCGTTCAAGAACTTGGCCGGTTTATTGTCTGGACCAGATGACTTTGCTTCTTTGAGGCTCTGCAGCTCCCTCTCAACTACAGATGTTGGAAATAGTAGAGAATGAAGTGCTGGACCGGCGTTTACAACAGCACTGCTGGCATTATCAAAATAGAGCTCGGTTTCCCTAGTGAATACCGAGCCAAAAAACCGGCTACAGTACTCGGCTTTCTCGTCATTCTCAACGACTTCTCCGCCATCATCATTCTTAAGTACTGCAACAGAGTCCTTGTTTTTAATCTACTGTTAATATAGCGGATTAGAATTTTGGGCTTTTCTTCGGCCTGTTGGCGGATTCTTGATTCATAGTTTTTCCTGGCCTGGCGAATTGATTTTTTCACTGCATTTCTTTGGCGTCAGAATTCCTCGAGGTGTACTGGTGACCCAGTTTTCCTGAATAACTTCCATGTCCTATTCTCCTTCTTCTTCAGTTGCCTGTTAAGGTCTCTCGTCAACCAGGCAGGACGACTAGTCGTCTTGTGAACCTTGACCGGACAAATGCGCTTAAGCAGATCTAATGCAACCCTCTTGAGTGATCTCCAATCCTCCTCCGGATCCCCCTTGAGTAGGCAGTCCCAATTCACGGTCGATAGTGCATTCTTCATTGAATTGAGATCTTCCTTCCATATGTTTGGCTGGTCCTCCGTTTTCCTCGGCCGTTGAGTATGGAGTGAGTAATCCCACATTAGCGTCGTATGGTCACTCTTACCGAGCGGAGCACTTGAATGCACTTCATCTCTGTAGGATGAATCCTCGTGAAAATGAGATCCAAAAAAGTAGCCCGCTGGTTTACTCGAAATCTGGTTATGCCCTTTACGTTCTGAACTAGAGATAGGTCAAGCGTGAGATCCATTAATTTGGAACTAAAGGACGTTGACGCCGCCTCAACTGTCAGGTTGTTCCATTCAATTGCAGGGGTATTGGAGTCACCAACGATGAAAACCTCCTGGTGGCTAGCAGCTTCTTTCACCAGACCAAGGAGCGAGTAATCGGCTCCACTCAGAATGTTTGGTGGCCGGTAAACGGCCAGGAATTCAAGGTTCTGTGAATTCACCTTCTTGATCTTTAACCAGACGGACTCATACTCCAAGGCTACAGTGTGTTCTCTTCCTACAACAGAGATTTCAGTTCTGACATACACTACAACCCCACCTCCTTGTCGGTTTTGGCGGTCTTTGCGGAAAAGCTGGTTTGCTGGAATCGAAATCTCCGAATCCGCGATTTCTGCTTTTAGCCATGTTTCCGTTATGGCAACTACATCAGGTTTCTGCTCCGAAAGTACTGCCTTGAGTTCATCAATTTTTGAGGGAAGACTTTGGGCATTAGTGTAAAAAAGCTCAATTTAGACTTATTCACCACTTTATGCAGGCGGTTGCCTCTTGCGTGAGATTGCATGCAGGGAGCTGTCGATGCTGATGGAGACGGACTGTTGTCCATCCCGACTAGGCTGTTAGTGTTATTGGCTTTCTCCAGAGGAGTGACATGGACGATCTCCCCGTTCAGAATTCGAAGATTGTTCTCGCCGAGTTCGCATCTCCTGTGAAGTTCTACTTTTAGCAATCTCCATTTCTCCCGCTCCGTGTGGGAAAAGTCCCGCTGAAAAAAACGGTCAGGTGTGAGTATCTGAGCATTGGTTTCCGGCTTAACAATAGCTGAACCTCAGCCTCACTCTTCAGAACAACCTTCAACGGTCTTGGTTGGTGTTGTTCATCTTTTGAGTATGTTATACGGCCCATTCAGAATGCCTTTAGAACTTCGACTTTCTTCTTCCCCTTTAGGAGGAATTTCAGATATTCTTTAAATAACTTCCTGTCCTCTTCTAATCTTGATTTCGGGGTATGGGAAGTACCTTTTGTCATGCCTTTTATGACTATGCAGTTTATATGAGTGGTACTCACCCTCCGACTGTCGTCCCCTTCTGCATCTCTAGGGTTTGTTATGACATATTCACTTCGATGTTCAGCGCTCCTGTTCATTTTGGCCTGCGGAAGTGCCCTTTTTGTTTGGCTCGTGCTCAATCTCGGCCAACTTATATTAGCACTTGGGCTTGGTTGGCCTTTTTTGGAGCCCGAGAGCGCTTCTTCGTTCTCTTGGAAGCCAGTGGGTTGACCGTTTCCCCTGTCCATGGCAGACTACCATCTCCGTCCAGCACCCTGGCTGCCGGATCATTTTTGTGCTTAGACAGTTCGGCGAGGGATTTTGTTCCTCCATACGTTAGGTTTCCTCGCTCAAGTTCACGCATCACCGGTGTATCCTCACGAGGGAGAAATAGAGAAAAACGTTTCAGCTCCTCCATCTCCACTCTAAGACTATAAACTACCTTCTCAAGGTTTGTAAATTTGTTCAAAAGGATAAAATATGATAAAGGTGACTCCTCGGCATACACAGACACAAAGAAATTGGGCAAGAGGTTTGCCTTATCTGAGTTATTCGTACACATTTTTCCCTCGTTACCTTTCAGACAAGGGATGGGATGTCAATTCCGTTTGGCCTTAATCACATAAGAAAAGAAACTGTTTGGGTTATGATCTTTTCCCTTGACCAGTTCTGCCTCAAAGGCCATTCGTTATTTTTGAATTAGTCTTCGACATAAATTTCGCTGTTTTTTAAATTCCAAGATGAGTTGGGGCTGTTGATATGGGGTGGATTTTTTCCACAGTCTTCTTTGCTTCTTGAAGTTCCTTTTCGTGTTCGGTGTCACCCATTCCGGCCAGGAGATGCGCAGACTTTTCTTAAGCGGGCAACACTCCTCTAATAGTTGCTGAGCTAAGTTCCTAAAGAAGCACCAGGCGTAGTTTGGGTCAGGTACGTATGCAGGGCTCCAGTCAGTCACGTTAAGTTGTCCTTTCATTTTCTTATAATCTCATTTCCATACATTCCTCTCACTTATTGCGCGAGCGACGGATACCGAGAAATGGCTGTACTCCCAGACAAAAACACAGTGATCACTTCGGCCAAAAGGAGCCTGAGTATTCAATCCAAGGATATAGATTTTGTCTCAACTAATGACGAAAACCAGGCAGCTAGATTCTTGGTCACCTCGAAACCGTGTATCCATTGTGACATGCCGGATAAGAAATTCGTCATATACCAAGTAAAGTAGTTTCTGTTCGATTGAGTTCTCTGATCGCGAGCAGTGCATTAAATTTTATTTTGACAAAACGGGACTTTTACAGCACGATTTCCTACTGCCAGCACTGTGAACAACTTTTCTGCCTTTAGACCGCTTTCATTCTTTTCCAAGATAATTCACTCGAAGTACTGTCATGATATCATATGTGCTCCCAGGCGAACATACGTTTGTTTTCGATAAATTCTCATCAGGCCTTTACATTTATATGGTATGAATAAACTAAGGTGGTTGGTGGACAGATGAAGTGTTCTCGTTGTCAAATATGGGAAGGAGGAGGGAGGAAGGGTGGTGGGGGGGGAGTTGGGGGGGGAGTTAGGGGGAGTTGAGATCAGAGTGACAATGTCTAGACGGCTCAGCATCTAGGACCGCCGATAAGGTGTGCGTGGCTGGACTTGGGAATTGGTCGTTGCTGCGGGGGCCCGTTTCCAAGGCCTGTGGTCTGCTGTGGGTGGCCGTGTTACCTAGTTTAACCCATGGCAACTGGGGCGCCGCGACGAAATTCTTTTGGGCACATAGCAGCTGTCTGCGTAGCCTGATGGTGGC
The DNA here is from genome assembly GCA_036362985.1 of Ligula intestinalis. Taxonomy (NCBI): domain Eukaryota; kingdom Metazoa; phylum Platyhelminthes; class Cestoda; order Diphyllobothriidea; family Diphyllobothriidae; genus Ligula; species Ligula intestinalis. The sequence goes on from JAYGXS010000006.1 coordinate 37,002,800, forward strand.
CGCCTCTGCCGTCACCAAAAGACGCTGTCCGAGGAGTTTTGAGTAGCTTGAAGGCACCTTGTAAATCTCTCGGAAGGCCTCTTTGGCATCCACGCGATGGTTCGAGTCTACCAGGTGCGCTAAGATTGAACTGTTTACACCTTTACCTTGGCCCTTCCCTAACCATGCGGGTATGTTTTCCCTTACTCTTTTGGAAAAGCGCCGGCTCGTGCGACCAATATATCCTGCCCCACAGGAACAGGTAAATGAATAAATGCACATTGAGGTGGTCTGGGCTGGCAGCTTATACTTTATCTCTCCGTATAGGATAAGATGAGTCGTGAACAATACATGGGCATTGACTGCTGTTACAGACCTGACGAGAATTTATCGCAAACAAACGTATGTTCACCAATTTATCTTCTGAAAATATATTTCAGCTAATTGCAAACCACAACAATCTTGCTTTCCGCCTTTTGTTTCTCACATGCCGTTTCCCTTTCCGCCACCAAGTTTTCCTTTTTTATAAATAATGATGAGCGCAACCTGCATCTCAGGTATACGCTCAGTATAGTTTCTTTGAAGGCGAGATTAGTTGTAAATAAAATGACAGAGCTCAGAACAGTAGCTTTTGAGCTTTATTCAGATGTTATTTCTATCACTAGATCTTCGGCTCACTCTCTTATCTGTGACTCAACGCTCGCTATTGATCATTTAAATTTGCACTGACAAGACTGCATTGAAAAACATGGCGGTGATTGCGTTCTTTACAGCAAATCCTCTTTTGTATATTTCCCTTTTCATCTAAGCATTTCGTCGTTTTCGGGAGATGTCTGCTTTATTTCAGTCATCCTCCCGCACAATACAAAAGCTTTAATTGGCTGTGTTTATAATCTCCCATGTTATTCTGGTAATTACAGTGCGATCTGCGAACTGTTTGCAAAAGTTGCAGACGCTAATGTCAAATAATCAAAGTTGATTTTAATCTGCCAGACATTGATTGGGAGACAAATACTTTTCCGCAAAAATTTGAGAAATCGGAAGAAACCATTAACTTTGCAAACATGTCACAACTGGTCAGTTGAGTGACTAGAAATGAGAGCATATTAGGTTTAATTTTTACAAATGAGGTCCACCCTCTCTTTATGAATTTTCATCGTGATCTCTTCACCAGTGACCACGCATTACTTCAGTGTTGTTTTCCAGTCTCCTTTTCTGCAAAGCCTGAGGTAAGATGCAATAACCTCGATTTTGCTGAAGCAAACCATTAACTCATAAATGACTTCGTAAGTACTCTATATTGGCATACTATTTTTTCAACTAATGATCCAATCTTTGTCAATGAACTTTGAAAAAACCATACAGAAAAATACAGACTTTTATCCCACTTTAGCCTTGTAAATCAAATTCAGCTTCCTCTACCGTTCCACATTTTCTCCAAAATAAAGTTAAAAATTAATGAAGCAACTTAAGTGTCTGTCTAATAGGTCTTTGTCGGTGCACTTAAAGATAGCACAAATATTTGAAAAAGCGCTAAAAATTAGATTTGCACGAGATAGGCGTAGAGAGTCCCCGGCACTAGATGATGCTAACTCTTCCAAATCCGTTGTACGAGTCTTCCATTTTCGGTCAGCCGCTAACATTCAGAAAGTAATTTCGCCTTTACTCGATAGTAGTAATCATTTTGTTACAGAGGATTTGGCCAAAGCAGAAATGTTGAATGAGTCTGGAATGAGTCTGGAAATACCTGCTCATGGATGCATCGATATAGTGGTTAACTGAGTAGTCATCGGTTGCTCAGACTTCAATCAGTTCTCGAACAGTGTTGGTGCCAGCGTGGGCAGTTTTCATTGCGGCTGCAAACTTTAACTCGTGCCTCATCTCGTAGGTATGGACCGCAACTTGAGATTATGTGACAATCAGGCGAACAGCCAGCTTAAGTTTGTGGATGCGCGAACCCAGCTTGCACCGTCTGTACCGTGCAATTTATGGGACAGTTTACGCATGGTATACTTTAGACTACGTCCGACTGCTCACTGGTATTCAATCGATTATTGCTTCCCATGAAACGGCTGTGCATTATCGGGAAATGTTTCTTATTCTTTCCAAACACTTACTACTCCTTAAAGTTTTTTAAAGTTTTAATCATGCCGAATGCTGTTCATTATCATTGCTATTTTTCTCAATGCATTTTACACTGGTATGCGAGTAATAGTCAAACTTTTATGAAGTTATGAAAGTTGCGCGGTTTTTAGCGAAAACTGTACTGCTCAATGTTTTATTAGAACAGCAGGGAACAAATAATTACGCTATTCCCTTGTGCATGACTAAGGATAACCTGAGATTCACCTAACGAAACCTTTAACTTCAGAGGTATAGGGAAAGCATTATGTTGCATAGAGCATTGATGTATAAACAAACAGGCAAGAGAACCTGAAGTAGTACACCTCACATACCCCTTGTTTCAGCAACGTTTTCTATGGAAACGACATTTATAACAGTTTTGTGGGTGGGGAATAAGAATAGGCAAAGAAATATACTTAAATAACTGCTATATTCATTTTTACTTTATTTTATTTAGAAATGCTGTTGACTTATATCTCTAGATTTTCTTAATCTGCATTTATGCTGATGACCTTAAGTGTATTTACTCATTTTCTAAGGACACGGCCAGTAGTTGTGTTGATAAAGTTAACGCAGACTTGCGTACTCTCTCAAGTTGGAGCGCAACATGGCAGATGGAGTTTTCTCCATCAAAATGTAGTTTCTTGAGTTTTGGTCCCGCAAGGCTTCCTGGACCCATTATCTTCCAAAATAGTCCACTGTTAGAAAGATCTACGATCTGCAGACAAATCTATTTGCTCGGCAGTCAGATCAGGCTGAATACTGATGTCAGGCTGAAGACTGATATCAGTAATTATGTTTGCCTTTCGCAGACACCGCTTGGGTCTGGAATTCTGTGGCTTCCTACTGAATGAAAGTGTCGCCTTCACACTTTTTGAAGCAACAAGTAGACTAATCACGAAAAAAGTTGGGAATTCAGAATAAACTAACTGTTCAAGCTTACATAAGTTGCTGAAAGCAAGGCAGATGGTTAACGGAATGCTAGGTAAGCAAGCAGAGACCAAACCAACAAAAGGAATGGAAGCAGATTTTTCAAGCGTAAGAACTGGTACTTACGGAAAATTTATATAAGAAAACGAAAGACCAATAGTCGTATCTTCTCTTAGATAAATTGATTTATATAAGACTGATGACTTAGCTGAAATTTCGAAACCAGCGCTCGACCTCTCCATCCATTCACGATAGCAATTAGTTTGAAACGACAGGGCCCCTTCGGCCTTAAATATACAAATTATTATTATTATCATGAGGGACGGTATCAAACGCCTTTTTGAAGTCAATGAAGATCGCATACACCGTTTTACCCTCGTCATGTGCTTTGGTCCAGCTATCAAGTGCGAATAGCAGATTGCTAAGACAGAACCTATAACTGCGAAAACAGTGTTGGGCATCGGAAAGGAGGTAATTCTGCTCGAGGAACTGCATCAACGCCTTCTAAATGGTTTTCTCCATGGTTTTGCAACAAATGGAGGTAAGGCTTACCGGCCTGTAGTTATTTGTGGACGCTCGGCTTCCACTCTTGAAAAGTGGGATGATCGTCGCTGTCTTTCAATCAGATGGAAGACAGCCCGTAAGAAATGATGCCTGGAAGATTTGGGCTAGCGGCTTGGCCATTTCAGAAGCTAGCTCATTCAACAGCTTGGCCGGGATTGCATTGGGGCCTGGGAAGGTCGATTCTTTCAAATAAAAAAGCTCATTCGTAACTACATCTTCGGTGAAGAGCACTGTATTAATCGATGGAATCGAATTGTCTTCATAAGTGTGGGATAGAAAACCGGGTTTAGTCATCTAGACGGACCGGAACAACTGAGAGAGATGGTCAGCGTTATCCTTGTCTTCTGAGAGTTCGGCACCTTCGGCAGTTCGCAGTAGGGGGGAAAGGATCCTTATTCCGCGTGCTCTGTCTTATATAGCTGTACAGGACGTTAACCATGGCTCGGTTCAACAGATACTCGTCGAACTGCTGTCGAGCTCTGCCAATGAGACGTTTGACCCGGTTCCTCTGCATTTTGTGTCTATTAAGAGATTAATGTTACCTATCAATTTGATACTCTTTAACAGTTTTTCCTTCTTGTTAACTTCGGTTTTTAAGGATGGATTCAGCCAGCGAGGCCTGTTCGTAAGTTTTCGGCAAGTGATAGGGCAGTGGCTAGAGAGGAGGTTATAGACTTTCCCTTTGAACTGTTCCCAAGCTTCCTCAACGTTGTCAGATAGTGTGGATGCCCATTCTATGAAACAGAGATCATGTTTCGTTTGCTCGAAATCACCACGCCAAATATGAGGACGGAGGTCTTGTGGTTCGGCAGGCAAAGAAAATAAACTGCATTCCCACATGAAAACGACATGGTCACTCTGGCCTGGTAAGTGTTAGCAATTCACAATATCGATATTGTCGAGCGACTTAGGGAGCACAAGGTCAAGGCAGTTCATCCGCTGGCCTTCACGAATTGTTGTAAGAAATGTGACGTGCTGGGTGCGAAGAAGGGATTGGGCTATATTCAGGAGCTGGTGGTCGAATGCCGATTCAGGGCTTTCAGCTGAGGAGTAGCTCCAATTGATGGTAGGAGCGTTGAAGTCCCCAACAATAAGGGTATTTGGTCACGTAGCGAGGGTTTTATGTTCATCCAGCAATAGGGCATTGGCCTCAGGATTGTTCCAAAATTTGGAATTTATATTATTTTAGCGCCGGTACCGCAGTATATATACAAAGTTAATTTCGAAAAAATAAAAATTTAGAACAATTATTTGACAATATGTGCAAGTAGACGTAGACGTAGACATAGGGCATTGGCCTCAGGATTGTTCCTCGATGGTTGGTAGACTGTTAAGATATCAAGGCTTTGGGAACCCGTTGCTCTTACAGTTAACCATATCACATCCCGGCAAGACAGAACATACAAACCGTTCTGCACGAAGTTTGCTACGCCTCCACCTCTTGGGTTGTCTCTGTCTTTCCGGAATAGTTGAAAGCCGGGATTCGAATCTGGCGATTGTAAGTCTGGTCCGACAAACATGTTTCTGTTATCGAACTAACATCGGGAAGGAGGTCGAATACGTTGATCCTTAGATCAATCATTTTTGAAAGTAAGCTTTGCTCATTGGTATACATAAATGTTAATTTTTAATACTTGCGTGGTCTATTTGTGGCCTCATCGCAGGCTACTGAAGTAGCTGTGCGGTCACACGAATCAGTTTGGCCCATGAGGGGGCAGAATTTCTTTCGTAAGATCTTTATTTCATGTGAAGAGGAAAGGTCGGAGACCAGATGGTTTGGGTTCAGGACAAGACGGGCTGGAAGCACAGAGATCGTTGGAGGCACAGGACAGCTGTGACACGTGAAGGAGGGCGACCAATCGGCAGCCATGGCAAAGCCACTGCAGCGCAGATGGCACCAACCCAGCTGATGTTCAGGGTACGGCTTCCTTGAATGAAGGCAAAAAAGGCCCAAACAGTTCTTTATCAAATAACTACCAAACGATGTCATCACTCTCTGCTATAGTGACTCGGCCGGTATAATCCTGTCAGGTGATAACACCTTTCAAGACCACTAGGTACCACGGGGAATTTGTTTAGTTCGGAAGCCTATGGGATCGGTGTTTGGACATAACTGAGATAATATGTATACGCGGTGTGCAGTGACAGCAAATGGCAGGCGGTGAGGCGCTGATGAACTGCCGTTCGATGAAGTGCTTATGACTCATCTGGTCGACCCGAGAGGTGGACCCCTGTGCCGTCTGTTATTTTCTACGTTTGTGTTATCCGATCCAGCTGATGTTCAGGGTACTGCTTCCTTCAATGAAGGCAAAAAAGGCCAAAATAGTTCTTTATTAAATAACTACTAAACGATGTAATCACTCTCCCCCATAATGACTTGGCCAGTATTAGCCTGTCAGGTGATAACACCTTACCAGACCACTAGGAACCACGTGAAATTTGTTTATATCGGAAGCCTACTGGAACGGTGATCGGACATTACTGACAAATATGTAAACGTGGTGTGCAGTGCCAGCAAATGGCAGGCGGTGAGGCGCTGATGAACTGCCGTTCGATGAAGTGCTTATGACTCATCTGGTCGATTCGAGTGGTGGACCACTGCGCCGTCTGTTATTTTTTATGTTTGTGTTGTCCGACCTTTGCTGATGTTCTGGGTACTGCTTCCATGAATGAAGGCAAAAAGGGTCAAACAGTTCTTTATCAAATAACTTCCAAGCGCTGTCATCACTCTCTGCTATAATGACTTAGTCGGTATTAG
>JAYGXS010000006.1:37013112-37044315 GCA_036362985.1 Ligula intestinalis
TATCATTTCTAATCTTCATCGTCAATCTCTTTACTGGATTTTGCGACTTTTCCACTAGAATAGACTGGTAAATCCCTTATTAGCATTTAGTGTACCCTTGAAAGTTTTCATCGCGTATTTGCTAAGACGTTTTATATATTTGTAGCGATACAGCCACTACAAATTCATTTGAAAGCAACCTCACTAATTTACCGCAGATTGAGTCTCTGGTGCATTTAGTATCATCAGAAGTTTCAGATAGATCAAAACGTAGCTGTAATATAATCTTCCGCAACTTTTATCGAATAAGTAATCCAATGGTAGCAATAAAAACGTTTTTCAACAATGTGGGATAAGTATAGGCATAGCGTCTATCAAACGAGTAAATTCGCGAAGTAAAAACAAACCGATTTCACTAACTTGTTCTACTTACGCCGAAGCTCAAATGCTACTTCAAAATTCTGAAATAAATAGAAGTTTCCGGAGTTTGAAAGCCCTGACTTGACCCCGATGCAGCGCAGACAAGTTTTTCACAAAGACACAGGGCGTAGACAAAATCAGCCGCATATAGTCGCAGAGGGCGGAAACACCACAAAATGCTACTTAAGAGGTACAATTAAGGAGTTCCTCCTCCTGTGCGGAGGAAAACAAAAACTGTCAACGTAGCATCAGCTTAGGTGACTTAAGAGCGACTTCTTCTAATTATAATAATAACAACCAGAAATCAAGTAATAAAACTGCCGAAGCAATTCCGGGAAATAATAAGGTTCAAACAATAAGACCTCGAAATAGTACAACACCATTAGACATGAACGACACTTATCCTGGATCTAATCAAGATACACTGATAAATAGCAACACATGTCTAACCATATCAATCAATAGCAATAGCAGTCCTAACTCAACGAACCAGTGTAGTAAACCAGTGTTAGATTATTTCCCCCGAACAACCCAGAATAAGCCACCATTCCCAAACAGAATTGCATATCAAAACGATTTTCTGTATTGAAATGCACACCCTCAAATGACACCTAACCCCTTCTCTAAACCCATGTATCCTAGCCCATACACAAGACGACCACCGTACACCCAACCCTTTCAATTTAACACACACACACTCAAATCCCACCTCGCACAACACCATACCCTCCGAAAGTTACACAATGCCATCGAATTCCATCACTCTCATCACCAATTTTTCCCAATAATGTACAATTCGCCACAAATAGTCAAACACCACCATATTATCCACTAATCACACAATTTCCACACATGAGCCCTCAACACAATCAAACAAGTAATAGGAATCAATTTTTTCACAACAGATTCCAGCTTTTGTATCCGACACCATAAGTGTTGCTCTTAATAATGCCAGATCGATAGTAAACAAAAATCCACAACTTAGGACTTTTATTGATACACACAATCCCGATATAGTCTTTTTTAACAGAAACATGGGTAAAGGAATCAACCTTCAATGCTTCACTTTTTATACCAAACTACACCTTCTATCGACAGGACCGAGCTAATAAACGAGGATGAGGTTGTATGATCTACATTAGATCTACCAAAGCGCAGAGTGCCTTTGAGGTTCTACAGGAGACGTTAAATGGCGAAGCGTGCTTCGCTATAATAACATCGAAGGCTCGTAAAAACATTCTAATTGGATGTTTTTACACCCCTCTGGAATATAATAATGATGACACGGGCGTTACAAATCTACTAGATATTCTATCAAATATCCAAACTGAATATAAGATAATTGCAGGAGACTTAAACCATCCAGAAATAAACTGGACAGAACTATCAGCCCAATCCAGACATAATGCATTATTATCATCAATTGTCTTTTATAAGTGGACGAAAATCATAAACAAACCAACCATAGGAAACAATATACTTGATGTTATTCTCACCAATGATGTCTGGCCCTTATATACGCACTCCGACAGCTTAACGTTTGATAGTGATCGCAAGAAAATAATAGCAGTGCTCCCTCTTAACATTAAAATAAGATCTGATCCTAGTTACACTTCTATAAACCCCAAAAATCTTGACCTTGAATCTATGAATAACTACATGAGGTCATTTAATTGGAGCTCTTTCCTCCTAACAACATTCCATCTAGAAGCTGTTAACATATTATATGCCGCCCTTAATTGAATTCGAAATACCCTATTTGACGAGTGATCCCCGTGTAAGAAATAACTTATCCCAAACTTCCTTTCCAAACGGCTAAAAAAACTTAAAAAACAACTTCACGACCCATGTATTAGTTATCTCTCTACGCTCAGACACATTACAGAGATTAACGAGTTAGCCCAGAACATTGAAACGAATAAAACAATAGCAGCGGAACATCGGGCAATCGAGTACCCAGAAGGGACAGCCCTTCTCTTCCGGAAACAAATGAATAATCATCAAAAACAAGGCCACCAAATCATACTTGATGACCAGGGAATAGTAATAACAAATGACAACCAAATAGCATATCTTTTTAACAAGAATTTCTCAACAAACTATTCAGTTGAGGAAGAACAAATCCCCCACCAACTGTCCAATTCCACATCATATGGAACGGATAGAATCCCTCCATGCAAACTGAGACATATGACCCAAGACTTCTGTCTAATATTTTCTCGTTACTGCAGTCAAATGGTTATTATCCAGAAATATGGAAAACAAATCATATATCACCCCTATTTACAAAAACAGAAATCGGTCCAATGCCCAAAATTATCGTGGTGTTCACCGAACATCGGCTTTAGCAAAAATCTTAGAAAAAATAATTTTTAACCAACTGTTAAACCATCTGACGAATTCAAATCTCATACTTCCCTCTCAACATGCCCTTTTACCTAAAAAGTCATGCACGTCCTGCCATCTCACTTTCTTGGAATTCGTCTACGGAAGGCGAAATGATAGGAGCAAGGTAGCGACAATTTACTTTGATCTGAAGAAGCCTTTGACAAATTTCCCCATAAAAGACTGATCGTGAAGTTAGTGAGTCACGGGATTCGGCCGCCACTCCTTGATTTCCTCAAATCCTATCTTCAAAACCGATTCCAAATAGAACAACTTCGAAATATAGTATCAGAACCAGCTCATATAAGCAGTGGTGTTTTGCAAGGCATTATCCAAGGTCCCCTCTTATTTCTCATTTACATTCATGAGTTATCCACGATATCAACCTCTGCTAAAACATTTTTATATGCAGATGACATAAAACTCGCATATGCCTATAACAAACATTCGATAAGTAGTGCGCATAGAACAATTGAATAAGACCTTCAAAAACTAAACGACTGGAGTGTTCAGTGGCAAATGCCATTTTCACCAACAAAATGTCATCTCATGATTTTTGGACCACTAAAACTTCCCCCATAATGTTTAGTGGTCAAGAGGTAAAAGAGCTAACATCTTTAAAAGATTTAGGTCTTAGCTATTCTAATACTCTTGACTTATCCCCACATGTTAAACAAATCACACCAAAAGCCAATCGACTATGTGGCTTAAGAAGAAAAATTTCACATCAATTAAACTTAAGACTAAACTTTACAAACTGTACGTTTTACCTATTCTGGATTACTGCTCAATATTTTTCGTTACCATGCCATCAGATGACACACAGAAACTAGAAAGAATCCAGAGAAGGTTAATCAGATTTCTGTGTAAGCGCGATGACGACCGATACTCCTATACAATAATGTAAAATAGATATATTTTCTTAAACCCCTCTAGCAAAGGCGACTCCAAAGTGGTTTAACTTTCCGATTGAAAGTGACACATAATCATAACATCCTTAGCAATAATATGTTAACAAACCGAAATGGTTCCCGTCCCACTAGATAAAACCAGCATACAATTCATCACGCTAGAGCTAGGACGGCCCAGCGATCAAATTTCTACACCATAAGACATGCGATCATATGGAATGCCCTAACCAACGATATCTGCAAAAGCCACAGTTAAGCCGAATTTAGAAGAAAGACCAAGCATTTCTTCTCAAATTATATGACGCATATATTTCTAAACAAAAAAGGACACTTTACAAACCAGTTTTTTGACATCCAATTCAGACAAAAAGGGATCTAACGGTCCAGGAGAGTTCCCGCACATTTTGAGGAAAACTGGCCACTGCTGGAGGCTTTCCAGACGGCGGTTTCTAACGCTGATCAAATCAAAGCTGAAGCAAAATGGTGCCTGGCTTCCTTTTACAGTCCTAAAAAATACAAACCTATAAAAATCTAAGAACAATTTATCGATTTCAATATTCTTCACCTAACATGTCAATGTTTAGATAAATTATTATGAAAGAAAATAATTTTCTCGGCAGATATATTAAAATATATGTTGTTTCTTCTTTTAATGTATCAGAAGTATAAATTTTTATCATGTAAATCTCAATCTCACTTAGATATTCGTCAAACGAAAGGCCAATTGTCTTCTGCCGATGCATTTGAATGATGACGGTGCTTCTCAGCTGCCTCGACCCACCTCAGACATCTGCGACGTCCCATCTGATAAGCAAACTCCTGCCGATGGACAACGATTGAAATCTCCGTATCGAGCAGACCCATTTATACGGAAAATGCGATGGCCTCAGCTGATTTTTGTCGCATTTAAACTGACCACGGCTAACTCCACCTCCGTTAAAGGACATGACAGTTTTTCCAGACCTCAAGTATTCGTTCTATGAAACCGTAACACTTAAAATGCATAGTAATTTTATTTCATATTTTTCTAGTATTGCACCTTAGAAGTCAGGTTTTTTTCCCTTAAAACAAACTCCTGATTTCGCACATTATTGACCTAGCAAAATACCACAACAAATGTAAAAGTCACTGCGAAAGAAGGGGTTTGGGTTAGGTTTTTTTCTGCCTTCCTGGGTTTTTGACGGCGCAAAATGTGTGCTCTAAAAATAAACCGTATTAATATTATTAAGCTTGCAAATGCTTCCTACAGTCCAAACCTGAAAGCCTGCACATTTCTTATAAACGTGACCTTCACCAACGAAGACAATGCAAGACTGATAGCACATTTCACGCTGGAAGAATCAATATGCCACCAGTAAAAATCGCAAGTATGTAGGTAGCCAATGCTGTTTACCAAATAACGGGTTTACACCATACATCAGAATAGATGACTTGGATAGGACATGTTTATGTATGTAAAAAGGATATCCAGAGGAATGTGTTGGAGGAGACGAAGACTATGTCTGGCAGTGCAGATTAAATAGGGCATGGAATTCTGCTTTGCCTACATAAATCCTCCACAAGGCTGCGTTAGCAATATAAATAAAAAAGCCATTTAAGTATGACAAAATTGGCTATAAAAGCGTTAACATATAGTTACTTATGTTGCACCGGAACTTATGTACCGGCAGCAGTTGCATGATTGAATGCGGCCTCATAGACAGTAATAAACCGCAGCGTGGGGTTGTCGAAAAAATGTATGAGTTGCTGGTTTTATCAATATAATGGGGTCTCCATAAACGTTTTGATTACGTGGGATGCCTTCATCATTAATTTTTTATTCAACAAAATGCAGTTTGAAAGTACTGATTTTTATATATCTTATAATTTTCGCAGGAAATCGATTTCCGCACATTAAATTATATACTACCAGTTTCGTGCCTTGTAATCCTCGTAATCATGAAGCACGCCAGATGTGTGTTTTGGGAGATAAGGCTTCACGTCTAGCGTTACGCTCAAAGTTATAATACCAAACGAAATTTGAGCACCTGATTATTTAATATGGTTCTGCTCCATAGTGACAATCATAAAAAAGGTCAAAATAGGCATTTCCAAAGTTGACAAATTCCAGTCGTTTCAAATGTGCGTGGCAGTATGATCGTGAAATGTGCAAACTGCACTGCGATTTCAAGTGCAAACAACCATAGCCGCTCTCGAATATGTATATCAGAAGGCAGTTTCGCTCTTCAGTCAGTGACTGATTCATGCAATTCTAGCTAATACTTAAATTGTATTTCAGCTTACTAATTGTTTCTAAAGCTTAGTTGTTGGATTTGTCAGCTTACAGCATACTCTTTGGTGATGCCAGTTATACTGAGATGGCGGCTTTTGAGCGAATGACTATCCAATTTGCTTTTGGCAATGTCAACTTAAGTAATGCATATTTTTATGGGCATGCTTTATGCCCTTAGATCATTAAAACATATTTCAGAGAAAACAATATGCAAAAATGTAGATTCTGGTATTCAGTTGATAGAAATTTATTATTTCAGTAATTCGAGCATACCGATGTTTTTACTCATCCACAACTCAAAAGTTGATAATTTAAATAACCTTCATGCAAAAAGCAATTCCTCAAAAACATACATCCTGGCCATATTTTGACTTAGTCCTTCGCAAGTGGGCTAACCTGATTAGGATCTTTGCCAAATGCCACCACCTTCACAGTATAATTACAGAATATAGCAAGGCTATCGAATAAGGTATTTGTGGTTTTTACTTCATAATAAGTTGTATATTTTTATATTTAAGGCCCAATGGGCCTCATCAATAAACCGAAAATTCGATAACACGAAGTACTAGAAATAATTGGTTTAACAAACGGTATTCGTAGTCTATGGCTATAAGACGAGTAAAACTGTTTAGAAGCAAATTTGTTAGAATCGAAAAAATGAGTATGGCAGTGTCATGCGGAAGGTGACATTCAAGGGCACATACAGATGAGCCACATCATTAGCTATATTCTGACTATGTAATCTGATACCCACTGCTTCTGTCAGTAGGGTGGGGCTTGGAAGCAAACTCAGTTGAAGCTGAGCGTGGGCAGAACAATAGGTATTAACGAAACATTACTGGTAGAGACGGGTTCCCGGCACAACACTCGGGTTCCCAAACCGGTGCGGCACAATAGACCATAGAGTACCCACCAGTTTATGATAGTGATGGGCACCACCGTATGAGATCCAAATGTCCGTCAAATTTACAACACCATCGTAGGTCTCGTTGGCAAATTCATCTGATGTGATCGTTACTCGATACGTCTCGAATTCTGGTAGGCCTTCAAGCCAGATCCAGGATGCCATAATACTGCTGTTGCCTGTTGCCGTCAAACCAAGATTGCTTTAACCGTTTGCAGCCATATGGAACCCATGATCAGTCGCTGTCGCATGGCGCCTTTAGCCTGCCTGCACGTCCACCATCTCCCGGGGCCAGCCGCTAACTGTCCGTGACCAACGCACATATACGCCTCAGCGTGACCGCGCAACCACCCTTACCAGTCCCGGCCTATTTGAATGTTTCGCACCCACGCTAGTCTAGACGTTAACCGTGTCATTGACCGCCGAAACAAAATGTGCACCGAAACCGCAGTGTCTGCCTTCAAGCCTCACTACAGAACCGACTCCAATAGGGAACCGATGCACTAGTCCACGAGTCAACACACATTTTATCTATGTATTCTCCTATCCTTCTGCAGAATACATAATTTCTAAGAATCTGGCATTCCCACTGTCTTATCTCTCTTCATCTAAAGGAACAATGGGCCTGGAAGATGGTAGCTGTTAGGGTTAAGTTTCCTAGCTTTAACACATGTCGATAATATTATCCATCGCTGAAAATTCTAAAAGTGACATGCAGTTAGTTAATGCTTGCGCAGGATCAATGTTATTTGAGAGGAGGAGAAACCGAAAGAAACAGAAAGCTGGCATGGGTGATGTTTTCCAGAATTATCATTCTGCTCTGGAAACAGGCATCGAACAAATGTCTCTACCGTAGACTATAGGAGAGATGTTAGCGGATATAATATGTGAGATGCTACTTCAAAAACATCATTGGAAGACAAATTTTTATAGGCAGGATTTATGTCGGCGGGTTCTTTAACAGATAATTCATTGATTGTTCCCCATATGCACGATGGTAATAGGAGTTATACGCCTGGAACCTTCGTGCACCAACCTCAGCTCCAACTTAGAACTTAAATGATATCGTAATATTAACTAATGGACGATATGCTTAAGGTTCTAGGAGCTTTCATAAGTAGAAGAATTAACTGGACGCCCAGTGGAACATTCTGTTGTTGATTAAGCTAAATGTCCTACTGTAGCCGTCGCTACCCTTTTAGGCAGTCCTAATTCTAATTGGGCAAAGTCTAGGCATAAAACTCTGCATGTACTTCAAAAACCTCGGTTCGATCAGTCTCTCAATTCCGCGGAGCCTTTTGGGTTTGGACGGCTCAAATGCATGAGCTCGTTGTCTTGATTCATTTGGCTTATTTGCTTCTGAAATGTGGCCCTGTGTGTTACTTAGTTCAGTAAATGTACACAGAACGGTTGTCGCTCCTAGGCAAGTTGATGATCTTAGTCCGATCAACCATGATATTACGCTTGCACGTTTGATTTTGGAATGTTGAATTGCACACAATTTTAGGCCACGGGATCTTAACCCAGACCTTAACTCTTAGTAACTTATAGATGTGAAGGTTCAAGATCAAGAAACGAAACTGGACGGGTAAAATAACAATTTCGTCGCCCTAAACTGCAGCTCTTGTTATAATTCAGCCAAGGTTACGCATAATAATCTGCAGTTCTTCCAAGGCCATTCCGCAACTGCAGCGCGATCGGTCTCTCAACTCCTCGAAGACCTTCGAGTTAGGGTGCTTTAATCGGACCAAATCCCGGGCTCTTTCCGTATGATGTCGCTATGCAGACGACGCACAAAAATCCTGTGAAGATTAAGCACCTCATGAGGCTATTGGAATTTGGCCAAAACAATACACCAAATTCGCTAGGGAAACTCCTGATCGCTGATATAGTGGCTGAAATAGTCCTCAAGGAGACAGAAAACCCTGCCTTTGCCCAACTTAAGCATTTGCTTTGGCACCACTTTGATTACCAAGAAAAGCATGCTGATGAACTACCGCACTTTGCTCAGTGTAATCTTTTCTGGGAACAAATAATGGTCGAAGAAAAAAAGAGCAGCATTTGACATTCCCTAATCGCCTGTCAAGCGAGCATGTCAACGGTTAATTTCAGATAAAAGCGCCAAACAGCATACAATTCAGGCACATTAACAATGTTGCTTTCTGGCATCTTGTTGTTTCCAGACATTGCTGGAGCCGCAACGAAGACTACCGGGTGATTTATATGGTCCCAACAAACTTTCCAAAGTCAAAACCTCACCACTCGCTAGCAACTGCAAAGTGACCGCTATAAGGTAGGGGAACCGGGGTTGTGTGCACAAGAGAACCTCCTGCAGACTTCACGCTTAATGTGCCCTCCGATCATATTAATTTACCACATCCCGTTTAAATGTCCTGAGCGAGCAATTATATATTGCAGTCCTACGTATTACTCCAAAATAAGCGTGGTCTGCAGTGACAGCAAATGGCAGGTGGTGACGCGCTGATGAATTGCGGTTCGATGAAGTGCTTAAGACCCATCTGGTCGACCTCAGTCGTCCACCAGCTGCGCCGCCTGTGAGTGCTTATGCTTGATTTTTCCCATTCAGATGGTGTTCAGGGTTATGCTTGGCTTAATGAAGGCAAATTACACCGAAACTTTTCTGTATCAAGTAACCCACAAACGCTGTCATCCCTTTATGCTATTGTGGCTTGTCCGGTATCGGCCTGGCAGGTGGTCACCCGTTTCGGGACCTCTAGCCACCACGATAACTTCATTTAGTTCGAAAGCCTATTGGAAAGATGTTCTTAGTGAATATATACGCGGTGTGCAATGCCAGCAAATAGCAGGTGATGAGCCACTGATGAACTGCGGTTCAATAAAGTGCTTGATATTATTCGTGAGCTCGCAACAGATGAACCAGTGAGTCACAAGCAAAATATAGTTGTATAAGAGGCTCCAGAGATAGCGTCGAAAATTACACAAGAATGAGTTGACGCTGATATGGACTTGAATTTGGACATATCTGACGACACACCTGAAACCTGTAGATCGGATCATGTGTCAAGCCCACGGGCTTCACCATCGCCACTCGGCTTTAGCGACACTAGCAATTATTGGGATTTGCATCCAAGCACCATATCGTTGCTAGACACTGCACAAGAAAGCGATGACCAAGAGGTTGACAAGATCATAACTCAAAAGAGGCATAAGCCTAAGAAAGCGAAACGGTTCACGGGTTTGCACTCAGCTTACCCGATAGCCAGTACATCAGAACCGAGTGTACCGGATACAAGTGCTCCCTCGGCCGAAACACATGAGCTCGCAATATATGCCCCATGGAGTCGCAAACAGAAAATAGTTAAAGAGGGGGCCCCAGAGTCAGAATCGTCAATTGCACAAGAACGAATTGACCACGACGTGGGTCTTATGCGAGTTTATGCCAAACCGTTGCTAAAACCAGGCGAGTCTTTCCGCATTCGTTAGGCATTTTGGATAGGGAAGGCTCCAACAGCTCCAGAATAAATTTCTCGGCCTCGACCTGTAAAAGTTATTTTAGAAACTGAAGCACAGGCAAAACTCTTGCTAGAGCGCAAACCATCCTTACGGAGTCTGCATTTGCAAGTTTTTTTCCAGCCAGATTATGAGTTGAAAGAGCGGAGAAAGATGAGACAGCTAATAATAGAGCTGGAAAAACGGAAAACCAATGACGAGACAATTCTCAAAATAAGAGAGGAAAAAATAGTTCAGGTCAATTGGACATCGCTTTGGTCGAAGCCGGTAACAGTGACGGCCTAGCTGTCCCACCACCGCAACCTAAGACATGCCCTCTTAAATTGGTCGTTTTAAATGCCAGATCACTGATTAATAAAATGCCTCTGCTCCAGACTCTGGTTTTCGTCAACCACCCAGACATTGTTCTGGTACAGGAGACATGGGCATGGAACTGTGTAGCTGAATCTGAACTCTCCGTTCTAGGCTATGCATGCATTCGGAACGATCGAATCAATAGCCGTGGTGGAGGTAGCTGCATTTATATAAAGCAGCCACTTGCATTTCTCCCCAAGACTATCCACAATTAAAAGCGGTGAAGGAGAGCTGCTGGCTACGAGTTGTTCTAAAAAACAAATACTCCTTACTTGATGGCTGTGTTTATCGCCAACCTTATGCCAATGCGGACTACGATCCTTGTCACTCGCAGGTCTTTCATACCGTATTGCTTGATTGCAGGTGATTTAAACTTTCCTGACGTGCAATGGTTTTCACCATCCGGTCCTTCAAAGTTTGAAAACTTACTTGAGGCTCTAGATATCGGCATGTGGGATCAGGTAGTCAACATTCCCACTCGAGGAGCAAACATCATCGACCTAATTTTTTGTATAGGATGCGAACTACTTTCAGTGTCATCCTTAGACGCACTTGGGAGTTCACACCATCTTACAGTTGTTAGTGAACTAGAACTGGAGGTGGATAAAACATTTTCCCAAAAGTATATTTTTATCATGACTTCCGATCAGCAAACATGGCGGACCTACTGGCACATCTAAACGCTCTCGACTGGTCTGAATTATTCCAATGTTTGGATGTAAATGTTTGCACCGATGCACTGTAAAAAGTGCTGGATCCACTCATCCTCCACTTTGTCCCCCGTAAGAAAGTAATACATGTCAAGGATGAAGTGTACCTTCCTCTGTCTTTCCATCGTAGGCTGCGTAAACTCTCTCGTCGTTTGCATCGGCAGAACGACACTTTTGGTTCTGCCCTTGATCACACTTATCTTTGAGCAGTCTAAGAAGCTCTCCGAACAAAAGCAGATACCCGATGAGGCCCACTTCGCTGAAAATCCTTCCCGAAATGTTGCGAAACTCTTTTCGCGTACAGAAAAAAAGCGCAGAGGAAAACCCAACACCCCCTACTGCAAGACGCTTTAGGAAAACCCATAGCTGATGCTTAGTTGACCGCCGATAGCTTCAATGCGTTCCTATCCAAAACGTTTAGTGACAGCTCGTTCGCTGCACCTCCAGCTATCCGAGCTTGGACGGGTCTCGTCATCGAAACGATAAGTTTAACCCTCTGGGACGAGACTAAAGCCATTCGTCGTTATCGTCGAAATTATAGTCCAGGACCAGATGACCTCCCAGTTAACCTTCTAAAAGCTGAAGCGAATGATATCTTTCCGTTAATTCTTTGTAAAATATTTAATCTTGTTCTCGGGAGCGAAACCTTTCCTTCGTAGTGGAAGGAATCGCACATAAAGCCTATTCGCAAGCATGGCCGATCGACGTCATTCGACAACTTTAGGCCAATAAATACAATTCCCACAGCCTCCAAGACCTTGGAGACCTTGATCAAAGAAAAGATGATGCGTCACTTTACAGAAAATAGCCTGCTCAATGCAAATTAACATGGCTTTCTCGAGAAACGATCTTGTGACACCTGCCAGCTCTCTTTCTTTGATTATGTGCTGCAATCTATAGACAGGGGTTTTGCCATTTAGAGCGTCTATTTTGATTTTACTAAGGCCTTTGATCGGGTCGATCATAAACTCCTCCTTCTGAAACTGGCCTCCTTCGGCATAGGTAGCAAGCCTCTGAACTTCATATCTTCCTATTTGGATGCTCGCACACAACGAGTAAAAATTTCCAATGTTATCTCCAACCCCACGCATGTGAGGAGTGGAGTAATATAGGGTAGTGTACTGGGTCCGCTCCTATTTGCCTTGTTATCAACGAGGTTTAAGATTGTTTTCAGTTCGGCAGACCCTTCATGTACGCTGATGATTTAAAAGTCGCTGATCGATATAAACCGGCAGATCGCAACATCGTGCTCGAGCTGATAAAAAAGGATCTTCAGGCCTTCGCCCAGTAGTGTTGCACATGGCGCCTCAACCTTTCATGGCAAACATGTTCCGTTATGGTTGTTGGTGACGATCATCAACCGAAATTAAGCATTGATGGCCACGAACCAAATGTCCCAGATGTTATCAAGGATTTGGGCATATCCTACTCTAATAGTTTCAATTTGTCAGAGCACTGTGCCCTGATAGTCTCAAAAGCACGCCGAACCACCGGATTTATCCTTAGAAATTTTAAGACTATCAAGGTTAGAACTAGCCTCTATAATGTGTACGTGAGACCTAGTCTTGAATACTGCTCGCCCCTATTCAGTCTTCTGCGCACTAGTGAACGGAAGAAAGTCGAATCGGTGCAGCACTTATTCATTCGAAGAGTTTTCACTACAGAACACCATAACTTAGTCTACGAACAAAGATGCGAACTTATAAACCTGGATCACCTGTGGCTTCGTAGATTGCAGAAGGGTCTAATTTTACTGTTTAAACTTTTGAATGGTCAAACCTTCAATCCTCTCAGTACAATAAGGCAGCTTGAGCACTCTCGACGCGCCAGTCATCGGACGTATTTTTATTTCTTCCTATGGCACGTACAGTTAAGTACCGGCAATTCTTTTCAGTAAAGGCCATATTAATCTGGAATATGCTGCCCAGAAGAATTAAAACCCAGCAAAGCTACCCTATGTTTAAGAGAGCTATAACTAGGTTTCTACATGCAGGGCATCTTTCACGAATTTTGGGTGCTGACTCGGTGGAGTATCTATTTCAGTTTGATGGCGTTCGAGGACTTTGAATCCCACAAGGCTTCATGCTGAAAATAATGCTGCTGAAGCAGCAGCCCGCAGTACGCTAACCCTTCAGTCGATAGCGCGCACCATTTGCCGAAAACCATTGAAGGAAGACTGAGAACACTGTGTTCTTGTGCCAACCCTCTCCATCTCGAACTAATGTCCTCAAATGATATGCTGATGTGTCAACTCAGCTTACAACTATACATTCATTCCGTTTGTATCATACCTTTGAAGGCAGGTTTTTTCACTTGAGACAAACTCCCTATCTCGCCCAGTATTGACAAAACACAAAACCTGAAACAAAATTAATACTGGCCATAACAAAGGTAGTTCGTTTTTGGTTTTTTCCAGTCTTCGAGGTTTTGAAAGGGGCCCAAGATATGCATTACCATCTCTGTACAATTGCCTGCAAACTGGCATAATTAACATATTATTTGTATGACCCATCTGGTAGACCCCAGTGGTGGATCAACTGCCCCGTCTGTGAGTGCATATGCTTGTTTTGTCCGACCTAGCTAGTGTTCAGGATTATGCTTGACTGAATGAGGGCCAATTAGACTGAAATTGATCTGTTTCAAGTAACCCTAAACGCAGTCATACCCGTCTTCTATTATTTAGTCTTGGCCGGTATCCGCCTGACAGGTGGTCACACCTTTGCAGACCTATAGCCCTCACGAAACTTTTTTTAGTTCGGAAACCCGTTGCATCGGTATTCGGACATTCCTGAGTATATATATACGCAGTGTGCAGTGACAGCAAATGGCAGGTTGTGAGGCGCTGATGAACTGCAGTTCAATGAGCTTCTTAAAACCTATGTGGTGTGTGTTTCGTAGCCCAAAGTTGGATTAGGAATCCCCGCCGGAATCCAAACTGAGAGTAGTTAAGAGACAGAGAAATGCCGCGACCTCGACCGGCTTGATAAACAGGTCCGCGGGAGTGAGAAGGGTGCCTGCCCGAGTACTGCAGGCGAACAGATGATGAAAGACATGAGGCTAGACGCCGCACTCGGGACAGCAGTCGGGCTTCTCATCTGACCCTAGGCTTCTCATGTGACCCTAAAAGATCACTGTCGATATTTCCCCTCGCTCCTCCTAGGACAATTCTACATTGATATCCCCCATCAATTACGATCTAGGATATTGTGGCTGCAACCGTTCGTAAAAAAATTTTTTTCTACACCGCTGGAATAATTTTTCTTGCGTGGACGATCTTTTGAAGTCGGAATTTAAGAAGATTTTGTTTTCCAACCAATTCTACCGAGACGCAACCTATTTAAACCGAACACAACCTCTTCAAACCAGCAAATTTGCTGCCTAGTAAAATAAATCGTCAAGATCAGAATATTCTTGAGACCTTCAAAGGCTGAGTCTTTTCCCAATATTGAATACATTTTTTCAAATAAATTTAAAGTGTTTATTAAAAAAATAGCTACAGTATTGGTTAAGTTCCCTCTGATTATTTGTCGTAAGTCATAATCTTAAAATCATATCAACTGTTTTTTTTCTGAACTTAATAAATACTACAGTTGGTTAACAAAATTTAAGAGATTTTAACAACCAGCTCCGGTAAAATCATACAGGCTGAATTTTTATAAATCATCCTACATTTAAAGCAGATTTTTATCAAAATTATGTGAACGAAAATTATAGCTCATCGTAAGATATCTGCTCCCAGACCCAAGCGGTGCCTGACCACGCCTATTTGTCAATGCCTTGATATCAACATGCAGCCCATTGTCAAGGCTAAGCAAATTGATTTATCTGCATTATAGAACTGTAATGACTTCATGATGAATGTCGGTTCTGTTTAACAATACAAGGCAATCTGTTTGATGGCAAGTTATCAGATGTGCCGTCGCAAGATTGTAAAAAGTTAGACTCCCTCGTCCATCTTATAACCACGGAAGCTTTTGATAGACAAAAGCGCAGCTTTAACTTTATACTAAAAAATGCCTCACTATTAAGTCGCCCTTTGGATATTGCAAACGATTTTCTATGTTCGGGTGGTTTCAACTACAAAATTGCAGAAGCCAAACGCCTCCAATCGCGTAGCAAAAACCTGCCAATCCTAGTTTAGTTGTTTTCACCGATCGAGGTGGACTCAATCTTTGCTCAACGAGGTCGCATTTCTCGATATTTAGAAATGACTAAAAGTTTCCTCTTTCGAGATCTTTCACCAATGGAGCGAAGAAATACGGCTGTCCAGTCCAATAAACCAATGACTTCTCAGCCTACTTTTCCTAAATCTGTTCGTAGTCCCGATAGGGTAAATGCACTCGCTTATCCTCCCCCCGCATACCTGGCCATACACCAACTAACGTCAGTGCACCCGATATCCCTGCCTCCCAGGTGTCTATTCATAGTCCCATAACCGTCAGTACACCTGCTTTCCCTACCTCCCGAATATCCAGTCATAGGTCCATAACATCAGTGCACCAGTTAGCCCATCCCTCTTGATATCGGGACCGTCAAGGCCCGCCGCTCCGTCATCTACTACGATTAATACTAGTCTAAATACATTATCTGTCCAACGATCGATAAATTCCGCCGCCTCTAACGCGGCAACAAAATCATTAAGAATGTCGCGAACACCGTCGACATCGTTTAGGCCGAGCGCTTCCCCACCACAACCTAGTTCATCTTTTGACCGTGGGAGTCATATTATTCCCCCGTATAATGCGTTATTGAACACGCCGGGCCCGAACCAAGAATAATTTAATTTGCACGGCAGAAACCCTAACTGGTATAGTTTTAAATCTAATCGGAGTTGCCGTACAGGACATTCACTGATTAAGACCAATAGTCCTTACGCGAGCGGCCCTAACACTAATTTTATGTCACCGTTTCCTCCTATCAGTTCCTTTACCCATCCTCTACCACCCAAACCTGCTAACTTCTACATGTCTTCTCACCTCCCCCATTGCTCCCAAACGCCCCAGAAGCTTATTTTGGTTTACCCTCATTCAGACCTTATCAGCCATCAATTGTTGGCTACCCGTATGCTAACAGCTTCATACCCGTCAGTACTTAGTCCACAAATAATAACAGCCTACAGTTTGTCTACCCACCCTAAAATTCTTTTTTATGAATAACGATCGCCATAGTCCTGTCACTCGAAACACACTAGATGTCATAGTGCTTAATGACAGGTCCGTTATAAATCAGATGGCTCAACTTCGAGCTATCACTTTCGAGATGATGCCTGATGTTATATGCATAACAGAATCTTGGACCCATCCAATCATTTCTGACTCCTCCCTTATCATAGACGATTATGATTTCTATCGTCATGATCGCATTAATAAGCGTGGTGGTGGTTGTCTTCTCTATACTGGAACGTCATTTAGGCACTTTCCGTTTTATCTAAATAGCACGTCCTCTGGAAATTACTGTTTCACCTATATTATCCTGTCGCCCCGGCAAAAGGCGATTATCGGATGTATATATAATCCTCCTAACTCTTCATCTGAAGAAGATGCAAATTTGTGTGAAACATTCAAGTTTATTTCAGAATCCACTTTTGAAGTTAAAATTATTGCTGGAGGTTTTAATTTTCCTGAAATCGACTGGCTTTCAAACTATTGTCCACCTAGATTTCAGCCTTTCCTAGATACCATTAATTTTTCTAACTGGTCTCAACTGGTAAGTTCCCCAACAAGACAGAATCATATCCTAGATCTGATTTTCACTAATGGTATTACCCCTCTCTTCGTTGATTTTAAGCAGGACACCTTCCAAAGTGATCACACATTAATTCACTGTTGCCTTCCGCTTCCTTCTACGGAAAAGGCTAGTGCTAGTCGTACCTATCATGCGTATGACCTCGCAGATATTAGCTCAATTAACAATTTTCTTGACTTATTAGATTGGCAGAGCCTCTCTTCCATTAACGACGCTGCATATCTTCCTGAACTCATGTCGGTCGTTTCTACTAAAATTCTGGAATTTGTGCCCACTAAAATTGTGAAACCCTACACACCAGAATCGACCGTTCCTCATTTTCTTTTGACCAGACTAAAGAAATTGAGGAGGCAGCTGAAAGATAAATCTACTATTTCGCTGTCTGTGCATCTAGGGATCGCAGAGATCTTCGAATTAGCGTCAAAGATTCGTCTTTCACGTGACCAGCACAGGGAATCTTGCGCCCTGAGCGAGTCAAACTCTGCAAAATCGGTTGCACAACTGTTTCGTCGTAGGGCCTCCGCAAAACGAGGAATTGAAATACCCCATTGCTTAATCAAAATAAAACATTTGTACTAGATGAGTCTGATAAGGCTGAATTATTCAATGCTTTCTTTGCGAAGCATTTGATGACAGAATCCGAACCGGTCCCGTCGTTTCAACCATACTCAGACAATACTCTCGGAACCATCGATTTCTCCATAGAATTAATTCGTAAGCAAATAATTTGTCTAAAAAACTCACACTCTTCCGGAACTGATGGTATTCCCAATTCAGTTATCAAAAGATTGTCAACCTTTCCCAAATTACTTAGCCATATATTTTCAGTCTATCTCCTAAGTGGTTACTTTCCTGACACTTGGAAGACATCAATTATTCTTCCAGTCTTTAAATCAAGATCTCGTTCAGACATAAATAACTAACGCGATGTTCATTAAACCCCGGCCCTAGCTAAACTTCTGGAGAAGATAATTTTTAATCAAATTCTCGATTTTTGCTTAAAAAATAAGCTTTTAAGTGACTCGCAGCATGGGTTTCTACCCGGAAGATCATGCGAGACGTGTCATTTAGCTTTTCTTAACCACGTCACTTCCCTCCGTAACGAGCAGCAATCCGTGGTTGTTATCTACTTTGCTCAGGTCAAAGTAGATAACAACCACGGATTGCTGCTCGTTACGGAGGGAAGTGACGTGGTTGTTATCTACTTTGACCTGAGCAAAGCCTTCGACAAGGTACCGCACAGACGGCTTCTGGTAAAATTGGAAGCCATTGGCATCCGTCCCCCTCTCCTCTACTTCATCGGTTCCTACTTGTCTAACCGCAGCCAGAAGGTCCGAGCAGGTAATAGTTACTCCACTTTTCAGCTGATCACGAGTGGCATTTTTGAAATCACAGTCTTGGGTCCTTTACTCTTCATTCTATACATAAACGAAATTTCGACTGTTCTAAAAAATTCACACAATATCATTTATGCAGACGACCTCAAATGCATATACTCGTTTTCTAAGGACAGGGCAAGTATATGCGTTGATCAAATAAATGCGGAATTGCTTACACTCTCACGTTGGAGTGCTAGCTGGCAGATGGAATTCTCTCCATTCAAGTGGAGTTTCATTTGTTTTTGTCCCGTCAAGCTTCCTAGTCCTCAAGTCTTTCAAAATACTCCACTTTTAGAACGATCCATTATAAAAGACTTAGGTCTAAGCTACAGAAATAAACAAGCATTGTCGCCTCATGCGGATCGAATATCTGCGAAGGCTGCACAGATATGTGGTTTTATATCACACAATTTCTTCCTGCTGGAAACAACTTAAAAGCTGCATCGCATGTATGTTCTGCCCATCCTAGAATACTGCTGCCCTTCTTTGGTCTAATGAATGCTTCGGACCGCAGTAAGATTGAAAATGTACAGAGGGAGTTTACTTGCAAAATATTCGCTCTTCCTCGATCCACTATTTCTTATACGGAGAGATGTCAGTTAGCGAACATGATATTTCTTTGGGTAAGAAGACACGGAGCGGGCCTCTGTTTCCTCTTTCAAGTTAACTCTACCCCTAACCTTGCACGAATCAACGCTCCATTCCCGCAGAGAGACCTTATGCCACACGTAATTCCTCAACGATAATTGCACCCCCCTTAAGCTCCACTTCGAACCATTCTCACTTCTTTGCCTCCAAATATGCCTTCCTCTGGAATAATATTCCCCTCAAAATTAGGCTGTCGTCGAACTTAGAAGTTTTTAAAGTCAAATTACGTACACACTTAACTTCGGAAGATATAAAGTCCTTGTTATCCGTCTCCTTCCCAAACACACAACTTTTTGACTTTGAAAAGGGTCCCCCTGGTATCTGAGGTAGTTATGTTAAGATCAAATTTTTTCCAAACATGTCTATTTCTTCCTCCTTTGAGTGATATTTGCAACGATGTTTCGTCCACTTCTCTGTCCAGTCATCAATGCCGTTTTCTCCATTCTCCGTTTTACAACCTTGACGATACTTCATGGTCCTTAGTCATGCTCGTGGCGGTTCTGCTATTTTCGCCTGCTCGTCGCTAAACTCCGCAGTCTACAAGGTCACATCTCGGACGTTTTGATGATGATCAGGGACCTCTGCCGTTCCCTCATCTTCCTGAATCTGTTGTCCGCGATGGCCTCCTCCGGTCTCATCTCACTGATGGTTGATCATGAAGCCAGTCGGGCGTTGTAACAATGGTGAAAGACAGCCTCTGCTATTATGTGATTTCTTCAATTACAAGAAGCGTTACCCACCCTCATTCGTTCTCATCAAGAGTCCCATCTCATTTGCAATACAATCAATCCTCTCAACCAAACCCCCTT
Organism: Ligula intestinalis; assembly: GCA_036362985.1. NCBI lineage: Eukaryota > Metazoa > Platyhelminthes > Cestoda > Diphyllobothriidea > Diphyllobothriidae > Ligula > Ligula intestinalis. The sequence continues at coordinate 37,033,121 of JAYGXS010000006.1, forward strand.
AACTTTTTGAAGCAGTGTTTTCTCCTACGTTTTGTTTTTTTTAAGCAGAAGTTCACTGAACTCCGTCCCAGCTTAAATGGTAGGAGTTTTTTTCACTGCTTCCTTCTTAGTTCATCATTCATTGACTACTATTTTAAAACGACGATATGTTGGAAAATATGAATTAATCTACCAACATTACTAATCGCTTCTGTTGTCTATGTGGTTGTTTCCTGGAGAGCAGCATTCATCAACTGTGTATTTGTTTTTCCACAGCACTAAGTTAGCAATGACGAGGCCCTCCGGGCCTAAAATATAAAATTTATTTATTTATTTATGGATGGGTCGAGCCGCTGTTAGTACTGGCAAAGGATCATGCACTAGAAACTGCGTGGCTGCGCCAGGGTACAGCGAGTGACTCTTGGGAGATGTCGTTCAGAAATGCATAGCTACTCAAATGGACCGGGGGACGGTAACCTCGTTTTTCCTCGACAACGACTCTCTGGTGGACATTCTGGAAGCCTGTCTTGGTGGCAGAGCTATCAACAGATAGATCCGCGAGAGACGAGGCAACAGCTTCCTTGTGGAGTGCTCTAATAGACGGCCGGACGTTGCGGCAGGGCTTGGGAGTGCAGCAACGGTGATGATTGGGATGGCCAGGTTGCAAACACCTCCACCAGAATTGCTGGCTAAGGAGAGTGTTGTCATGGGCAACCAGTAAAACAGAAGCCTCCGCATGAAGAAGATCTATACGTTACATATAATAGCAGCCCATGATCGTGCGGAGGGCAGCAATCTGTGCTGACTGGAGGCGGTGGAGGCTGGAAGAGCTCATCGTAGGAGACCAGATTGATGCCCCATAAGTGAGGTGCGGCTTGGCCAGCGCCTTGAAAGCAGTCGAAAAAGTCTCTTTCGCGCAGCCCCAGGCTGTGCCTGCTAGAGCCTTGAGGAAGTTGGTGCAGCAGCTTACTTTGCTTGCGGTCTCCCTGGCATGGTCTGCGAACGTGAAAAGCGGATCAAAACGCACACCAAGGAGTTTGGGCTTGCGGACGAGCGGTAAGGACGCCCCGTTGACGGTGATGACCGGGTGACGATAAAAATCCTTCAGATCAAGCGTAAAAAACAGTTCCGGACGACTTGGCAGCCTAGATCGTCATTCCGCACTGGGTGAGGAAGTTTTTGACAACAGGTAATAAGTCCGTAAGGAGCTGTGTCGCCTGATCGATGTCATGGTGCCGGCAAACGAACGTAACATCGTCCGCGTAGGATACCACTTGCACAGGTGCCCGGGGGAGCACAGAGCCTTGAGGGACGCTACAGGTCTGCCTACGGGGCATAGACAGAGCGCCCCGGAAAAGGACATGATCGTGACGGCCAGGGATGTAAGCCACTATCCATCGAACCAGGCCAGTCGGGACGTTCACCGAGATCAAGTCCGGCAGGAGCTGATCGTGGCGGACGCAGTCAAAGGCTCATGGCAGGTCAATTGAGACTGCCACTGTGCACGATGCGGGCTTTTGTTGATTAAGCCTTCAAGGATAGCGTCGCTGAGCTCGAAAAGCGCCGTTGTAGTCCCACGACCCGATCGGAAACTATGTTGGTGGCAAGATAGTTCCACCACAGACGTCAAGATTGGGTAGATGAGCCGTTCCAAGATCTTCGCCCGTAGGACTGAGGAGGGCAATTGGGTGATAAGAGGTCGCTAGGCTGGGGTCTTTGTCCGCTTTGTCTAGCGGGATATTGATCGACTGGCACCAGCAATCAGGGATAATTAGGCAACTGATCTTTCAAAGCTAAGTAAAATCGATATTTGCATCATATTTCATCGTTACTTGCTGAAATTAATAGCTAAATTGTTGTTATTTATTTGTATATATAACCCTTTAGCAACTGCACATACCGGTAGTTGTCTTTTTTTACCGATAGGTCAAAATATACATTTTTATACTGTTTCACCGAGATAGCCTCATTCTACTTCCGGTATATTCACTTAAAAAACAAGTGATTTATTGCATAAATACTGAATAATATCTAAAAATTGGTACTTTATCAATTTTCAGCAAGAAATAATTTGTATTACTCCACATACTATTAGAGATAATTTTTATCCTGCGTAGCCTCTTCGGTAATTCAAATTTTCTGTCGCAATTTTTTGCATAACTTTGCATAGAACATATCCTATCACTCACCTTCTATTCAATATGATACCCAAGCCACAACTGAGGCGTAAATTAACCCGGAATACCAATTCTCCTAACGATAAACCCATCTTAAGCATGAAGAAACTTGATCTTGATGCTTAAGACAACTTTAGTAAGCTTTATAAACAATATGCTTGTCTGTTTACGGTCCTTGGTGCCATCTTTGATGGAAAGTTATCTACGCTCAATTCCCAGCAATGTGAGAAAGTAGAGCGTTTCGTCAATATGGTGTCTTCTGAGACCCGTGATCGCCCAAAAAGGAATTTTAATTTTCTTTTGAGAAATGTTTCAAAAAATAAACAACATAAAGATGTTGCTGTTCAGTTTGTTTTCTCTTGTGGCTTTAATTTTAAAGTTGAAGAAGCTAAAAGACTCTCATCCCGAAGTAAAAACACAGTGAGAACACTGGCTCCGGTTCAACAAAACCAAATGTTATCTCTGAGGCCGGCCTTCTCGCTCAGGTAAGCCAACATCCCTCTGGATCAATGTCAGTTTTCCCTGATACTTCTTCCATTCACTTGACTCGTGATTTGAGTGAGATTGTAGCCTCGTCAAGTCGTTCTCCTTCTAAGCCAACCACGTCTGTGCTAGCTTTAAATTCCGATAAACATATCAACGACCCTAGTAAATCTACGTCAGTTTTCAAATTCGGCAATATGATAACCGATAATAACTCAGTATCTAACAAAGACCCAACCGCTCAAGCTATAGCTTTTCCTATCCCCAACTCTCATCAACATTCCCAAATAATTCAGCCAGCTATTAAAATTAACTGTTTTTCAAAACCAGTCATGCAATTTTCGAAGGCAAATTTTCCGTCAAATTTTGATATAATGCCTCAAAATCCTATATGAATGCCCCTCCTGGTTTTCCCATGCCACACTTCAGCCGCCCTTTCTATGGAGCCTCCTCTAATATGCCTTTCTACAATATGCACCGTCCATTTGATAATAATTACTTGACAAACTGTAGACCAGGGCCAGTTTGCTTTCCACCTTTTGTTTCCCCAATGCCGTTTCCCTTTTTCGCCACCAAGTTTTCCTTTTTTCGTAAATACTGACAAGCGTAACCTGAATCTGAAGGATACGCTCAGTATAGTCTCACTCAATGCGAGATCAGTTGTTAATAAGATGACAGAACTTTAAACAGTAGCATTTGAGCTTGATCCAGATGTGCTCTGTCTCACTGAATCTTGGACACACTATCTTATTTCTGACTCGACACTTGCCATAGATAATCATACTTTTTACAGACAAGACCGCATTGAAAATCGTGGCGGTGGTTGCCTTCTTCATAGTAAATCATCCTTTGTACATTTCCCGTATCACCTGAGCATTTCGTCCTTTTCTGGAAATTTTTGTCTTATTTCAGTCATCTTGCCAAACACTAAAGAAGCGATAATTGTGTGTGTCTTCAATCCTCCCAGCAACTCAAGTAATGTAATGCAGCAATGTGAAATGTTTGAAACAGTTGCAGAGACTCAATTCGATGTCAGAATAATTTAAGGTGATTTTAATCTGCCAGAAATTGACTGGCATGCAAATACCTGTCAACCAAGATTTCAGAAATTGGTTGACACTATTAACTTTTCAAACATGTCACAACTGATCGGTTCAGTGACCAGAAATGGCAACATATTAGATTTAATTTTTACAAATGATGTCCACCCTCTTTTTATGAATTTTCATCGCGATATTCTCACAAGTGACCATGCCTTAATTCACTGTTGTTTTCCAGTCTCTCTTTCTAAAAAGCCCGATGTAAAATGCAATAACCTTGACTTTGATAGGGTGAACCATGAATTAGTAAATGATTTCGTAAGTACCATAGATTGGCCTAGCATATTTTCCACTTACGATCCTTACTTCTTCCAGGAGCTATTGCAAAACCTTACAGAAAATATTCAGGCTCTTACCCCAATTAAAATTTTAAATCAAATTCAGCTTCTTCAACTGTGCAACATTTTCGCCAAAATATAGACTTAAAAAATTACAAAAATAACTTAAGGATAAGTCTAATAGCTCTTTATTAGTGCACTTAGGAATAGCGCAAATATTTGAATTAGCGGTTAAAATAACGCTTGCACGAGATAGACGTAGAGAGACCACAGCATTAAGTGATACGAATTCTTCCAGACCTGTTGCCCAAGTCTTCCGTCTTCGGTCGTCAGCTAAGCTTCAGAAAGTAATTCCACCCTTCCTCAATGGCAACAACCATTTTAGTACAGAGGATTTGGATAAAGCAGCATTTCTAAATCCATTTTTCGCCAAGTTCTTTACCATCGAAACTAGCCCCACTCCTGTAATCCCACTGCTGTGTGATTCAAATCTCAGTACCCTTAATATCTCACACACTTGCATTAAAAAAAAATAAGTCGTCTTAAAAATTTACATTTGGTTGGAACTAATAACATTCCAAACTCACTCATCAAACAATTTAGAGATTTCCCCCCCCCCCTTACTGAGTAAGTTATATTCAGTGTTTATTGAGACTGGCTTTTTCCCGGACTACTGGAAAACTTCTGTTATAATTCCTGGATTTAAATCTGGTCCCGATCAGATATTTACAATTATTGCGGTGTTCATAAAACGCCCTCTCTGGCTTAACTCTTCGAAAAACTAATTGACAAAAAAATTACAAATGTCTACATAAACAATAACATTCTCAGCTCCTCACAGCATGGCTTTTCACCGGACCGATCTTGTGAAACAAGCCACATGTCTTTTCTTAATCTACTTACTTCTCTTCGTAATGATCATCTATCTGTGGTAGTTATCTATTTTGACCTTAGTAAAGCATTTGATAAAGTTCCTCACAGCGAGCTCCTAGCCAAACTAGAGGCTACAGGATTTCGTAGTCCTCTTACTGACTTCATTAGATCTTATCTTTCAAATTGACAACAAAAAATCTTAGTGGGATCCTCATACTCTTCTCCTACCGCAATTTAGACTGGTGTCCTTCAAGGTACCGTGCTAGGTCCTCTGCACTTCTTGATTTACATAAATGATATCTCATTGAGTGTAAAGCACTCCCAATCTTACATTTATGCAGATGATCACAAGTGTGTTTACTCCTTCTCTAACTGTACGGCAGCGAGATACTTAGAACAAATTCATTCTGATCTGCACGCACTTTTGGCGTGAGGCTCAACATAGCAGATGGAGTTCTCACCTTCTAAGTGCCGATACATATGCTTTGGGCGTGAAAGGCTATCACAACCTGTTATTTTTCAAGGGTACCCAATGAATGAATGTTCCAGTATCAAGGACTTAGGATTAAGCTACACCAATAAATTAGACCTTTCTCCTCACGCTGATAGAATTACAGCCAAAGCCACACAGATTTGCGGCTTTATCTCTTATAATTCCCATCTTCCTGAAATAAAATTAAGACTTTATCGGATGTTATTGCTTCCTATCTTCAAATACTGTTGCCTCTTTTTTAGTATCATGAATAAAGCTAGCCGTTCAAAATTTAAACAAATTCAAAAAAAAGTTCACACGAAAACTGCTGTATCCGACAGCTTATAATACCTGCTACACAAACAGATGCCAATTAACGAAACTAAGGTTCCTTTGGGTCAGGAAATTGGAAGCAGGCTTTTTTCTCCTTGTTCGGCTTAATAATTGCACAAATTTACCCATCGGGAATTTAGGAGATCCGCTTGAAACTATTCTCTCTGCCTCGTGTCCCCCGAGAACCTAGATGTTTCCATTAACCACCACTGAATCAAACGAAGCCACGCGGAAGTACTCAGTCTAAAATGCTGCAGTTTCGATTAATACTCACCTTCATCAGACCACCCACACCTTTTTCTGCTCTACTATTATGTTCCTATTACTATCTTCCTATGCAGTTTTTTTTCTCTTGCACACTTTTTGAACATGGAGGCCCGTTGAACACTGTCTCCATTTTCACTGTAACAGTTTTCTTCAACTGCCATAAGTTTTCGTTTTTAGTTCAAAATTACCTGCAAAACATTGCTAAATGTTACCCCAAAAGGACAATTTCTGCTGACATTATTACGACTTTCTACGTCTACTTGCACATATTGTCAAATAATTGTTCAAATTATGTTTTGAATTTTTATTTTTTTGAAATTAACTTTGAATAGAAAGTGCCGTATTGGCGCTGAAAAATATAAATTTCAGGCTCCAAATTATAGTTCTCATTGAAAGGTTGAAGAGGGTGGTAAGGTAGAAAGCCACCTCCGGGCCGATTTGGCGCAAATGGATAGGCGCCAGACCATCTGGCCCTACGGATTTGGAAGCTCTCGTTATCGTGACGGCGGTGAAGATGGCATCAGCCGAAAGGCGGGGCTTTATGGTAAAGACGAAGAAGGGAGCGCTGGCTTTTGAGACTGGGCACCGAGCGGGGCGAGAATAGCTTGTTTATCTTCGCGGCAATCTTACCGTTGTTGAAAATGAACTTGCCGTCCCCGAAGCAAATAGACTGGTTAGATGTATCAGCCCGGGTTTTGGTCACGTTTCGTAAAAGCTACGAAGTGGCGGCTGAGTTGCCGCTGAAATTGCAATCTGAAACTAGTTCGTGCCAGCGTTGGCGTTTGCCATCGTTGATAGTCTTAGTGATTAAGCCATTCAGTTCACCAACGCGCGGGTCACTGGTATCACGTGCTCGCATTTCGTCTCTCTCTTGTTCCAGGTGGGAGGCTTCGGGCCGGGAAGTTAGGACGGAGAAGGGGATTGCGGCCGTTAGGAATATGGTGACTTGCTGGTGCCAGGAGTAGTCGACGAAGGGCTCGCTCCACCGTGTGGACACAGGTGGGAGGTGGTATGTCATCGACCTCGGCTTCGCATTCAGTCGTTACGCTGCCCAATTGACTTTCTTGAAATTAATGAAGTGCCGGTTGGGGGCCTTTGGTACGCTCGGCGGCGGTAGATAATTCGAGCAAACTGGGGAGGTGGTCGCTACACAGGTGGATATCCGTGTTCCACATGGTGGAAGCTACCAGGCTGAGACTGGCGAGGGAAAAATTGAGAGACCTGGAGGCGCCGCTGGTCGTGAGCCACGTTTGGCTATTCTCGTTGAGGACGGCAAAGGGAGCGTATACTATTTCATCAGCCAGAGCTTCTTCTCGGGGGTAGGCCACCAAGTTAGAGCACCACAGGTCGTGGTGGGCGTTGAAGTCACTTAGCACCAAACTGTCTCCAGAAGGTAAGTAGGAAGCGATAGAGACGGTGAATCTGGGAGGACAACTGGAAGTTGGAGGGATGAACACGTTCAAGATGGTAAGCGGTGCCGGGCCAATGTCAAGGGAAATCGGATTACTTCTGTGGGATCGGCTCCACGCAGGGGTAGCTGCTGATAGGCAATTGATTTGTACACCAGGAAGGCCAAGCGTCCACCTTTGTTGCGGCCGTGGTCGCGACGGAAAATCGTGTACTCGGCACAGGAAGGGGCCTTAGTAGAGTAAGACCACTTTGTCTCTTGGATAGCCGCCACAGCTATGCTGTGCGAGCGCATGAAGACCAAGAGCTGGTCAAGCTTCCCAAGGAGGCCATTGGCGTTGAATTCAGTATCAGTATCAGTAAAAGTTCATTGAGGGAAAGAAAAGCGAATGCCTTTGAACTCCCTGTTGTTAACAGGATGATAGGAAATAAGTTAATACAAAGAAAAATTTAAAATTTACGACAGTTATATGTTCCGGGAAAACAATTATCACAAATATATGACATAAAAATATATGGCTTCTTGCAAATCGCGAGTAGTATAATTTTCATGCTGCGTATGTGATAAGCAATGTGATTCATTGTAAAGTGGTTCATTGTAATCTGATGAAGGGGTTTTTACCTTCATTGCGTTTGCGCTTGATACATGTCCAGTCTACTCTTAAATGGATTGACACAAGTGGACAGGACTACCTCGTCTGGAAGAGCGTTCTACGCTGAAACTACTCTGTTGGTAAAAAAAAATTTTCTTCCGTCGATCGTTGCTTTGCCCGGGCGTTGTTTAAGGGAATGCCCGCACAAAGTTGGCGTGTTAGCCTGGCCAAAGAAATCACCAGGAACGAAACATCAATGCAGGCTATTCATGATACGGAAGGTTAATATAAGTTCCCCTCGGATTTGTCTGTAGGAAAGGGGAAATATGTCGAAAATGGACAGTCTGCTTTCATAGGGCAATGTTCTTAGACCCTTAACAATCTTTGTCACTCGCCTCTGGACCTTCTCTATGGCCGTACAATCTTTGACAGTCCATGGTCTCCATGCCTGTTTAGCGAACTCCAGGTGTGGCCGAATAAAGCTTCCAAAGATTTTGGCAAACTGTCTTTTTTAAACCCCATGAAGACTCGTCTAATCAGCTGTAACACAGATCCGGCCGAGTTTGCCGCCTTTGTAGGGTTCAGCGTTGTTTTGAGTAAAGAAGTTATCGAACTACCCAAGTCCTTATGACTCTCAACTTGTTGCATCGGAGTACCATTTAAAGAATAGACTTTCGTGCAGGATGCGCTACAACTGCCGATTTGAAGAAAGTTACATTAACTAACATTGATACGCATTAGCCAAAGCTTTGAAAAGTCCTCCAATCTGTTCAAGTTGGCTTGTAGCTGGTTTTCGTCTGCCGTACATTGGACAATATTTCATAACTTGATGTCATCAGCAAACAAAGTGACTTCACAGTCTCGATCCCTGACAAAGTCGTTGATGAAAACGAAGAACAATACGGGACCTAAAACTGAGCCCTGTGGGACGCCACTCACAACAGGTAAACCCGAGGACTGCTGGCGGCCGACTTCGACTCTTTGTGACCGTCTTGTCAAAATGGTGTTGGATCCATCGGAGGAGACTCCCGCAAACGCCTGCGCTGCGCAGATTAAGCAGCAGGCGTTGATGACTACAATCAGAACCTATTCCCAAGTGGCCATACTTTGATCCATTGTTGCCTTCAGCTTGCTTCTACGAAAAAGGCTAGCAACACTCGTACCTACCGTGCGTTTGACCTAGCTGATATTAATTTAATTAACAACTTTATGGACTCACTAGACTGGCAGGAGCTTTCCTCCACAATTCCCAGTGACATAATGACGGCAATTTCAAATAGCATTTTGGAATTTGTGCCGTTCAAAATTGTTAAGCCCAAGGGCCCAAGGGGCCCTGTCGTTACAAACTTATTGCTATCGTGAAAATAAAAATAATAATGATAAGCAGTGAACTCTTATAAATAATTGTCATCGGCAGTAAAAAAAACTCCTAGATCGGTGGATGAGTTCAGCGGGCCACCGAGTTCAAAAAAAAGTTGAGGAGAAAAAACTGCCTTTATAGGTAAAAGGGTTTGATGTGGTTAGTTTAGGACCTGATGTTGAGGGTTCGGGACGTTTATGGTCATGGGAAAAAATTATATATCGTTGAGTTAGGAAGGGGTCATCCGGAAGGCAGGAGAAGGCAGTAGAAATCAAGACAACATCATCGAGTTGCGACCCACCAGATTCCAGAGCCAATCGCGAAGACCACAACGAAGGTTGCAAAAACGGAGAAGAATTCGCAGCCCTTGGAAGTGATGCTTGACTCTGCAGAGGGAAATGCTAACACATTTAGAAACCATTTTAGTATCCTGGGAAGAGCTTCAAATGCCAGGAGGACCCCTTTCAAAATCTACAACTTGCGTGTTTGGAAAGGAAACAGACAGTAACGACTTTATTTCCTCTAAATTTAAATGCTTATATAATTTGCCTTTAAAAATCGACAGTGTAGAAGACAGTCTACTATCGAGAGTAAGGTTGTTCCAAATAAAAGCATATTTGGAGGTAAAAAAGCGAGAACGGTTAGATGTGGAGCTACGGGTTGGTAAAATTATCATGGAAGAGTTACGATTGGCGTAAGTTCGGTCAACTGGAAGGAGAGCGTTAATTTGTGGGAGATTAGGACTATTGTTAACGCGAAGCAGAAAGCATAGACCAGCTTCGAGTCTTCTTATCCAAAGAAATTTCATGTTTGCTAATTGACATCTATCTGTATAACACATACCAGACCCAGAAACAGAAAATATTTTACGAGTGAAAACTCGCTGAACCTTTTCAATCTTACTACGGTCATGCTGGGTCATGAGGCCAAAAAGCGGGCAGCAGTATTCTAGTATAGGAAGAACAAACATGCGGTATAGTTTTAACTTCATTTCTGGAAGGAAAAAGTTATGCGATATAAACCCACATATCTGTGCGGCCTTGGCAGAAATTCGATCTGCATGAGGTGATAATGCAAGCTTATTCGTGTAAGTAAGACCCAAATCCTTTATCGTAGATCTTTCTGACAATGGACTATTTTGGAAGATAATGGGTCCAGGAAGCCTTGCGGGACCAAAACTCAAGAAACTACATTTTGATGGAGAAAACGCCATCTGCCATGTAGCGCTCCAACTTGAGAGAGTACGCAAGTCTGCGTTAACTTTATCAACACAACTACTGGCCGTGTCCTTAGAAAATGAGTAAATACACTTAAGGTCATCAGCATAAATGAAATTTTCCGAATTATTTAGCACTGTTGAAATTTCATTTATGTAAAGAATGAAAAGGAGGGGACCTAAAACCGTGCCTTGTAATACACCACTCGTTATCGGCTGAGGCATCGAGTAGCTATTGCCTACTAAGACCTTCTGGCTGCGGTTAGACAGGTAGGAGGCAATGAAATCGAAGAGGGGAGGCCTGATGCCTAGGGCTTCCAGTTTCACTAAAAGGCGCCTATGAGGCACCTTGTCAATGGCTTTGCTAAGGTCATAGTAAATTACGATGACTGATTGCTGTTCATTACGAAGTGAAGTAACCAGGTTAAGGAATGCTAAGTGGCAGGTTTCGCATGATCTTCCAGGTAGAAATCCATGCTGTGAGGCACTTAATAGTTTATTTTCTACACAAAAATCGAGAATTTGATTTAAAATGATCTTTTTCAGAAGTTTGGCTAGGGCCGGGGTTTTATGAACACCTCGGTAGTTATTTACGTCCGAACGAGATCCTGACTTGAAGACTGGAAGAATAATAGATGTCTTCCATGAGTCAAGAAA
>JAYGXS010000006.1:37051741-37063779 GCA_036362985.1 Ligula intestinalis
AACAGTTCAATGACCAATCAATTTCGGGAAAGTTGAAATCCCCTGCGATAACTTTAGCATCAAAGGCGGACTCCGAAATCAGCCTAAATATTTCGCAAAGCTTTTCATCATCTTCCGATGATGAGTTAGGTGGACTATAAATGCATCCAATAATCGCCTTTTGACGGAGAGACAGGATAATGGATGCAAAGCAGTAATTGCCCGAGAATGACTCAGCATCTAGGTTGAAGGGGAAATGCTTAAAATAGCTTTAATATAGAGAAGACAACCACCACCACGTTTACTAGGGCAGTCTTGACGGTAGAAATCATACTCGTCTATTATGAGTAAAGCATCAGAAATTACTGGATGGGTCCACGACTCTGTAATGCATATAACATCTGGCTTCAGCTCGAACGCAATAGCTCTAAGCTGAGCCATCTTATTTAAAACAGATCTTGCATTAAGCAGGATGATATCTAGTGAAGCTTGAGTAATCGAACTAGGGTTATCTTTATTTAGTAATAAAAATTTGGAGGTGGGTAATTTGGTTGGAAGTTTGGAGAATAGCCATCGACTGGAGCAGGACAATTAACATAAGAAAGCTGAGGGCGATAGCTGAAAGCTGCAGGTAGACAGCTCTTTGAGATCGATGGGCCATAGGGATACGTGCCGTGGTGAGTTTGCTGATAGTTACCGGGAAATTGGGAAACCCAAGACGGGAAAGACGGGAAAGAGAGGCTGGAGGGCGAGGTAAGGTAACTATGAGGATTAAGCGGTGGAAAGCCTGGCCCAGTATGATACTTGTGATAAGTAGGGTAACTTATATGTTTGTTAGCTTCCTGTTGTAAAGGCTTAGTTTGTGTTTGGGAAGGCTGCATGCTCGCGGTTGAGTTCCGGATCCCACCCTTTCGACGACCTGAATTGGGTGCTTTACTAGAAGGTTTGGGAGGACTCTGATCGAGTATCAAAGCTGTTGGTCTACCTGACGTAGAAGGCTTTTCAAAATTTCTAGGAGGGCTACCAGAATTACTAGCTTTGGCAACTGGGAAGCATTAAAGTTGGAAGTAGACGGGGATGTCTGGTGACTTGAGGAGGATGAGACAGTTGCTGTACTGGGGAGCAGTAATCTAGGTTTGGCAGGAATAAAAGTACATGGCTCGCTAGGCTTCCTAGGGCTACGACCACGAACTTGAGCCGGTTGCGGTGAAATTACTATTTTATTCGAAGAACTTGACGCTATTCTTCGCTCCATTGGAGTGAGATCATGACAGAGGAAATACATTGCATTTCTCAGATATTTGGAAACAAGCTCGTGCTGTTTAAAAATGGCGTCTATTTCAATGGGTGAAAATAGCTTGACTAAAATGGGTGGGTTTTTACTGCGAGATGACAGTCTTATAGCCTCTGCTATTTTATAGCTAAATCCACAGGAGCAGAGGAAATGCATTGCAACGTCCATTGGCCTAATTGATTTCGGAACGTTTTTCAGAATAAAATTGTACGACCTTTTTTGTCTATCCTGTGACTCACTTGCGACCAAATTAAGGAGACTATCTAAACGTTTGCATTCCTGAGAGGAAACTGCAGCGATATTCCCATCAAATAGGGTCCCAAGGATTGAGAGAACTGACCCAAATTTCAACATAAAATCGCTGCAATTTTTCATTGCAGACAAATCTATTTGCTCGGCAGTCAGATCAGGCTGAATACTGATGTCAGGCTGAAGACTGATATCAGTTATTATGTTTGCCTTTCGCAGACACCGCTTGGGTCTGGAATTCTGTGGCTTCCTACTGAATGAAAGTGTCGCCTTCATACTTTTCGAAGCAACAAGTAGACTAATCACGAAAAAAGTTGGGAATTCAGAATAAACTAACTGTTCAAGCTTACATAAGTTGCTGAAAGCAAGGCAGATGGCTAACGGAATGCTAGGTAAGCAAGCAGAGACCAAACCAACAAAAGGAATGGAAGCAGATTTTCAAGCGTAAGAACTGGTACTTACGGAAAATTTATATAAGAAAACGAAAGACCAATAGTCGTATCTTCTCTTAGATAAATTGATTTATATAAGACTGATGACTTAGCTGAAATTTCGAAACCAGCGCTCGACCTCTCCATCCATTCACGATAGCAATTAGTTTGAAACGACAGGGCCCCTTGGGCCTTAAATATACAAATTATTATTATTATTATCATGAGGGACGGTATCAAACGCCTTTTTGAAGTCAATGTAGATCGCATACACCGTTTTACCCTCGTCACGTGCTTTGGTCCAGCTATCAAGTGAGAATAGCAGATTGGTAAGACAGAACCTATAACTGCGAAAACGGTGTTGGGCATCGGAAAGGAGGTAATTCTGCTCGAGGAACTGCATCAACGCCTTCTAAATGGTTTTCTCCATGGTTTTGCAACAAATTGAGGTAAGGCTTACCGGCCTGTAGTTATTTGTGGACGCTCGGCTTCCACTCTTGAAAAGTGGGATGATCGTCGCTGTCTTCCAATCAGATGGAAGGCAGCCCGTAAGAAATGATGCCTGGAAGATTAGGGCTAGCGGCTTGGCCATTTCAGAAGCTAGCTCATTCAACAGCTTGGCCGGGATTGCATTGGGGCCTGGGAAGGTCGATTCTTTCAAATAAAAAAGCTCATTCGTAACTACATCTTCGGTGAAGAGCACTGTATTAATCGATGGAATCGAATTGTCTTCATAAGTGTGGGATAGAAAACCGGGTTTAGTCATCTAGACGGACCGGAACAACTGAGAGAGATGGTCAGCGTTATCCTTGTCTTCTGAGAGTTCGGCACCTTCGGCAGTTCGCAGTAGGGGGGAAAGGATCCTTATTCCGCGTGCTCTGTCTTATATAGCTGTACAGGACGTTGGGGTTAACCATGGCTCGGTTCAACAGATACTCGTCGAACTGCTGTCGAGCTCTGCCAATGAGACGTTTGACCCGGTTCCTCTGCATTTTGTGTCTATTAAGAGATTAATGTTACCTATCAATTTGATACTCTTTAACAGTTTTTCCTTCTTGTTAACTTCGGTTTTTAAGGATGGATTCAGCCAGCGAGGCCTGTTCGTAAGTTTTCGGCAAGTGATAGGGCAGTAGCTAGAGAGGAGGTTATAGACTTTCCCTTTGAACTGTTCCCAAGCTTCCTCAACGTTGTCAGATAGTGTGGATGCCCATTCTATGAAACAGAGATCATGTTTCGTTTGCTCAAAATCACCACGCCAAATATGAGGACGGAGGTCTTGTGGTTCGGCAGGCAAAGAAAATAAACTGCATTCCCACATGAAAACGACATGGTCACTCTGGCCTGGTAAGGGTTAGCAATTCACAATATCGATATTGTCGAGCGACTTAGGGAGCACAAGGTCAAGGCAGTTCATCCGCTGGCCTTCACGAATTGTTGTAAGAAATGTGACGTGCTGGGTGCGAAGAAGGGATTGGGCTATATTCAGGAGCTGGTGGTCGAATGCCGATTCAGGGCTTTCAGCTGAGGAGTAGCTCCAATTGATGGTAGGAGCGTTGAAGTCCCCAACAATAAGGGTATTTGGTCACGTAGCGAGGGTTTTATGTTCATCCAGCAATAGGGCATTGGCCTCAGGATTGTTCCAAAATTTGGAATTTATATTATTTTAGCGCCGGTACCGCAGTATATATACAAAGTTAATTTCGAAAAAATAAAAATTTAGAACAATTATTTGACAATATGTGCAAGTAGACGTAGACGTAGACATAGGGCATTGGCCTCAGGATTGTTCCTCGATGGTTGGTAGACTGTTAAGATATCAAGGCTTTGGGAACCCGTTGCTCTTACAGTTAACCATACCACATCCCGGCAAGACAGATTCGCCGTTTTTTCAAAAACATACAAACCGTTCTGCACGAAGTTTGCTACGCCTCCACCTCTTTGGTTGTCTCTGTCTTTCCGGAAAAGTTGAAAGCCGGGATTCGAATCTGGCGATTGTCAGTCTGGTCCGACAAACATGTTTCTGTTATCGTAATAACATCTGGAAGGAGGTCGAATACTTTGATCCTTAGATCAATCATTTTTGAAAGTAAGCTTTGCTCATTGGTATACATAAATGTTAATTTTTAATACTTGCGTGGTCTATTTGTGGCCTCATCGCAGGCTACTGAAGTAGCTGTGCGGTCACACGAATCAGTTTGGTCCATGAGGGGGCAGAATTTCTTTCGTAAGATCTTTATTTGATGTGAAGAGGAAAGGTCGGAGACCAGATGGTTTGGGTTCAGGACAAGACGGGCTGGAAGCACAGAGATCGTTGGAGGCACAGGACAGCTGTGACACGTGAAGGAGGGTGACCAATCGGCAGCCATGGCAAAGCCACTGCAGCGCAGATGGCACCAACCATTGCAGAAGCCGCTGAAGATCTGCGGTTGGATAAAGTGCTTATGACTCATCTGGTCAACCTGAGTTGTGGACCAGGTGCGCCGTCTATTATTTCGCATGTTTGTGTTATCCGACCCAGATGTTGTTCAGGGAACTGCTTCCTTGAATGAACGCAAAAAAAGGCACAAACAGTTCTTTATCATGTAATTACAAAACGTTATCAGCCCTCTCTGCTATTATAACCTGGGCGGCATTAGCCTGGCAGGTGAGCAAACCTTTCCAGACCAGTAGGCACCACGTAAAATTTGTTTAGTTCGGAAGCCTATGGGATCGGTGTTCGGACATTCCTGAGTGAATATATATACGCGGTGTTCAGTGACAGCAAATGGCAGTTGATGAGGCACTGATGAACTGCGGTTCGACGAAGTGCTTATGACTCATCTGGTCAAGCCGAGTGGCAGACCAGCTGCGCCATCTGTTATTTCGTATGTTTGTGTTGTCCGACCCAGCTGGTGTTCAGGGTAATGCTTCCTTCAATGAAGGCAAATTATCCCAAAGCAGATCTGTAGAACGATACCTTAAACGTTGTCAACCCTCTTTGCTGTCGACTGGGCCACTATCGGCCTGGCAGGTGGTCAATCCATACACGAATCACTAGCCACAACATGACATTCGTCTAGTTCGGAAGTCTATGGGATCGGTGTTCGGACATTCCTGAATGAATATTTTCAGAGGTCTAATCACGTGCGTCCGTTTGTGACCTTGTAGGGATGGCCACACAGGTGAGTAGTGGTGGCTAATTGGAAGAAATCCTCCAATTTTAGGGAGGAAATGTGGCCCCGGATTATCCGGAATGTCCAGAGCAGGCTGCAATTAACATTCCTGTAAGACAAAGGAAAAAGGTCAAGTTTTATCAATCTTTCCTGATATGGTAAGTCCCTGAGACCATCGAACATCTTTGTCGCCCTGCCTTGCGCATGCTTAAGAAACTCCACATCTTTCTTCAACCACGGTGTCCAAACTGACATTCCGTATTCAAGATGTGGTCCCACAAAAGAGCCAAATATTTTACCGAAGAGTTCAGGTGGAAAGATTTCGCACGCTCGTCTGATCCAGTGCAGGGTACTAGTTGCCGTCTGGACGGACGTTTTACAGTGCTCTGTTTACATCATGTTCACGGTTGTCCATATACCCAGATCATTGTGTGTCTCAACCTCGTTTAATGCGGTACCATTGATAAAATAACTGTGTTTCGGTGGCACATTTCGCCCCGGGCTTATGTGTAGAACAAGACACTTTGATACATTAAAGCTAAGAAGCCACGTGGACGACCAAATAACAAGTTTATCGATGTTCGACTGTAGTCTCTTTTCGTCGTCGGCGCACCTAATTTCAGCCCATATTTTTATGTCATCCGCAAACATGACAGCTGCGCAATCAAGATCATTGAGACAGTCGTTTACGTAAATCAGGAAGAGCAGCGGACCCAAAACTGAGCCTTGTGGTACACCACTCTCGACCATTGTCCATTCTGAGGTTGAGTTTTCGACAACGATCCTCTGTTCTCTGAGGGACAAGAAACTACCGATACATTTATGCATTATTCCTTGGATTCCCACGTCCCAAATCTTCTGCAGAGGAAGCCTGTGTGGTACACTATCGAAGGCCTTTTTGAAGTCGAAGAATATAACATCAATTGGATAACCTTTGTCAGCGTCCTAGGCGAAAGCCGTGCTGTCCATCACATAGTATTTTGTTGTTTTCGAGGAAATACATTAAATGCTTCTAAATGAGCTACATTAATTTGCACGCGATTCAAGTTAGACTAACAGAACGGTAATTTGCGCAATCATATCGCGAACCTCCCTTATAGATCGGGGTGACGTTTGCCCACTTCCATTCTTCTGGGAGTTCGCCTTCGTCAAAAGATTTCTAAAAGATGGCAGCCAAGGGTTTGCATAGTTCGTTAGCTAATTCTCTTAGTGCTAGTGCAGTAATTTTGTCCGGCCCAGGTGATTTGGCAGGCTTATGTTGGAGTAATTCGGCCCTGACAGTGTTGTGTGAAAACTCTAGGTCCTCTATTTTGGGCAATAAGGAGGAGGGTAAGTGTGCAGTTATCGGTCGATGAGCGGACGGACTGTCAGCAAAAGTTGTAGGTTCTCGGGTGTAGATGGGTTCAAAGAAATCGGAGAGGAGGGAGGCTTTCGTCTGGTCTTCGGTCACCAGTTGTCCATCGGCTGATCTAAGGGCAGGGATCAGTTCCTGAGATCTCTTCTTGCTTCGTATGTAACCGCGTAATATCTTAGGATGTTCCAACGACTTGTGTAATATGTTCAACTCGTATTTCTTGCGCAGTTTAGTAGCTTCTCTTTTACAAATGTTACGTTGCTGTTTATACTCCCGTAAGTGTTTACCGATGCCGGTTAATCTGTAGCGTCTCCAGAAGCGGTTTCTTTTTTTGAAAGCGGCCTGGAAGTTTGAGTTCATCCACTTCGGGCGATTCGTACTTGTCTTTCTTCTGAAGGGACAGTTGAGACAAAGAGTCCTTTTAAACGTCGAGCTAAAGGTCATCCACTTTTCATTTGCCTCACCTTGGAGATCTGTATCCCATGATACCTCTGACATTTCTCTTCTCATAAGTGGGAAGTCGCCCTTCCAAATGTTACTTTCCCATGTGTCGGAGGAGTAAGGTTTGGAGAACAGCGAATACTCGAAATACAGCATAATGCGGTCGCTTAACCCTAATGAGGGTCGATCCTGCAGGTCAATCACAGTTTCCTTCTCTCGGGTTAAGATAAGTTCGAGATATTTAGACTGTTGTCCTTCCCTAGCCCGCGTTCCAAACGCGACGGTTTGGCAGAGCAGTTTGGCTGTGGCCCATTGTAGTAATTTGAGATTGAATTTGTTTTGAAGACCCTGTGCAGTCCATGTCTGCCAGTCAACACCAGGAGCATTAAATTCCCCAACGATGAGGATGTCTTTTTTCTCACTAACCCTATACAATTCTGCTATGAGATAGTGTCTTGGTCATGATAATGGTTTGGCGGGTTGTATAACAACGAAAGCGTCAGTGGCCTGGCGTACTTAGCAGACATAGTAATATTTAGCATTTCCACATCTCGTGCTGGGACCGGTACTTCAGCCGTGGCTGTCAGCCTGCAAGTGACATAGACTATAAGCCCTCCTCCCCTAGTTGTTCTGTCTTTCCTGAAAAGCTGATATCCTCTAAGTGATAGTTCAGAATCAGTGATATCTTTTGAAAGCCAGGTTTCAGTTAAAGCCATGATGTCTGGTTTCACCTCATCGACCAAGTTCTTTAGTTCGTCTAGCTTGTTAAACAAGCTTTGTACATTTGCGGTTAGGATCTTTAGTGATAGTTTACTCCGTGAGGCCCAACCCTCATCGTGACAGGTTTTGGCCAGAGGAAGGGCTCCTTGACTTGTATTATTTGCCCATTTTTTATTTTCAGGCCCTTTGCCCCGCTTTCGGTCCTCTCTCTCAATTCTATCTTTAGTTGCCTCATTTTCATCCGCTCCCTCGGCTCGTATTCTGGCTGAAAAAACACTTACTTGTGCGAATTTCGTAAGGCCGTTTTACCTTTTAGCAGTTTTGCTGCCAAGCCTTCGTTATCGAATATAACTTTGAGAGGCCTTGGGTTTGTTTGTAGGTCGCAGCCTAGGTCTGCTTTACCCAGACGGAAGGCTTTATTTAAGGTATAGGTTTCCCCATTCTTTAGGACAGTGGTGACTTATTCGTGTATTTGATTATAGTCGTGTGCAACTCGTTCCGTTGTACTGTCAAACGTGGACTCAGGAGAACCCTGTATGATAATGTTGTTTTTCCGATTTATGGACAACTTCTGTAATACCTTACCTGTAGTTCCATTTGACTCGTCTTGAACAAATATGCAGTTTTTTTCGGTCAAGGGAAACCCGTGATGTATTTCCAGTCTTACTTCTATCGGAAGACCCCAAGATGTTGTAAGGAATAGTTTTTGACTTTGTTTTTCCGCTAACATCACCAGAGATAGGCTTCTTTTGGAGTCTGGGATAGCACTGATCAGGTCTGGCTTCGTGCTGCCCCCCTTCTACATGTGTGGTTTCCTTCTGTGATTTGTATGCAGCCTTAGCATACCCACTAGGAGTGGTTGATGTGCTGGGTTCATTTTGCATTTTTGGTCCGGAAAATGAGCCCATAATTAGCGGAGTTTTTATTTCGGAAAGTTCCTCATGTGCTGAAATTAGGCGCAGAGTATTAGTCCCACAGACCGTTAGAGATGTTTCTGTAAAATCTTGATCACGGTGCTCCTCGCCGAGGACGACTTGACCATTTATGTTACTTGGTTGATCATTTTTGTGCGTAGACGCTTCGGTGAGAGATGCTGCTGCTGCGTACGTAAGGTCCCCTCCCTCAAGTTCATGCATCGCCAGTGATTCCTCGTGAGGGAGAAATCGAAAAATTTTCTTCAGCTCTTCCAGCTCCACTCTAAGACTTTTAACCACCTCCTCAAGTTTCGTAAATTTGTTAAGGGGGGGGGGTAAAATATGATATGCAGGCTTCATCTTTATGAGTGGCATCCCTTTAACAATTAAGACTTTTAGTTCGCTTGGCAGGAGGACTTTTCAATAAGCTTCGTGACCGATCTTTTGTATTTGATGACTGAATTTGATCCTTACGGCTATACACTTCTACACCTCAATCGGTTAGCCACTCGACTTCCATCTGAGGTATCCGCGGTTCGATTCCGGGCCCCGCTGGCAGCTTTGATGAATTATCGAGAGCAATAGTTTCTACTTCCATGTTAGTTGTAAACGAAACGATTAAATTCAAAATGTCTAAAATTTGCCTTTGTGACAGTGACGTAGTGTGTTGACTGATATTCAAAATAACGAAAATCTTCCGACGGTGTGTAGAGTATTGCAAATATTTGAAGCAGACTGAGTAGACAATATGCCTTATTGCTTAAAAGCACTTCCATATATGTACAAACAAAATGCAGGATATTTAGGAACGACTCAGCCGTTTGTAGATCTTTGAGGTCCTGAATAACTGCTAATTTTCGAGAGAGCTGGAGATCCTTGCACCATGGTCTTTTGAAGCTGTTTTCGATTGTTTGTTTGTAGGTTGCGAGTTCAGTTTAACGACTTGAGAAATAAATTCCACTTTGATTCCGTCTTCTGATGAATTCCGACACAATAAAAATTCCCCGATGACGAGATTGTTGAATAGTATCCAATGCTTAATATCTGGAGTCGGCGAGAATGTCCAGAAGTGTGAAATCCCGAAACGACAAAATTCCTTGGAGTTTAAAACAGTCAAACCGATTTCGAAGGACGCGCCAATGCATTTGTTTGGTTCGGAAGCCTATGGGATCGGTCTTTGGACATTCTTGAATGAATATAAACGCGGTGTGCAGTGACAGCGAATTGCAAGTGGTGAGCCGCTGAAGAACTGCGGTTGGATAAAGCGCTTATGATTCACCTGGTCAACCCCAGTGGCGGACCAGCTGCGCCGTCTATTATTTCGTATGTTTTTTTTTGTCCTACCCGGTGGTGTTCAGGGTAATGCTCCCTTGAATGAAGGCAAATAAGCCCCAAACAGTTCTGTATCAAGTTAACCGCAAACGCTTTTAGCCCTCGCTGATATTATGACTTGCCGAAATTAGCCTGGCAAGTGATCACACGTTACCAGACCACTATGTACAACGTTAATTTTGTTTTGTTCGAAAACCAATAGGATCGGTGTTCGGACATTCCTGAATAATTATGTATGCGGTGTGCAGTGACAGCAAATGGCAGGTGGCGAGGCGCTGATGAATAGCGTTTGGATGAAGTGCTTATGACCCATGTTGTCGACCACAGTGGTTGACCAAATTTGCCGTCTGTGAGTTCATATGTTTCGTTTGTCAAACCCAGCGTCTGTACAGGGCCAAGTTTGGCTGAATCAGGGCAAATTTAACCGAAACTGTTCTGCATCTAGTAACCCCCAAACAATGTCATCCTTTTCTGCTATTCAGACTTGGCAGGTATCGGCCTGGCAGTTTTTCACAGCTTTCTGGACCCCTAGCCACCACAAAAACAGTTAATTTCGGAAGCCTACTAGATCGGTGATCGGACATTACTGATTTAATATGTAAACGCGGTGTGCAGTGACAGCAAATGACAGGCGGTGAGGCGCTGATGAATTGCAGTTGAATAAAGTGCTTATGACTCATCTGGTCAACCCGAGTGGCGGACCAGCTGCGCCGTCTATTATTTCGTATGTTTGTTTTGTCCGACTCAGCTGGTGTTCAGGGTACTGCTCCCTTGAATGAAGGCAAATGAGCCCCAAACAGTTCTGTATCACGTTAACCCCAAACGCTATCAGCCCTCTCTGCTATTATGACTTGGCCGGTATCAGCCTGGTAGGTTGACACCGCGTTCCGAAATTCAAGCCACCAAGTGAACTTTGTTTATTTCGAAAGCCTTTAAAATAAGTGTTCGGACATTCTGAGTTAGAATATATACGTGTTGTGCAGTGACAACAAAAAGCAGGCAGTGAGGTGTTGATGAACTGCGGTTGGATTGAGTGCTTGTGAGTCAACTGGTCAACACCATTGGTGGAGAAGCTGTGCCGTCTCTCATTTCGTTTGTTTATGCTGTCCGACCCAGCTGGTGTTAAGGGTTCTGATTCTTTGAATGAGGGCAAAAAAGGCAAAAACGGTTTTGTGTCAACTAACTGCCAAACGCTGCCATCACTCTCGGCTATGATGATCTGGCCGGAATAAGCCTGGCATTTGATCACACATTACCAGACATCTATGTACAACGTTAAATTTGTTTTGTTCGGAAGGCTATAGAATCGATGTTTGGGATTTCCTGAATGAATGTATACGCGGTGTGCAGTGACAGCAAATGCCAGGCAGTAAGGCGCTGATGACATGTGGTTGGATAAAGTGCTTATGACTCAGCTGGTCAACTTGAGTGGCGGACCAGCGGCACCGTCTGTTATTTCGTATGTTTTTGTTGTCCGATCAAGCTGAAGGTCAGGGTACTGCTGCCTTGAATGAAGGCAAAAAAGGACCAAAAATTTCTGTATCAAGTAGCTAGCAAATACTGTCCTCACTCTCTGCTATAATGACTTGGCCGGTATTAGCCTGGCAGATGATCAAACATTACAAGACCACTGGGAACCACTTGAAATTTGTTCAGTTCGGAAGCATATGGGATCGGTGTTCAGACATTCCTAAATGAATATATACGCCGTGTACAGAGACAGCAAATGACAGTTTTTAAGGCGCTTATAAACTGCGGTTGGATCAAGTGCTAATGACTCATCTGGTCGACGAAAGTGGTGGACAAGCTGCGCCGTCTGTTATTTCGTATGTTTGTGTTGTCCAACTCAGCTGGTATTCAGGGTATTGCTTCCTTGAATGAAAGCAAAAAAGGCCCAACTAGTTCTGTATCAAGTATCTAACAAACGCCGTCATCATTCTCTGCTATTAGGACTTGGACCAGCTGCGCCGTCTGTTATTTTTTATGTTTGTGTTATCCGAACCAGCTGGTGTTCAGGGTACTTCTTCCTTGAATGAAGGCATAAAAGGCCAAAATAGTTCGGTATCAAGTATCTCCCAAGCGCAGTCATAACTATCTGCTATAATGAGTTGGACGGTATAAGCCTGCCAGGTGATAACACCTTAGCAGACCACTAGGTACCACGTGAAATTT
>JAYGXS010000006.1:37063789-37076217 GCA_036362985.1 Ligula intestinalis
GCCAGGTGATAACACCTTAGCAGACCACTAGGTACCACGTGAAATTTGTTTATTTTGAAAGCCTACTGGATCAGTGATTGGACATTACTGATTTAATATGTATACGTGGTGTGCGGTGACAGCAAATGGCAGGCGGTGAGGCGCTGATGAACTGCCGTTCGATGAAGTGCTTATGACTTATCTGGTCAACCCGAGTGGCGGACCAGCTGCGCCGTCTCTTATTGTTTATGTTTGTGTTATCCGACCCAGCTGGTGTTCAGGGTACTGCTTCCTTGAATGAAGGCAAAAAAGGCCCAAATAGTTCTGTATCAAGTATCCCACAAGCGCTGTCATCACTCTCTGCTAAAATGACTTGGCCAGTATAAGCCTGCCAGGTGATCACTCCTTACAAGACCACTAGGTACCACGGGGAATTTGTTTAGTTCGGACGCCTATGGGATCGCTGTTCAGATATAACTGAGTTTATAAGTATACGCGGTGTGCAGTTACAACAAATGGCAGGCGGTGGGCCGCTGATGAACTGTGGTTCAATGAATAGCTTATGACTCATCTGGTCAACGCGAGTAATTGACCAGCAGCGCCGTCTGTTATTTCGTATGTTTATGTTGTCCAACCCAGCTGATGTTCAGGGTACTGCTTCCTTGAATGAAGGCAAAAAAGGCCCAAACAGTTAATAATAATAATAATTTGTATATTTAAGGCCCAAGGGGCCCTGTCGTTACAAACTTAGTGCTATCGTGAAAATAAAAATAATAATGATAAGCAGTGAACTCTTATAAATAATAGTCATCGGCAGTAAAAAAAACTCCTAGATCGGTGGATGAGTTCAGCGGGCCACCGAGTTCAAAAAAACTTTGGGAGAAAAGACTGCCTTAATGGGTAAAAGTGTTTGATGTGGTTAGTTTGGGACCTGATGTTGAGGGTTCGGGACGTTTATGGTCATGGGAAAAAATAATATATCGTTGAGTTAGGAAGGGGTCATCCGGAAGGCAGGAGAAGGCAGTAGAAGTCAAGGCAACGTCATCGAGTTGCGACCCGCCAGATTCCACAGCCAATCGCGAAGACCACAACGAAGGTTGCAAAAACGGAGAAGAATTCGCAGCCCTTGGAAGTGATGCTTGACTCTGCAGAGGGAAATGCTAACATATTTAGAAACCATTTCAGTATCCTGGGAAGAGCTTCAAATGCCAGGAGGACCCTTTTCAAAATCTACAACTTGCGCGTTTGGAAAGGAAACAGACAGTAACGACTTTATTTCCTCTAAATTTAAATGCTCATATAATTTGCCTTTAAAAATCGACAGTGTAGAAGACAGTCTAATATCGAGAGGAAGGTTGTTCCAAATAAAAGCATATTTGGAGGTAAAAAAGCGAGAACGGTTAGATGTGGAGCTACGGGTTGGTAAAATTATCATGGAAGAGTTACGAGTGGCGCAAGGTCGGTCAACTGGAAGGAGAGCGTTAATTTGTGGGAGATTAGGACTATTGTTAACGCGAAGCAGAAAGCATAGACCAGCTTCGAGTCTTCTTATCCAAAGAAATTTCATGTTTGCTACTTGACATCTATCTGTATAACACATACCAGACCCAGAAACAGAAAATATTTTACGAGTGAAAACTCGCTGAACCTTTTCAATCTTACTACGGTCATGCTGGGTCATGAGGCCAAAAAGCGGGCAGCAGTATTCTAGTATAGGAAGAACAAACATGCGGTATAGTTTTAACTTCATTTCTGGAAGGAAAAAGTTATGCGATATAAACCCACATATCTGTGCGGCCTTGGCAGAAATTCGATCTGCATGAGGTGATAATGCAAGCTTATTCGTGTAAGTAAGACCCAAATCCTTTATCGTAGATCTTTCTGACAATGGACTATTTTGGAAGATAATGGGTCCAGGAAGCCTTGCGGGACCAAAACTCAAGAAACTACATTTTGATGGAGAAAACGCCATCTGCCATGTAGCGCTCCAACTTGAGAGAGTACGCAAGTCTGCGTTAACTTTATCAACACAACTACTGGCCGTGTCCTTAGAAAATGAGTAAATACACTTAAGGTCATCAGCATAAATGAAATTTTCCGAATTATTTAGCACTGTTGAAATTTAATTTCTGTAAAGGAGGAAAAGGAGGGGACCTAAAACCCTGCCTTGTAATACACCACTCGTTATCGGCTGAGGCATCGAGTAGCTATTGCCTACTAAGACCTTCTGGCTGCGGTTAGACAGGTAGAAGGCAATGAATTCGAGGAGGGGAAGCCTGATGCCTAGGGCTTCCAGTTTCACTAAAAGGCGCCTATGAGGCACCTTGTCAATGGCTTTGCTAAGGTCATAGTAAATTACGATGACTGATTGCTGTTCATTACGAAGTGAAGTAACCAGGTTAAGGAATGCTAAGTGGCAGGTTTCGCATGATCTTCCAGGTAGAAATCCATGCTGTGAGGCACTTAATAGTTTATTTTCTACACAAAAATCGAGAATTTGATTTAAAATGATCTTTTTCAGAAGTTTGGCTAGGGCCGGGGTTTTATGAACACCTCGGTAGTTATTTACGTCCGAACGAGATCCTGACTTGAAGACTGGAAGAATAATAGATGTCTTCCATGAGTCAGGAAAGAAACCGTTTAGAAGATAAGCTGAGAATAGATAACTTAGCAATCGGGGGAAGCTGAATACTCTCTTGATAAGTGAATTTGGAAGGCCGTCAGTTCCCCAGGAGTGCGAGTTTTTTAGACGGATAATGTGCTTACGAATTACTTTTATGGAGAAATCTATGGTACTGATAGTATTGACTGAGCATGGCTGAAAAGACGGGACCGGTTCAGATTCCGTCGTAAGGTGTTTTGCAAAGAACGCATTGAACAGTTCAGCCTTCTCAGACTCATCTTGCACAAAGTTTTTATTTTCATTCAGTAAGGGGGGGATTTCGTGACCTCGTTTAGCGGAGAACCGACGGCGAAACAGTTGGGCAATCGATTTTGCAGAGTTAAACTTGCTGAGTGCGCAAGTTTCCCTATGTTTGTCACGTGTAAGACGAATCTTAGACGCTAATTCGAAAATCTCTGCGATTCTAAGGTGCACCGATAATGAACTAGTAGACTGGTCTTTCAACTGTCTTTGCAATTTCTCCCGTCTAGATATAAGAAAAAGAGGAACGGTGGGGTCCGAAGTATAAGGCTTAACAATTTTGATCAGCACAAATTCCAAAATGCTATTTGAAATTGCCGTCATTAAGTCACCGAGAATTGTTACACTGTTCGTGGAGGAAAGCTCCTGCCAGTCTAGTGAGTCCATAAAGTTGTTAATTAAATTAATATCAGCTAGGTCAAACGCACGGTAGGTACGAGTGTTGCTATCCTTTTTCGTAGAAGCAAGCGGAAGGCAACAATGGATCAAAGTATGGTCACTTGGGAAGAGGTTCTGATTGTAGTCAACAAAAAGGGGGAAAATGTCATTAGTGAAAATTAAATCTAAAGTATGCTGATCTTTTGTTGGGGAACAGACCAACTGAGACCAGTTTGAAAAATTGATGGTATCTAGGAAGGGCTGAAATCTGGATGGAAAACAGTTCAATGACCAATCAATTTCGGGAAAGTTGAAATCCCCTGCGATAACTTTAGCATCAAAGGCGGACTCCGAAATCAGCCTAAATATTTCGCAAAGCTTTTCATCATCTTCCGATGATGAGTTAGGTGGACTATAAATGCATCCAATAATCGCCTTTTGACGGAGAGACAGGATAATGGATGCAAAGCAGTAATTGCCCGAGAATGACTCAGCATCTAGGTTGAAGGGGAAATGCTTAAAATAGCTTTAATATAGAGAAGACAACCACCACCACGTTTACTAGGGCAGTCTTGACGGTAGAAATCATACTCGTCTATTATGAGTAAAGCATCAGAAATTACTGGATGGGTCCACGACTCTGTAATGCATATAACATCTGGCTTCAGCTCGAACGCAATAGCTCTAAGCTGAGCCATCTTATTTAAAACAGATCTTGCATTAAGCAGGATGATATCTAGTGAAGCTTGAGTAATCGAACTAGGGTTATCTTTATTTAGTAATAAAAATTTGGAGGTGGGTAATTTGGTTGGAAGTTTGGAGAATAGCCATCGACTGGAGCAGGACAATTAACATAAGAAAGCTGAGGGCGATAGCTGAAAGCTGCAGGTAGACAGCTCTTTGAGATCGATGGGCCATAGGGATACGTGCCGTGGTGAGTTTGCTGATAGTTACCGGGAAATTGGGAAACCCAAGACGGGAAAGACGGGAAAGAGAGGCTGGAGGGCGAGGTAAGGTAACTATGAGGATTAAGCGGTGGAAAGCCTGGCCCAGTATGATACTTGTGATAAGTAGGGTAACTTATATGTTTGTTAGCTTCCTGTTGTAAAGGCTTAGTTTGTGTTTGGGAAGGCTGCATGCTCGCGGTTGAGTTCCGGATCCCACCCTTTCGACGACCTGAATTGGGTGCTTTACTAGAAGGTTTGGGAGGACTCTGATCGAGTATCAAAGCTGTTGGTCTACCTGACGTAGAAGGCTTTTCAAAATTTCTAGGAGGGCTACCAGAATTACTAGCTTTGGCAACTGGGAAGCATTAAAGTTGGAAGTAGACGGGGATGTCTGGTGACTTGAGGAGGATGAGACAGTTGCTGTACTGGGGAGCAGTAATCTAGGTTTGGCAGGAATAAAAGTACATGGCTCGCTAGGCTTCCTAGGGCTACGACCACGAACTTGAGCCGGTTGCGGTGAAATTACTATTTTATTCGAAGAACTTGACGCTATTCTTCGCTCCATTGGAGTGAGATCATGACAGAGGAAATACATTGCATTTCTCAGATATTTGGAAACAAGCTCGTGCTGTTTAAAAATGGCGTCTATTTCAATGGGTGAAAATAGCTTGACTAAAATGGGTGGGTTTTTACTGCGAGATGACAGTCTTATAGCCTCTGCTATTTTATAGCTAAATCCACAGGAGCAGAGGAAATGCATTGCAACGTCCATTGGCCTAATTGATTTCGGAACGTTTTTCAGAATAAAATTGTACGACCTTTTTTGTCTATCCTGTGACTCACTTGCGACCAAATTAAGGAGACTATCTAAACGTTTGCATTCCTGAGAGGAAACTGCAGCGATATTCCCATCAAATAGGGTCCCAAGGATTGAGAGAACTGACCCAAATTTCAACATAAAATCGCTGCAATTTTTCATTGCAGACAAATCTATTTGCTCGGCAGTCAGATCAGGCTGAATACTGATGTCAGGCTGAAGACTGATATCAGTTATTATGTTTGCCTTTCGCAGACACCGCTTGGGTCTGGAATTCTGTGGCTTCCTACTGAATGAAAGTGTCGCCTTCATACTTTTCGAAGCAACAAGTAGACTAATCACGAAAAAAGTTGGGAATTCAGAATAAACTAACTGTTCAAGCTTACATAAGTTGCTGAAAGCAAGGCAGATGGCTAACGGAATGCTAGGTAAGCAAGCAGAGACCAAACCAACAAAAGGAATGGAAGCAGATTTTCAAGCGTAAGAACTGGTACTTACGGAAAATTTATATAAGAAAACGAAAGACCAATAGTCGTATCTTCTCTTAGATAAATTGATTTATATAAGACTGATGACTTAGCTGAAATTTCGAAACCAGCGCTCGACCTCTCCATCCATTCACGATAGCAATTAGTTTGAAACGACAGGGCCCCTTGGGCCTTAAATATACAAATTATTATTATTATTATCATGAGGGACGGTATCAAACGCCTTTTTGAAGTCAATGTAGATCGCATACACCGTTTTACCCTCGTCACGTGCTTTGGTCCAGCTATCAAGTGAGAATAGCAGATTGGTAAGACAGAACCTATAACTGCGAAAACGGTGTTGGGCATCGGAAAGGAGGTAATTCTGCTCGAGGAACTGCATCAACGCCTTCTAAATGGTTTTCTCCATGGTTTTGCAACAAATTGAGGTAAGGCTTACCGGCCTGTAGTTATTTGTGGACGCTCGGCTTCCACTCTTGAAAAGTGGGATGATCGTCGCTGTCTTCCAATCAGATGGAAGGCAGCCCGTAAGAAATGATGCCTGGAAGATTAGGGCTAGCGGCTTGGCCATTTCAGAAGCTAGCTCATTCAACAGCTTGGCCGGGATTGCATTGGGGCCTGGGAAGGTCGATTCTTTCAAATAAAAAAGCTCATTCGTAACTACATCTTCGGTGAAGAGCACTGTATTAATCGATGGAATCGAATTGTCTTCATAAGTGTGGGATAGAAAACCGGGTTTAGTCATCTAGACGGACCGGAACAACTGAGAGAGATGGTCAGCGTTATCCTTGTCTTCTGAGAGTTCGGCACCTTCGGCAGTTCGCAGTAGGGGGGAAAGGATCCTTATTCCGCGTGCTCTGTCTTATATAGCTGTACAGGACGTTGGGGTTAACCATGGCTCGGTTCAACAGATACTCGTCGAACTGCTGTCGAGCTCTGCCAATGAGACGTTTGACCCGGTTCCTCTGCATTTTGTGTCTATTAAGAGATTAATGTTACCTATCAATTTGATACTCTTTAACAGTTTTTCCTTCTTGTTAACTTCGGTTTTTAAGGATGGATTCAGCCAGCGAGGCCTGTTCGTAAGTTTTCGGCAAGTGATAGGGCAGTAGCTAGAGAGGAGGTTATAGACTTTCCCTTTGAACTGTTCCCAAGCTTCCTCAACGTTGTCAGATAGTGTGGATGCCCATTCTATGAAACAGAGATCATGTTTCGTTTGCTCAAAATCACCACGCCAAATATGAGGACGGAGGTCTTGTGGTTCGGCAGGCAAAGAAAATAAACTGCATTCCCACATGAAAACGACATGGTCACTCTGGCCTGGTAAGGGTTAGCAATTCACAATATCGATATTGTCGAGCGACTTAGGGAGCACAAGGTCAAGGCAGTTCATCCGCTGGCCTTCACGAATTGTTGTAAGAAATGTGACGTGCTGGGTGCGAAGAAGGGATTGGGCTATATTCAGGAGCTGGTGGTCGAATGCCGATTCAGGGCTTTCAGCTGAGGAGTAGCTCCAATTGATGGTAGGAGCGTTGAAGTCCCCAACAATAAGGGTATTTGGTCACGTAGCGAGGGTTTTATGTTCATCCAGCAATAGGGCATTGGCCTCAGGATTGTTCCAAAATTTGGAATTTATATTATTTTAGCGCCGGTACCGCAGTATATATACAAAGTTAATTTCGAAAAAATAAAAATTTAGAACAATTATTTGACAATATGTGCAAGTAGACGTAGACGTAGACATAGGGCATTGGCCTCAGGATTGTTCCTCGATGGTTGGTAGACTGTTAAGATATCAAGGCTTTGGGAACCCGTTGCTCTTACAGTTAACCATACCACATCCCGGCAAGACAGATT
Organism: Ligula intestinalis; assembly: GCA_036362985.1. NCBI lineage: Eukaryota > Metazoa > Platyhelminthes > Cestoda > Diphyllobothriidea > Diphyllobothriidae > Ligula > Ligula intestinalis. The sequence continues at coordinate 37,071,179 of JAYGXS010000006.1, forward strand.
CGCCGTTTTTTCAAAAACATACAAACCGTTCTGCACGAAGTTTGCTACGCCTCCACCTCTTTGGTTGTCTCTGTCTTTCCGGAAAAGTTGAAAGCCGGGATTCGAATCTGGCGATTGTCAGTCTGGTCCGACAAACATGTTTCTGTTATCGTAATAACATCTGGAAGGAGGTCGAATACTTTGATCCTTAGATCAATCATTTTTGAAAGTAAGCTTTGCTCATTGGTATACATAAATGTTAATTTTTAATACTTGCGTGGTCTATTTGTGGCCTCATCGCAGGCTACTGAAGTAGCTGTGCGGTCACACGAATCAGTTTGGTCCATGAGGGGGCAGAATTTCTTTCGTAAGATCTTTATTTGATGTGAAGAGGAAAGGTCGGAGACCAGATGGTTTGGGTTCAGGACAAGACGGGCTGGAAGCACAGAGATCGTTGGAGGCACAGGACAGCTGTGACACGTGAAGGAGGGTGACCAATCGGCAGCCATGGCAAAGCCACTGCAGCGCAGATGGCACCAACCATTGCAGAAGCCGCTGAAGATCTGCGGTTGGATAAAGTGCTTATGACTCATCTGGTCAACCTGAGTTGTGGACCAGGTGCGCCGTCTATTATTTCGCATGTTTGTGTTATCCGACCCAGATGTTGTTCAGGGAACTGCTTCCTTGAATGAACGCAAAAAAAGGCACAAACAGTTCTTTATCATGTAATTACAAAACGTTATCAGCCCTCTCTGCTATTATAACCTGGGCGGCATTAGCCTGGCAGGTGAGCAAACCTTTCCAGACCAGTAGGCACCACGTAAAATTTGTTTAGTTCGGAAGCCTATGGGATCGGTGTTCGGACATTCCTGAGTGAATATATATACGCGGTGTTCAGTGACAGCAAATGGCAGTTGATGAGGCACTGATGAACTGCGGTTCGACGAAGTGCTTATGACTCATCTGGTCAAGCCGAGTGGCAGACCAGCTGCGCCATCTGTTATTTCGTATGTTTGTGTTGTCCGACCCAGCTGGTGTTCAGGGTAATGCTTCCTTCAATGAAGGCAAATTATCCCAAAGCAGATCTGTAGAACGATACCTTAAACGTTGTCAACCCTCTTTGCTGTCGACTGGGCCACTATCGGCCTGGCAGGTGGTCAATCCATACACGAATCACTAGCCACAACATGACATTCGTCTAGTTCGGAAGTCTATGGGATCGGTGTTCGGACATTCCTGAATGAATATTTTCAGAGGTCTAATCACGTGCGTCCGTTTGTGACCTTGTAGGGATGGCCACACAGGTGAGTAGTGGTGGCTAATTGGAAGAAATCCTCCAATTTTAGGGAGGAAATGTGGCCCCGGATTATCCGGAATGTCCAGAGCAGGCTGCAATTAACATTCCTGTAAGACAAAGGAAAAAGGTCAAGTTTTATCAATCTTTCCTGATATGGTAAGTCCCTGAGACCATCGAACATCTTTGTCGCCCTGCCTTGCGCATGCTTAAGAAACTCCACATCTTTCTTCAACCACGGTGTCCAAACTGACATTCCGTATTCAAGATGTGGTCCCACAAAAGAGCCAAATATTTTACCGAAGAGTTCAGGTGGAAAGATTTCGCACGCTCGTCTGATCCAGTGCAGGGTACTAGTTGCCGTCTGGACGGACGTTTTACAGTGCTCTGTTTACATCATGTTCACGGTTGTCCATATACCCAGATCATTGTGTGTCTCAACCTCGTTTAATGCGGTACCATTGATAAAATAACTGTGTTTCGGTGGCACATTTCGCCCCGGGCTTATGTGTAGAACAAGACACTTTGATACATTAAAGCTAAGAAGCCACGTGGACGACCAAATAACAAGTTTATCGATGTTCGACTGTAGTCTCTTTTCGTCGTCGGCGCACCTAATTTCAGCCCATATTTTTATGTCATCCGCAAACATGACAGCTGCGCAATCAAGATCATTGAGACAGTCGTTTACGTAAATCAGGAAGAGCAGCGGACCCAAAACTGAGCCTTGTGGTACACCACTCTCGACCATTGTCCATTCTGAGGTTGAGTTTTCGACAACGATCCTCTGTTCTCTGAGGGACAAGAAACTACCGATACATTTATGCATTATTCCTTGGATTCCCACGTCCCAAATCTTCTGCAGAGGAAGCCTGTGTGGTACACTATCGAAGGCCTTTTTGAAGTCGAAGAATATAACATCAATTGGATAACCTTTGTCAGCGTCCTAGGCGAAAGCCGTGCTGTCCATCACATAGTATTTTGTTGTTTTCGAGGAAATACATTAAATGCTTCTAAATGAGCTACATTAATTTGCACGCGATTCAAGTTAGACTAACAGAACGGTAATTTGCGCAATCATATCGCGAACCTCCCTTATAGATCGGGGTGACGTTTGCCCACTTCCATTCTTCTGGGAGTTCGCCTTCGTCAAAAGATTTCTAAAAGATGGCAGCCAAGGGTTTGCATAGTTCGTTAGCTAATTCTCTTAGTGCTAGTGCAGTAATTTTGTCCGGCCCAGGTGATTTGGCAGGCTTATGTTGGAGTAATTCGGCCCTGACAGTGTTGTGTGAAAACTCTAGGTCCTCTATTTTGGGCAATAAGGAGGAGGGTAAGTGTGCAGTTATCGGTCGATGAGCGGACGGACTGTCAGCAAAAGTTGTAGGTTCTCGGGTGTAGATGGGTTCAAAGAAATCGGAGAGGAGGGAGGCTTTCGTCTGGTCTTCGGTCACCAGTTGTCCATCGGCTGATCTAAGGGCAGGGATCAGTTCCTGAGATCTCTTCTTGCTTCGTATGTAACCGCGTAATATCTTAGGATGTTCCAACGACTTGTGTAATATGTTCAACTCGTATTTCTTGCGCAGTTTAGTAGCTTCTCTTTTACAAATGTTACGTTGCTGTTTATACTCCCGTAAGTGTTTACCGATGCCGGTTAATCTGTAGCGTCTCCAGAAGCGGTTTCTTTTTTTGAAAGCGGCCTGGAAGTTTGAGTTCATCCACTTCGGGCGATTCGTACTTGTCTTTCTTCTGAAGGGACAGTTGAGACAAAGAGTCCTTTTAAACGTCGAGCTAAAGGTCATCCACTTTTCATTTGCCTCACCTTGGAGATCTGTATCCCATGATACCTCTGACATTTCTCTTCTCATAAGTGGGAAGTCGCCCTTCCAAATGTTACTTTCCCATGTGTCGGAGGAGTAAGGTTTGGAGAACAGCGAATACTCGAAATACAGCATAATGCGGTCGCTTAACCCTAATGAGGGTCGATCCTGCAGGTCAATCACAGTTTCCTTCTCTCGGGTTAAGATAAGTTCGAGATATTTAGACTGTTGTCCTTCCCTAGCCCGCGTTCCAAACGCGACGGTTTGGCAGAGCAGTTTGGCTGTGGCCCATTGTAGTAATTTGAGATTGAATTTGTTTTGAAGACCCTGTGCAGTCCATGTCTGCCAGTCAACACCAGGAGCATTAAATTCCCCAACGATGAGGATGTCTTTTTTCTCACTAACCCTATACAATTCTGCTATGAGATAGTGTCTTGGTCATGATAATGGTTTGGCGGGTTGTATAACAACGAAAGCGTCAGTGGCCTGGCGTACTTAGCAGACATAGTAATATTTAGCATTTCCACATCTCGTGCTGGGACCGGTACTTCAGCCGTGGCTGTCAGCCTGCAAGTGACATAGACTATAAGCCCTCCTCCCCTAGTTGTTCTGTCTTTCCTGAAAAGCTGATATCCTCTAAGTGATAGTTCAGAATCAGTGATATCTTTTGAAAGCCAGGTTTCAGTTAAAGCCATGATGTCTGGTTTCACCTCATCGACCAAGTTCTTTAGTTCGTCTAGCTTGTTAAACAAGCTTTGTACATTTGCGGTTAGGATCTTTAGTGATAGTTTACTCCGTGAGGCCCAACCCTCATCGTGACAGGTTTTGGCCAGAGGAAGGGCTCCTTGACTTGTATTATTTGCCCATTTTTTATTTTCAGGCCCTTTGCCCCGCTTTCGGTCCTCTCTCTCAATTCTATCTTTAGTTGCCTCATTTTCATCCGCTCCCTCGGCTCGTATTCTGGCTGAAAAAACACTTACTTGTGCGAATTTCGTAAGGCCGTTTTACCTTTTAGCAGTTTTGCTGCCAAGCCTTCGTTATCGAATATAACTTTGAGAGGCCTTGGGTTTGTTTGTAGGTCGCAGCCTAGGTCTGCTTTACCCAGACGGAAGGCTTTATTTAAGGTATAGGTTTCCCCATTCTTTAGGACAGTGGTGACTTATTCGTGTATTTGATTATAGTCGTGTGCAACTCGTTCCGTTGTACTGTCAAACGTGGACTCAGGAGAACCCTGTATGATAATGTTGTTTTTCCGATTTATGGACAACTTCTGTAATACCTTACCTGTAGTTCCATTTGACTCGTCTTGAACAAATATGCAGTTTTTTTCGGTCAAGGGAAACCCGTGATGTATTTCCAGTCTTACTTCTATCGGAAGACCCCAAGATGTTGTAAGGAATAGTTTTTGACTTTGTTTTTCCGCTAACATCACCAGAGATAGGCTTCTTTTGGAGTCTGGGATAGCACTGATCAGGTCTGGCTTCGTGCTGCCCCCCTTCTACATGTGTGGTTTCCTTCTGTGATTTGTATGCAGCCTTAGCATACCCACTAGGAGTGGTTGATGTGCTGGGTTCATTTTGCATTTTTGGTCCGGAAAATGAGCCCATAATTAGCGGAGTTTTTATTTCGGAAAGTTCCTCATGTGCTGAAATTAGGCGCAGAGTATTAGTCCCACAGACCGTTAGAGATGTTTCTGTAAAATCTTGATCACGGTGCTCCTCGCCGAGGACGACTTGACCATTTATGTTACTTGGTTGATCATTTTTGTGCGTAGACGCTTCGGTGAGAGATGCTGCTGCTGCGTACGTAAGGTCCCCTCCCTCAAGTTCATGCATCGCCAGTGATTCCTCGTGAGGGAGAAATCGAAAAATTTTCTTCAGCTCTTCCAGCTCCACTCTAAGACTTTTAACCACCTCCTCAAGTTTCGTAAATTTGTTAAGGGGGGGGGG
>JAYGXS010000006.1:37076317-37112896 GCA_036362985.1 Ligula intestinalis
TGAAGATAATGCTGCTGAAGCAGCAGCCCGCAGTCTGCTAACCCTTCAGCCGATAGCGCGCAACTTTTGCCGACAACCATTGAAGGAAGACTGAGAACACTGTGTTTTTGTGCCAACCCTCTCCGTCTGGATTTTATGTCCTTAAACGATTTGAAACATTTCTCCTGCTGATGAGTCAACTCAGCTTACAATTGTTCATTTATTCCGTTTCTGTCATACCTTTGAAGGCATTTTTTAGCTAAAAATAACTCCCTATCTCACCCAGTATTGACAAAACACAAAATCTGGAACAAAACCAATGCTGGCTGCAACATAGGGAGTTTGTTTTAGGTTTTTTTCCGGTCTTCGAGGTGTTGGAAGGCGCCCAAGAGGTGCATTACCAACTCTTTGCCATTGCCTGTTTACTGGCATAATAAACATATTATTATTATTGTTATAGTATCCGGTAGTTCGTATCCTTCCCTCGGAAGTCCTCGTAACTTGCACATCCAAGAAGGGCAACTGGTTGTTGCTTTCTTCTTCCATCATAAACTGAATATCGGGGATTATCGAGTTCAGCAAGGTCTTGAAGTCCTGAACGTCCTTCTTTTTGATAACGACAAATGTGTCGTCGACGTACCTTGCCCAGAATTTTGGACAGTGCGATCGGAAGACCAGTTGCTCGAGCCTCTGCAGGACCACCTCAGCAATTAACCCAGACAGAGGGGAGCCCATCGGTGTCCCCTTCTTTTGCTCGTAAACTCGATCGTTGAAGGCGAAGAATGTCCTGAGGCGAGACCGGTTGGAATGGAGGTGAATAATGACACCACATCAAACGACACCATTACCTCGTCTGCATCTATTTCTAGATGTTCAGCCGACTTCACTGTTTATTCGGAGCCTTTGGTGAGGAAGCCAAACCGCTGGTAGAGCCATTTTGATAGTCAAAATGTCGGTGTGCCACGTAAGGAGACAATGGGGCGAAGGGGCACACCCGGCTAATGCACTTTTGGCAGACCGTAGAACCGCGCCATCGCGGTATCTGTGGCGTTTGTGGTCAATGCATCCTTTGATTTGAGGGCTCCTGCCTTCTTCAGCTTGTCAGTTGCCCGGTTGACGACGTTCACATGCTTTTTGAACTCTCCAGCTTCCGAAAGCTGGTAGGCATCTTCGTCCCCCAGCAGACTTTGTAGCTTTGCCGTGTACTCGGTCTTAATCATGACCACTGTCGAGCATCTCTTGTCGGCTGGCAGGGTGACAATATATTTCATCTTTTGGATTCGCATAAGTTCTCGGTTTTCTGCTTCTGAAATAGTCGTCTGAGGTTAATGGTGAAGGCGAAGAGTTGACACTTGTTGCCGCATGGCGTCCTTACTCTCTTCGTTTGCTTCACACTTCTGAAGAGCTGATTCGAATGATGCGATAAATTCCACTGGTCGAGTATCTCTTGTGTTGAACTTAGGATCGTAGGATAAAACGGCCAGCTGCTGTTGCGTGAGAGGCCGAGATGAGAGGTTGTGGACCAGACTACCATCAGAAGAGGGCCGACTTGCTGGTCTTATTTTTGCGAAATTGAAGCAGTTGGCTGTCACGAAGCCGGATGTCACGTAGGCGGCTGTCACGTAGCCGGCATGAATCATCAACTCACCGGCGAGCCCAAACGAGCGAACGGGCTTATCTCGGCGGCCCACAATGAAACTATCCACCAGACAAGGAGGAAGATCTTGCAGCAGCCACCCTGACGCACACGAGTGGCATGCAGACCCAGCGGTGATAACCTCAGTCGTGCAGGGGAAGGGGGACCCACGTGACCGTCAGCAGATCAATGGCAGACGCCCGCTGAGCGCGCGCGATCGGCGGACAGATTCGCCGATGACTACAACAGCCATGCAGTCGATGGGAGACACGCGAGACCGCCGACACTCCGGTCGCAGTCGCTCCTCGAGTGCGCGCGATGTGCAGACAGATCCATCGGGGCCTACAACAGCCGAGTGGATGACGGGCGTCACGCGAGGTCATCTGCAGTCGCGCACGGAGAGGCAGAGGCCAATCCAGGACCAACAAAATGACCAAGGTCGGTGCTTTGGGCCAAACCCAATCAACAACCAGCAGGATGACCAGGGTGCAAACGCAACACACCCCTATCAAACGAGACAGTCAGCAAGACAAACCAAATCAAGGCAAGCAGGAACAATCACATTACCACTCTGATGATGGGAACAAGCGTGTTTTCGAAACGTCAGCACCAATACAATGTTGTCCATGAAGGCGTTTTTTCTTCTTCATCTTCTTTGAGGGATGGGGAGCGGAATAATTTATCTGGACCTCGTATCTTTAGTCATATATATATATATATTCTTCCAGATCTGTTGCTCAAGTCTTCCGTCTGCGGTCGTTGGCTAAGCTTCAGAAAGTCATTACATCCTAAATCAATGGCAACAATCATTTTGTTACAGAGGATTTGGAGAAAGCTGCATTGCATAATTCATTTTTCGCCAAGTTTTTTACCATCGAAACTAGCCCCACTCCTGTAATCCCCCTGCTGTGTGTTTCAAATCTGAGTACCCTTAACGTCGCACATGCTTGTATCCAAAAAGAAATAAGTCGTCTTAAAAATTCACATTCGGTTGGAACTGATAACATTCCAAACTCACTCACCAAACTATTAAGAGATTTCCCACCCTTACTAAGTTATTTTCAGTGTTTTAGGAAGTTGGCTTTTTCCCGGACTACTGGAAAACTTCATTTATTATTCCCGTATTTAAATCTGGTTCCCGATCAGATATTCACAATGACTGCCATGTCCAGAAAACACTCTCTCTGGCTAAACTCTTTAAAAAACTAATTGCCAACAAAATTACAGATTTCTGCATAAACAATAACATTCTCAGTACCTCACAGCATGGCTTTTTACCGGACCGAGCTTGTGAAACATGCCACATGTCTTTTCTAAATCTACTTACTTCTCTTCGTAATGATCATCTATCTGTGGTAGTTATCTATTTTGACCTTAGCAAAGCATTTGATAAAGTTCCTCACAGGAGGCTCCTAGCCAAACTAGAGGCTATAGGATTTCGTAGTCCTCTTACTGACTTCATCAGTTCTTATCTTTCAAATCGACAACAAACGGTTCTAGTGGGATCCTCATACTCTACTCCTACCGCAATTTTGAGTGGTGTCCTTCAAGGTACCGTGCTAGGTCCTCTGCTCTTCTTGATTTACATAAATGATATCTCATGGAGTGCTAAACACTCCCAATCTTACATTTATGCAGATGATCACAAGTGTGTTTACTCCTTCTCTAACTGTACGGCCGCGAGATGCCTAGAACAAATTCATTCTGATCTGCATGCACTTTCGGCGTGGAGCTCAACATGGCAGATGGAGTTCTCACCTTCTAAGTGCCGATACATGGGCTTTGGGCCTGAAAGGCTATCCCAACATGTTATTTTTCAAGGTTAACTAATGACTGAATGTTCCAGTGTCAAGGACCAAGGATTAAGCTACACCAATAAATTAGACCTTTCTCCTCACGCCGATAGAATTACAGCCAAAGCCGCACAGATTTGCGGCTTTCCCTCTTATAATTTCTATCTTCCTGAAATTAAATTAAGACTTTATCGGATGTTGGTGCTCCCCATCTTAGAATACTGTTGCCCCTTTTTCGGTCTCATGAATGAAGTTAGCCGTTCAAAATTAACGCTCACGCAAAAACTGCTGTATCCGACAGCTTCCAAAACTTGTCACTCAAATAGATGTCAATTAACAAGACTAAGGTTCCTTTGGGTCAGGAGATTGAAAATAGACTTTTTTCTCCTTTTTCGACTTAATAATAGCACAAATTTACCCAGGACTTCTGTCATTACCCCCGTCTGCCGTCCCTACAACCTAAGAAACTTGGCACTTGTTATACTCCCTCCTGCATCTTCCTAATGTAAACGGTAATTGTTTTTTGCTTCCAGAAATAGCTTTCTTTTGAATAACTTGCCAATCGAAATAGGGTCGTTGACTAGACTGTCTCCTTTCAGACGGAGACAGCACATTTATCTCAACACTGATTCTATTGACCTTCTATTCTCCTCATCTTTTCTGAGCAGCTTTCTCCATGACTCCGAGATAGGACCATCGGGAATTAAGGAGATCTGCTTGAAACTATTCTCTCTGCCTCGTGTCCACCGAGAAAATAGATGTTTCCGTTAACCACCGCTGAATCAAACGAAGCCATGCGGAAGTACTCAGCCTAAAATGCTGCAGTTTCGTTGACTACTCACCTTCATCAGACCACCCACACCTATTTCTGCTCTACTACTATGTTTCTACTACTATCTTCCTAAGCAATTTTTTCTCTTTCACACTTTTTAAACATGGAAGCCCGTTGAGCACTCTCTCCATTTTCACTGTAAGAGTTTTTTTTAACTGCCATAAGTTTTCGTTTTTACTTCAAAATTACTACAAAAAATTGCTAAATGCCCCAAAAGGACAATTTCTGCTGAAATTATGTCGAATTTCTACGTCTACTTGCACATATTGTCAAATTATTCTCTGAATTTTTATTTTTTCGAAATTAACCTTGTACAGATAGTGCCGTACTGGCGCTGAAAAATATAAATTTCAAATTCCAAATTACGGTAGACCGACGTCTGGAGTGTTCCATCTGTGTTCCTGTCACGACGACGTTTAACACTTGGACTTGCTCATCAACCTCTCTTTTGGAGGTAAGTTGAATTCGTGGAAAGGTGGCGTCGGGGGTATGTTGGAGCAATTCACCTAGTCTTGTTTTATGATGAAAAATATATCGTAAACATAGCGCAGCAACAATCTTAGATTGACTGTTGGGAAGGCTCTGGCTTTTCATTTCTGCATGAAGACCTCCGCCAGAAAGCCTGATATCGGTGACTCCGAAGGGACCCGTTTTCGCTGTCGGTATTATTTTCTATAAAACGTAAAGTTTGTTTCCAGCCAAAGGTCAAGGAATCGAGCATGACATGTGCGGGTATCTAGGAGTTCCGTTGTGCATGTCCTCGCTAGGTCTAAAGGGATAGATGTGAATAGGGAGACCACATCGAAGGACACCATAAGTTCGTAATTTGCGCTTTAACGATCTTTTATCCTGTCAAGAAATTGCATTAAATTATGGTTGGGCGTGTTCGAGTTCTTTGTTAGTGGATTAAGTTGGTGAAATAACCACCTAGACATTTTTAAATTTGGTTTTCTGATCAAGCAGAGTATCGTTCGCAGTGGGATTCCATCTTTGTGAACCTTTGGAAGTCCATATATTTTGGCAATCGTTGGTCCGTTTTGTTTCAAGGATTTTGCTATAACTCCAGAAACTATTTTTATTCCTGTGAGACGGTTTATTACTTTCTCGATGTTGGATTGGTGCGACTTTGTAGGGTCGGAGGTTAAAGGTGTGTAGGTCGACATCTCTGTCAATTTTAATGTCATCTTCACTGTGTAGTCAGTCTTGTTAAGAAAAGCGGTAAAACCCCTTTGTCGGCTGGTAAAATGATGATGCTTTCATCTTTTTTCAGTGATTTTAATGCCGCCATTTTGTCGCGAGTTAACATTGAGAACGGCTCACGGTTTTTAAATGCTTCGATTGTGTTGGTTCGAATTGTCAGTAGTTCGTCTTCAGTCAGGTTGGCTGAAGATACAATAGATTCGAAACTAGCCAGGAAGTCCATTTCCCATTTCCCAAGACTTTCTCTTCTGTTGTCGTTAGCGCTCTTGAGGATATTTTGATAACTTACTTCAAAAAAGCAGAAGTATAACAACCTTTTCTGAAAGGATCAGCCATTTTTGTCAAATGCTGTCATAATCTTCAGTTTTTTAATTGTAGAGACGTGCGTAATTTCCTCTTGTAGGGCCTTAAACACCTTTACAGGAAGTTGACCTTGGCAAATTTCAATATGTTCTTCTTTGCGTTCTATGAATTATTGGAGCTTGTGATGGCCAGCAGATATGAACACCCAGATAATTTATTGGCCATAATGGTTGGCAAATTGGAAGGCTTGAGCAGATTTAATTGCTGGCTTCACTATTACAGACTTGGGTATATTCATGTTGCTTCCGCATTGACGTAAGAAAGATAGTCATTCTCGCTTTAAACTATCGAGAATCACACATTTCTCCCATCCTCGAACATATTACAACGCACTTTGTGCAAAATTCATTCGATTGATTGAAATTATGGGTATACCAAGTGATATATTAAATGAGCGATAACGTCCTTTGGGACAGAAGGACAAAGGGACATACGGCAGTTTAACATTGGAGCTTTTGATCATTCTTCCTCTTCCGAGGTAACACCGGCTCGCTGTTTACACATTTCTTATCCTTATCTTTTTAACCTCCAATTTTTTTGCCTTTGTCGTTTTTACCACGCTATTTGCTTCACACAGCGTTTAACATTCCTACGTTATTTATTGCCACTTGGCCTTTAATTGTGACTTTAATATTTGTATCGATATTTCTGTATAAATTCATTTTTGTTATTTGTTATTCAAACTTCTCTTTATGTAGCGAGAGGACGCAGCTGGTAAGCACTAGCAAACTTTATGGTTCCAATAAATCCTCCTGTATAAGCGATCGACCCGCACGTCTCGATATTGCTCTGCTAAAAAGGACCGCAATTATATCACAAAGCGAAATTCCGGTGCAATACAGTGTGGAAACTCAGCTTTTCAAGATCATGACAACCCACGCACCAACGTCTTGCATTGTCTGTTGCCAGTAACCTGGGCTCAGTTTGCATTTTTGATTCCTGGAACCCGCTACATTTAGTAATTATAGATTCTTTTGTAACATTAGAGAAGGCTCGTGGGAATTCTACGCTTATTCCGGCGACGCATTATATAACGTTTTCATACTTTTTGTGCATCTCTCAAGAATGAGCAATAAAAGTATAGCCTTCGTTGGCATGTTTCATGTTTTGTTTAAAACGATAAATAAGCTTATAAATGCGTCCTATACCAGGAAACTTTTCGGATCATCCTTCGGAAATGAACGCCGCGGGAATTTTAGTGTTCGTTTTCGCAGTCATTTGGGCAGGTTCGTGCTAACAGAGTGCTTTCATATGTGCTGTGTCTTTTGAACTTCGTAGCATTTAAACATCATTTGCATTCAACCACACAAAATCCCATCAGTGTTTTAAAAGTTATCGCTATATACTTTTATGCATAGATAGGTACATACCAATGGAATATTGAAATATATTTTGCTTGCTTTAGCTCATTGTTCAATGTAGTGAGAAAACTGTTTAAACTCAGTTAAATCCTTTTTTGTAGATCTGTATATGTTCTCGATTTTTACATTTAAGTGTATATTATACCTAATATATGGGACCAACAGCTGTGGGTTATCCTACAAAACAATACGCATACCTTCTTCTTGTAAAAAGTAACAGTCAATTAGCAACCAATTTTTTTAGATTTTATAAGCTTCACATTCAGACATGAAGTGCAAGATTTTTGTTTTCAAAATGTATATTTAGGACATAATATATTGCCAAATACAGCACATATGCATGCGTTTTTTGCTTCTTTAGGTTTGTTCAAAATAGGTGTCAAATACAGTCTCTACTATAATGGATCGAAGAATAAACAGCAATCGACACAAATTTCTGATTTAAAAATCACTTCAAGTATTTACCAAACTGTTCCCTACTAGCCATGCACTACATGTGTATATATTAATTAATATATGTATATGTAATGCATGCCTAGTGAGGCAGATAGTGGTAGTTACTTTCAGTTCATATCGAAACGATACCTCAATCTATGTTTCAGTCTGATTGTTTAAACTTATAACTAAAGTTTTCATTGGATAACAAGTTGAAGCTAAATTAGGTGTTTCATTATTAAAACAATGTGTTTTTGACAGCGGTAATGGATTATTTTGAGCCTCGTAGCACCTTGTACTTATACGTATAATGGAAAAAAATGTGCGAACGGAGACAGACCTGTATGGCAATGAAAACGCTTTTAGCAACCCCACTTCAGTTAACTGATGACAGAGCAGCAGGCTGCAGTCTCCTTGCCTATGAAGGTTTTTGCGAGTGCATATACCGTGAAAATTAGTTAGTTAACATAGATACCTGAATAGTGCTTTGTAATAAAAGAACAAAGCGCTTTGGACAGAATCCTTTGATTATGTTACATATCGTTGCATGTTGCAATGAACTGTAGGAAAGAACTAATTTAGGAGCAAAATAAAGATCAATAAGGCGCTGAAAGTCCATATGCAGGTGGATTGCCTATGGGGTTCCCTATTGTGTATCATGGTATAAGAAAAATGGTATCTCAGTTTGTTGGCGAAGCCAATTGTCCTGACTTGATTTTCTTTACACCATCGCCCTTATTAACTGACCAAACTAAATGTTTGTGATGCCAAATAATATCTTTCCGCTTTTTTAGAATATGATTTCACTTACAAAAGAGATAAGACAAACGGAGGTTAGATACGGATCCCATCTCTGTTGACATTCAATGGCTTAAAATAAGTGTTATTCCTTGCAAACTTCACTCAGTAATAAAAAACGGTTGGATATATGTTATTCTACATAAGCGCATGATACACGACTAAAAAACTCCACTGCAGCCTAGATGTGGTGTAGAAAAAGTTAAAAAATAGTTTATTGCTTGATGTTTAAACTGCGGATTTTCTATCCTTTACCAAAACGATGGATTTTATTAAGCAGGAAACACACATTATCATAGCCAACGTTCGTTTCTTTTGATCATGTGAGAAGCACCGTTCGGAGTTCTGTCAAAAAATAGTTATAGTCTTGGCAGGTATATTTAGATTGGTTGGCAAGATGAGTATATGTAAGACTATGTCATGTAGCCTTGGTACGTACGGTGCAATCATGGTAAGCCTGTTGACTCCAAAAGTGATGTTAAGAAAAGCTCATTACTGTTTTGTCGTAAACCGAAATTCCAAGATTTGCATAGTGATATAAATTTTATACTGCAGAATAAGTTTTGAACATGCAAATGACTCACACTCTTATATTAATGACTAAATCGTAGTGATAGTTTGCTTGGAGACCGTGCATAATTTGTTTTTGTTTTATAGGTCAAGCGCAAAAGTTCACACCAAAAAATGTTTTGTGCTCACCTACCTCAAATTCGCTAAAAATAACATGGGAGAAACCCTCTGATGGACCAGCCTATTTGTACGAGGTGACGATTGATGGAGGTGATTTGAGAAAGACGCAGATGTTGTTCTCGGATGTTTACGAATACACACTTTCGGAGGGAATTTTGCCAGCTACTGACTACAGAGTGGATGTGACAGCAATACCTTTGGTTGGCGAAAGTGCAACCGAAACGCGAATTTGCCCAACTTGGCCGGGAGGTAAGTGATGTACGAAGATATAAGAATTCGTCTAAATTTCTGACCGGATTTTAAAATCGCCTTTATGATTATGTAGTCTGGATATGTATCTTACTGCTTAACAAGCAGTGTATCCCACATTTTAGCACGTATGATCTACACGGTGTCCTTTCAATTCTTACATAAAATATATAATCAAAATAAGTTAGAGAGGTTCAAATAAAATACGATGCATTTAATAGAGCGCCGTTCGTTGCATTTTTGATGAAAAAATTGTCTATCTGTGAAAGCCAATGCAAGCAAACATGCGAGTCTCAAAAAAGTAATTGATAAGAAAACGACCCGACGTTCGTCATTTCGCAGACTGCAAAAAATAACTTTCCTAAGAATACTCAAAGACCTATTTTCTTATATCAATGACTCATTCGCAATTTGCGGCGGTGATTACAGAACGCGTTGCATCAGAAACCAACCCACAAAGGCAGCACAGGGGCATCGCTGAGCAATTGAGTTCCTTTTTTCCCTGGAGCTCACAATTAAAGCCCCGAAGGCAGTCGCATAGAGTCTACGAAGATAGGCTGGAATGGATCCTGTCTCTATTCTATACATGTAAATGTTTTATTTTCTCCGCCTTAGTATACCTTGTTTCGCAGACAGCAAAATATATCCATTTATACGTATTATTTAAGAAATAATAGAGGAGAGCAGATCAATAATGCAGGTGAATTCATAGATTGCACCTATTCTGCCTTGATTCAACCAATTGTAACATCGACTGCAATGTCCAACTGTATCGAGTTAGACGTGCTTACCTTACGCATTTGAAATTACAACTTAACTAGTCACTTTACATTAAGGATATACGTGGTGTGTTCTGCGTGAACCACTGCAACATTTCTGCAAAAAAATCAAGGTAAAAAGTGAAATACTGACACCCATGGACATCGATCGAAAGGATAGTTCTTTCTTAACTTTACTGCATCACAGATGTCTTCAGATTTATCAAAAACTCTCTGTGAATATCATTATCGGCCAAAGTCTTTGTGTCAATGTTGCCTTCACTCCTTTAAGATGTATGATGAACTCTTACCCCTGGTGCATCTATCTGTTCCAGTCCCCGAGATGCCCGAAATTACATCTGTTACCTACAATGGCGGAAAATCCCAAATCAAAATTACGTGGTCACAGCCGAAAGTGAATGGACGGTTGAAGGGCTACGAGGTTAATTTCACTTCTGATGGCAAAATAATTGAAACTAAAAACATTGACAGTCGAGCAGAAAGAATGGCGATATCAAAAGAACTTCCAAATGGTTCCTATTACGTGGACCTCTGTGCCGAAGCGATTTCAACGACACGTAATAGCGGAAACGGTGGGGGAAAGGGTCAAGTAAATAGGGTAGGACCAATTGCAATTCCACCTGGTAAGCTGTTAATTTTGCTAAACACTTTCCCATTTATGCCTCGTCTAGCTTAACCTCGTTTATTTGGTGTTACGTTTTAAGGAAGTCTATTTTGATATTCAAAATTTACAAGAAAAATGATGAAAATAATCATTTGATAAAAAACGAATATATTAGCTACCGCCTGCGCTCACTTGAATTCGAGCCTCGCATAGCCGAAAGGTGCAATTTGTCCAAGGATATAAATAACAGTCTAGTTACTTTTGGTTGCCTTATATTTTGTGAATTTAACTTTCTGTGTTCACATTTAGCCGTATATCCTATAAAAATTAACAATTACTCATGAATATTATACGAGATGTACATGAATATGCTGCTGCCTGCGCTATCCTCTAGTAAAACATCTTCTATCGAGGGTTTTTAATGTGCCCTTGTGTAAGTGACTTTACTGTAATCCAGGAGAAAGAAGTGCTTTGACGATCAAAATATTAAGCGTTATTTTCTTTAGAAAGGAGAAACTTTATTATTTTAATATCGAGTTATGCATGTGAAAATCAAAATATGAAGCATTTTGAACGTTGAGAAATTCTACTAATGAAATTGTGATTGTTTAGTTCTCTAGATTGTCAGTAACAGGAAGTAACCCATCCTTTAATTCCATGATAGCTATTACTCATGCAATTTTATGCATTTCTGCCTGCATCCAAAGGGACAAATATATCCAGTGCTTGTATGCCGTTTAGAAACTAATTCCCGGATAACGATTGTTTCGATAAATGTGGAGCTGTATAAATGGTAGATTAAATTATCATGTATAGTATGCCAATAGCGTATAACAATGTGCCTGTAAAATTTAATTGCCAAATAAATGTTATAATATAGTGAAGCAGAGTGAACTCTGAAAAGCTTGTGTAAATACCCAAAAAGTAATAAATGAGGGCAAAATGTTCTTTCGGAAAATAAGTTCAACTTTACTGCACACATTTAGGCCGCCGATGCCGAGGTTTACGTCGCATTCGAATAAATGTTCTTACCAAAAGAGTTAACAAGCCAAACGTGATTCAGCGCTCAATAGGTATTTAGTGTGGGCTCCACTTAGCCCACTTTTGGGGATATGACTTCCACGTACAGAGCCAACGTTAAACACGCGTTCCAATACCCTGTTTGTTTTCATTGAAATTCTTCGGAATGTATGCCTTCCAGTTTGCACGAAAGGACTTAATTAATGTAAAAGTCGACCAAACTAGCGTTGCTCGAGACTTATTCACAGCATGTGTCATCTAAAGTTTCCTTTATTTAATTCTTTATTTCAATCTTTCCTAGTAACGGCAAATATTCCACTACAGCCCACGGAAGTGAATCCGGGTGCCATCCATCTTCAGTGGGACTTTTCAAAAACAGAAACGGCTTGTGGCATCTACTCGAACACTATTTTCTACAACAACGGAACGCACACCAAAAAGGTTGTCTTGATTCCACCTTCAAATCAACACACCTTGACGAATCTTGATCAAGGCGCAAAATACACGTTTATTGTCACGGCTGATTGTATTGGATCACTGGGAGCTGTCACAATGGAGGCTCAAGTCACACCAAAACAATACCGTATGAAATACTCTTGCAGATCAGATTGTTTTATTCTCATGGTATAAACACAATTCTTCTGACGGTACCTAGAAAGCACTGGAAATAGTTTGGCAACAAGTAAATCAGTGAAGGTGGTACTAAAAAGCACCAAAATAGTAAATGCCAGTTCCACTAAAAACTATGAAGTTCAAAGTAGGAAACTGGTCTTTGACTACAGTAGACGTTAATGGCATGAGCAGAGTACTTGAAACAACAAAACCACCTCACGCATCCTTTTTGATTTCAAACGTTTTTCAACCAAATTCAACACCATCAAACCTCACGAGTAACGCTGATCATAGTGTTATCGTTACTTATGTCAACCCGGATCCTACCATGCTGCTAATTCTACAAGAGTACAACAGTTGCACGTATGGTCTTCCCGTCAATAACTATTCAATGAAGATTCAACATGTGCACCTGCGAACGTGATTTTATTTCTGCCTGCAAAGGTGTCAATGGTACAAAAGGTATAAGTTATAAGTGTCCGCCCAGAACTGAAACAAGCAACGAAAATAACCATTAGTTTATATTTCGTCCAAATATATTTCGGATATTTCTACATCGGATAACGGAATCAGGGCTTTAAAATGGCAGGTGCAATCAGACATTTGTGCTTTTACGATGGGAATTTATAACCAGACGAATGTATTTAATTTAAAGAAGGCCTCTTTACAAAGCCGTTGTTTGTGAAACAGAAATAAACACAGCGTAAAGTATGGTAGTTTAATTCTTTCCCTATTTTCTTAGAAACAGTCTCCCCACACAGACACAACCGATTTTCCTTTGGCACCGTCAACGTTGCCAATGATAACGGAATATGTATCATGTAAAATTGGGCAATCGGAACATCTACAATAATATTTACCTTTTTGGGATGAAAACGAATCACACTACTGCTACAGTAGCCATTGTTAGTGCAATTTTGGGTCTTTGGTGCATTTAACCTATTATAATTCTCAGCGTTCTCATACTTATGAGCAAATCTGCTTGCCTATATTCCTGATTTACTAGAAAAATAAGCAGCTTTACTATCAGAATAGTTCCATGACCATTGGTGGTAGCTGATGATCTTGCAATGGTAAACAATCTGCGAAATAAATATACTCCTTTTAGGACCATTTAAATTTCCTGCAAAGCATTAATATATTCCTGATTTAATTAAATTCTGCTTGTTTGGTAGACACCGCTAAGCACATACTGTAACATAAAATCGTAGTCTGAACCTCAAAAAGGTTTCGAATAATGTGCGTTCTTAATTTTTTTAATCCACTTTAGCTCCATCCATGCCCGAAAATTTGAACGTGCAGGTGACTTCAGTCGGTTTGGAGATTTCTTGGAACCCACCTGCCACACCCAATGGCAAAATTTTAAAATATACTGTGAGCGTTAACGGAGGACCGCCTGATGAAGTGCTCGAGCTTAATTTCACCTACTCGTCGACGAAACCTCAGACGCCTTATACAGTCACTGTCACAGCTCACAATGCTGCCGGTGAAGGGCCTGCAGCCTCAATGACAGTCACAACAGCTCCGGACGGTATGTCACAAAGCCTGAGCTTTGTCAGAATATCAGAGAGAAAAGGATGTCTTAGCATAGCAATCTCGTGTGTTCTGCAATAAGAACAGGTTTGTTTCTGGAACGCATCGTCAAAGGGTCACTAGCTGGCCTTACCGAGGGCAAAATGTAGCTAACTGTCGCTATAGCCTTCCCAATGACTGCTTCCTTCACGTTCAAATGACTGTGAAACATGCTTTTTAACTGGCCGGACAGTTGTCAGTATTAAGAACGCCAGATTCTTTCGATAAAGCTTTCGAGACTTTCATGGACAATTAATCAGAAGCCGTGTTTTCGGGCAAGATAATTTGAAAGCTTCCTACCTCCATGTCAGAGATGAGGTAAATATGCCTATGCCGATTCACGGTATATTTTGCTTGAACTGCCTGAAAAAATGCAAAAACCGTGCCGGCTTGACACTTCAGCTTGCGTTTTAGCTTTTAAAATGTGTTTATATTAATTAAATTATTGCATGCATTCAGGCCATATTTTATCGGTCAGCAAGTGGTTGAGCAAGGAAAAAGACAGTTGGAGAACATTGGGAACCTTATTTGTGGTTGACAGGTAAAGTGAAACAGTTGTGTTTAAGAAACACTGGGAAAAGTTTAATAAACTACAGTTGCTGTGAAATTCGGAGACCGCAGTAAGCCTGCTTTAAACCATCTATAATACATAAAGCACGTTTCCGAGAGACATAGTTAACTGGCGTCTAAGTGCATAAGAAAAGCCTTCAGATCACCTATTCCGAACATTCGTTTTCTTTCTTCTTGCTTATAAGTTGCCCGGACAAACAGTATAACAGATGAGCAATCGAAGACGTCCTTGTTGCTAGCTGCTTGATCAGAAAAATTTGTCGATGATTTGTGCGTGACAGCTACTTGAATTCACAAAACCTACATAGGCACAAGATCAGGTAGTCATTGACAATTAAACGGCCTTTGAAAATAAACACAATTAAACTGTTCTTCCATATGATGTTGTGCACCTACCTGCAAGGTACTGGGATTTTCATGGAAGTGCTCCTGTCATGATCAAAAATAAAAACAGACATTTTTTCCTAAATTATTATATCAGGAAAGCTCTTGCTTATGATGTGCACCCTTTCTTTGTTTAAACAGCGAGCGTTTTGCCCGGAACCCCGACGGAGTTCAATGCTGATTTAAAGAGCCCAACAGCAGCTTTGCTTACATGGCTCGCACCCAAAATGACCCCTGTACAAATTACCGGCTACGTTCTTTCATTCAAACCAAAAGGAGGAGATTTGAAATCCGTCACCATTAACGGCAACAAACTTGAATATTTCCTTACCGGTCTAGAGTCGGCGTCTGAGTATGACCTAGAACTCCGTGCATCAAGTCAATATATCAATGGAGAGCCGGCTGTTACAACGCTGTCCACTTTCGTACCCGGTTATTCATCGATGCTATAATTTACTTAAGTCTTATTTTGAGCCCTTTATCGTTTCCAGCTTAGCACTGCTGTCATCATTTTATCTTCATAATCACCATCATCACTATAAGGATAGACTTACTTATATAGGAATATCCTGCAAATGTTCAGTTTTATTTTTAGTTGCGTCAAGTTTTATAAGCTTGCTTTTCAAAGTCCTGCTTTTCACAACCAATCCAACTTTCGCACATGTCCTGTCCCCTATTCCCAGTGAACCTTTCTCAGCGTTTAAATTGACTGAGAAGGTTCCCTACTTTACTTTTTACCAAACTATTTTTTACCCTTTAACTTCCTTATTTCTTGAGCTCCCACAGGTTGAATCCGCGACCTCCTCATTCTCTTCTAGTTGTTGGCGTGCCATGCGTAAGGCCCTATCGTATTCGACAGCCTGCATTATCTGACAATCTCTAATTTAACGGTACTCAAACCGAAATGCACGAATCATTAGCTTTTTTTCATTTCAGAGGAATAGAGAGCATCGGAAACGAACAGTAGTCAAGCCAAAGGCCGCATTATGGGATGATTAAGTAATCTCGGTTGTCTAGGTTTTCTCACGTTCACCGGTTTCGTTAGTGTTAACAATGACGTTACCCAATGATTTCATCACATATTTCTACATAAATGATTAAGATTGGACCTATTGCATTAGTCGACATAAATAATGTCCATATTTTAAGGTAAGTCATCATGTCAAGATGAATCCGCGCTTCATTAAACGTCTTACCAGCTACAATTTTAATGTCACTGCTTAATAAATTGGCAGTAGCAATATCGGCTTAAGGCGAAGAAGTATTTGGAATTGTAATTTAGAAGAGGCGCAGCCGTAGAACGAAAAAAATCATCAGTGGTACTTTCAATAAAATAGAAGGAGATAAAAGTGCCTCATTCTTTAATGGTTGGGCCTCATAAGCCCGGTGAAAAATGTGGGTTACATTTCTTTTTTCCCCGGTTCATTGGTATTTAATCGTTTGTCTCAGTATTGGCCCTGCTGATAAGTCAGTCGGCGACATTTCCCGGGCTGCAACCACCAGCTACACAGTGGCTAATAGTAACGGCAGGTTGACCTTACCGGTAAAGACAAGGGAAAATAAAATGTCCATTTCAGGCGCATAAGCCATCATTAGCCATTCGTAGTCGAGCACAGGGGCTGTACTTCAACCTTTTGATCACAAGTCAAAGGTACTAGTTAACGACTGGTTTCGATCTAGCAGAAATTAATAAACACTTTCTAAGTGGCCGACTGGGTGCACTTCAACTATTTTGTATTTTTGACTTCAGTTCCGCCCCTACCTACGAACATTCAGGCCAAACAGGTGAGCGATCAGGAAGTACTCGTCACTTGGGACCCGCCTGCGGCCACGCGCAACGAGCAAACGAAGAAAGAGATGATAGTTAGGTCATTCGTGGGTGAAAATCTGCAGGGAGGACTATTCGTTGCACCCGTAACTGCCGGTAAAGTTACTGTGAATGGAATTAAAGAAGACACCGTCGTGAAACTCACGGCACAGCTCAAAATATACGGACCACTTGGAGGGTTCAGTAAAGTCAAGGAGCTTCCCGAGATCATAACATGGGGACCTGGTAAGTTTTTGAGGCCAAATGCCATGCACAAGTGCCCCTCATTTACTCCGACCGTCATGAATGACATATCCAACAAATCCTGCAATAGTTAGCAACGAGGTGTAGAATACCTGAGGATTTGTCCATGTGCAACGGTCTGAAATACCCCTGAGATAAAGAATACAGACCTTTTATTTGAATGTTCTGCATGGATAGGTTAGTCACAAAGGAAACACGCCGGCGCGTCCCCCATGTGCATGCCCTCAAAAGCCTCTCGATTTGGCAGTGGCCCCATTGCTCTCATCAAGCCTGATTGATCCATGTACGCGATACATTGTCTGACTCTTCCAGAAACTTCTCTTTGTGCGGATTGATCAACATATATCCAACCTGATCGGAATCTTATAGCTACATACAGCTATTCAATGGCATAGGGAATTGATTCTTATATCATCGAGACATATTTTGCGTGGTAACATTAAGACTTCTAGTTTGTTCAAACAACTTCTCATACTGTTGTTGTAAGAATGGGCTAAGTTGAAGGACACTTTATATTTTCCCTCCGCAAGGGCAAATAGTTCTAGGTCGCATCAACAAATATCATAGAAATTTAGAAGGGTTTTGTCGGAGTAGATGATAGTAAACCAAATGACTAGTGTTTGTTTGTATGAGAAGAATATTTCCCAAGTCATGTATGCATTCTCACAAGAAATCCATTTTCGTATTCTGGGCAACCTGCATATCAAATTTTCTCACAGCAATTATTAATGTGTTGAAAGTTTCAGCATGGTTACAGAAAGCATGTAGACTGTAAGATATTGACTGCATTTATTCTCCCAATGGTGTTGCCGACTCTACAATGCGTAATGGAAGATAGAAACCGCATACAGGTTGATTTACGTACATAAGGTAATCAGAAACCAAACTGCATACGGCACGTTCTCTCTGGAGAATTCCACCAGTAAAGATTCAAACAGTTTTATGATTTCATGAGGCAGCTTTGAATCTAAAAGTTTTTAACAGTGGTTGACAAAACAAATTCACTCTAACAAATAAAATAAACGGAATTTACGGTTTTATGACTGACACAGTGCTAGCTGTGCTCGGAAACTCCAGCACCTTGGGCGAAATAAACTTCGTATCTAGAAAAGCACATATGTATTCCTTTCATCATCCTCGGAAGAGAAAAAAAAGGAGACATGAGTTCTGTGCCCAATGTGTATTTTGGCTGACATTTTAAAAGCGTGCTCGCTTTCATCGTCAGAGTGTTGGCTGTACTCCTGTTTGCGACAATTGAATGTGTCTGACCAGTATATGTGCCTTATACCCATGTGTCAATCGATTGCACCAATCGATTGTGGTTGGATCTCGATTGTTTTCGCATATTCGCACATATATATGTTAGGATTAGAACATATGTGTACACCGATATGTGTGCGCCGACATATGTGTGCGTTGGTGAAACAAAAACTGCCTATGGATACGAGATATTATATGGTCTAGGTTTGAGTGACTGCATCCGCCGATAAAAAGACGTTTAAAGAAGGCGCTTTGGCTCTTCCGCCACCAGAACCATGATAAGCTAATTTTGAAGTTTAATTGCAGCAATTTTTAATAACAATAATATAAATTATTTTGTTTTAAATGCGCAAAATCTCACATTTGCCCTTTAGCACTGGTACCGCCGGAGAAGATCGACGTGCAGATCAAACGACTAAACAGTATTAGCGTCTCCTGGACTGATACCGCCAACCAGGGCAAAAATCCGAAGTACCAAGTAAGAGTTACACCCACCGTCTTAAGGACGTCGCAAGTCATCGTGACATTCAACAAAGAGGTCGACGTGGATAGCCTGGAAACCTTTACAGAGTATAAAGTAGATGTTGGGACAATGAGGAAACCAAACCAGAATGGCGAGGGCGAGGCGCCAGGCAATATGACGTCAACGACAATTAAAACCTGGCCAGGGCGTATGTTTACCAATGCTAAATATTGTTTCCTTCAAGGCTATTTTGTAAAAAATACTACTTCCAGAGTGCACTTCTGTCCACTAGGTATACACTCGTTAGGCAGGTGCTTGCATCTAAGGCATTTTTGCAGATTAAATTTATTTTGATTTTCAACGTAAGAATGTTTGCGGTGCGTGCAAAAAGCATAGCCGTAATTATTACATGCCGATGCTATTTCTTTTTTTCTTTTATGACAGCCATGTCAGTCGTCCAAAATCTTGTCGCTGTTTGGGACTAATACGACCCTTCTCAGATATTGTTACCTATGGTTGTATTATTACTGTCACTTATGCGTGCAGGATTAACACAGCATGTGGTTTGCATTCTGCGAATTCTTAAGTGAAATTGGAAGATAAATTGACAAGGAGCGGTTCGTAAATGATTTCGGATGCATTGCTGCCCACTCTGGAATCGACGAATACTCAGGCTTATAGACAAACCATTCTCGATACAAAAGGAATGCAAATGTTTGTAGGGCAGTTACTTTTGGTTCCTATCTTTATGAAATGAATTACTCGCTCAACCTTGTGCAATGCAGACCTTGCAAAAGATATTGAAACATCAGAGAAATGAAAGTGTTGTTTTAGCGATCGAATCGTCTTTTCATCTTTTATTGTACTAAAGGCTACTTAACGTGTACTTGCCGGATATGGCATACCGACAGACACTATTTTTCACTGCAATGGCGAAAATAGTTACAGTTGAACGCAGTTCTGACTCCAACATTGCAATCCTCTGACAGAAGCCTGAATAGAATTCTACGAGGTATTGTTGTAAATTTAATTAACACCGAGAGAGCCTTGCCCAATTACACCTTTGTGTTAGTCTCCAGGGGACAGCATGACTACAAGAGCGCAAAATCAGAAGTCTTTTAGCGAAAGGAATACAACGTATATAAGGTAACAAAACACGTATAACGCTTTGTCCATCGGGAAAATCAAATACTGTTCTGGTGTGAGTAGTGACACAATTGGCTTGTGACTCAACGGCTGGCTTCTCAGGGTCTTAGACTTGTTAAAGCTTTACATTTTAAATTATTGATGGATTAATTGTTTACGCTCGCCACGCTTCGGCCGATCGATGGCTTACCGTGAGCGCACCTCGCTGCCTTCATGCTGCCTGCTCGTACCGGTTTATTGGTCGTTGAGGCACACAAGTCTCTCTCTGTCATAGAACAATTTGTTTTATCATTAAAATTCCCTGAATTGCCAAACTTTATTTTCTTCTACGAATATAGCTGGAGGAGTTCCGACAGATCTCAAGGCTGAAGCAACTAACACGACCGTCACAATCCACTGGCAGAAGCCTTTAAAACAAAATGGCGAATTAATGTATTACGCAGTAACGGTCAGGACAATCGATGGCCTGGACATTTACAAGGGCAAACCAATCAACGGACTTACATGTACGCTTGACAACTTAGTGCCTTTCAAATGGCACTTAATTGAAGTGCGCACACGGAATAAACCGGCTACGACCGACATCCAAGGCATTAGTGGTGGCCTTGGCGAAGCAGTGACCACGAAAGTTGAAACCTGGCCGGGTGGTAAGAGCTGCCTCTTTTATCATCCTTACAACCATGCTTGCTAGAGTCATTCTTTTAATTCGCCTAAAGCTATATGTACGCCTCCTTAACATAAATTCTTTTTTTTTCTGGACCAGGAACTAAGCTTTCTCGCAAGCTGGAAATAATTTAATGGGCGGTCAGCACGATTGCATATATTTTCGGACATTCTACATCCTTGTGGTCGCATCATATCTGTTTTAATCTAAGGATGTGGCAACTCTATAGGAAAGGTTGTATTAACGATCTTACAACCTTTTAGTTAGAGGCCGAGGAACTCATGAATATTATTGTACTTACTGTCACCACTGTGGTTGGTCCACTCACTACGACTATAAGCATTGTTAAAATTTATACATGCACGTACAGGTCAAACTGCAGCTTGTCGCTTACTGGCTTTAGCAAGTACGATTACTATAATTAAAACTTTTTTGCATATTCACAGCGCTTCTATCAAATGTATCATGACAAAAAATGGCACATTTCACATTTTTCCAACCTTAATGCATGATAGATCCTCAACTTCTATTTCATATACCTCGATTTAGCATCGAGCCTACTTATATCGCTTTATAGGTTAAGGCTGCAAAAAAGGTAAAATTTCACGCATTTGCGTACTATTTTAAGCAAGTGTGATTACTAGAACTTGCAGTTCTAACATAAAATAGAAACTTTTTTACAGTATTATCCTAGCCGTAGCAGTTTAAACATAGGAAAAAACGAGGACAAGCACTGATGTGCTGCAGGCTCCAAACATCTACTTTATTGGGAATCGCAAAAATCCAGGTCCAAATTCCTATGTAAGATCAAGAGAACACACTCCCAGACATGACAGCAATCAGTATCACATCTTACAAAAAATATTATCAGTAATACTATTGCTTAGATACACCAATAGAGTCAGCAATATAAACAGTAGTTATAGACGTAGAAATAGGAAGCCTGGGCGCCTGACGTATTTCTGGGCACCTACACTGGGTAAATGAGGGTAAACAGTGCAGCAATATCACCGAAAATGCTACTGTAGCACCATGTGACATGACAGAACCTGTGATATTAATTAATAACGTCTCATTTACAATTAGATAACACATTTGGATGGACAGATTTGAGAGGGCGGAAACCAGGGAAGGTCCTCATAATATAAAAACCCACCTTCGTGTAATACGGGTCAAGCGATAATAGGGGGTTTAATGAGTAGGCATAGAAAAGGGAAGAAAAATTAAAAAAAAACTAAAAGTGAACTTCCTTTACTACAAATTACTTAATAAACCTTAATAAAACCAAATAGCTACACTAGCTAAACTAAAAATAAAGTACTGTGAACCTACTGAGCAATAGCTACTTAGTTCTGTGTAGTAAAACACGTTTTTCATAAGGATTATGTAGCCAATAAAACAAAAAGGAAACGCCCACTGCTTTAAGAAGGTTACTTTTAATCTGCTGTCCTGATAATTTTTCAGGCACCGCAGAATTCAAAAATACGATGCAATTTGACTTAACTCCTGGATATGTATTCAAGGGTTCATGTTTTTGATGATTGTTTTTGTGCATTTCGCGCAGTAGATACGCTTGTCAAATTTTTCAGAGCAATCAGCGAATGCTTAAAATGTCTTACCTATATCCCTCTGCAGGTGTATTCGAGCCAACTAAGGGTAAGCTGGAAGTCTTGTCACCTGGAATGGTAACGGTGACTTGGTCGGCTCCACAAGGCCTGTATGGTATTGTTCAGGAGTACTACGTGCTAGTCAAAGTGAACGACAATTTAGAGCGCAAAGAAACGGTACTACCTCCAACAACAAGCATCACCTTGACTATGTTACCTGCAAACTACAAAATCTACGTTCAGGCAAAGATTGCACCCAACAGCCAGGGTATGGGTGGCGGACTGAGTAGGGAAGTTCTCATCGAGGAAACAACAGGCTCATGTAATTTTTTATTTATTTATTTATTTTCGTCTCTACTTTATTGCATGCTGCAACCGTTAATGCTGTGATGTACTGCCTTGATATCGCTGCAATCAAGGAAACGTTCATAAGGACCACAAAGCTACATTCTCGTAAATATTGAAAGAACGTTTTTAAAAAAAGATATTGCTAAGTTACGTTTTTTGGAGCAGCATCGTTTGTTTCCCAAGATTTCTTGTTAGGGCACGTTGCCAAAATATACCACTGCATCCATTTGAATGCTACCCTGAAGACAATTCTGATAGGATGGGATAGCATAAAAGGGTCCCCTGTCTACAAATGTATTTGAAATAATTTTGCTGTGGGACTGCGTCCGGGGAGTTTCTGTTGGGCTCTATGGCAAAAATAGAACGTACACCGTTGAATTACCCAATCAGCCAGCAGCGCATACACATAAAAGCAATAGTGTACACTTTTTTAAATGTCCTACATACTTCTAAGCTGGGTTGTGTGTTTGCATTGATGTGAGGTATTTTAACTTAGATAATTTTTTTATAACGTTCAGTCAACCCCACATACTCTGGATCTACGACGGGTGAGCCAGCTAGAAAATCTGGGATGAATAATTGTGAGCAATGTTACAATAATGCACCCCATAGAACACATTTGCAACTCTAACCTGTTTTCCTTTCTCAGTTTAGCTATATTAGTCAAAGGAAACCGGACATCACGATTAGGTTGGGCGAACTCAAAGGTCGGAAACTAAAGGCAAACTACTGCAATATGGTTTTGTCTCTCTAGATCGAACCTTAAAAAGACCCCAAGCCTCAACCACAGGACCCTTTGGATAAGAGTCTCACACTCGAACCGCTGAGCCACGAGCCATCTTGTCTTTTTGGTTTAGGTCGGCAGACATTACCCCACTGTCAGTGGGGAGTTGCAATTACGAACATAAGACTGCCGGATTAAGATAATTGTCTAGTTTTGCTATCATTTTTGTAGCTGATACTTTTTTTTCTTTAGCTCTTGACGGCAGCGGTGGAAGTGATGCTGAGAAAGACAGTGGGCTCAGTGGAGATATTGCCCCACTGTCAGTGAGAGTTACAATTACAAACCTGGGGCTACCGGAGTAAAATGATTGGTTAGGAAATCCTGCTTGGGCAGTCAACTTGTTGTCCCGCATTGATGGATTCCATATGACTGGCACAGTCGGGCGGGTAACATCGATCCAAGTGCAATTAAATTCATGGCTCTAGGTGGGGCATTTGTAGCTTAGCGGTCAGAACGTTGGCTTCCGGTAAAAGCCTTTAATACGTGGGTTCAAATCCCACCGAACGCCTCGAGTTTTATCACAATTGGGTTAACTCTAAACAGGTCTGCCTAACCTCCTTAAACTTTTGTATATTTTTCTTTAGCTGGCGGTGACGGCGGTAACGGTGGAAGTGGTGGTCTCAGTGGAGGTGCCATTGCGGGCATCGTCATTGGTGTCATAGTCGCCATCCTCCTCCTTGTTTTCATAGTCCTTTTCCTTACAAAACGGCGCAGTGAGAACGTCATGGTTGACGACTGGCAGTGGTCGGAGAGCGGTGGATACTCTTTCTTCAACGAAGACGTCGACATGGAGATGGGTGCCATTGGAAGGTTAGTTTCACCGGGGGGGGGGACTATTTGGGATGGTTTTTTTGCATTCCAATCCTGTATTTCTGATAGCGAACAGTCTTAGGTCAAAGAAAGGCGGTTTTTATGTTTGTGCTATCATATTGTCAGGCCCCGGTAAACCACGGTCTCTGAGGCCTGGTATGTGCTGACGGGAAAACTCAGGCCAACTACGCTGCTGCTCCTTTTGGAAGGAGAAAGAGAACTGAGAGTCAGGCTGCAATGCCTCCCTCTTAAGGTGGCCTCTTTGGCACTTCCGCGCACGCGGGAGCATACCTAGCGAGATGGCTGTGTCAAGTGTGCGCATGCTGAGTGACTATCGTGCCAGCTACCTGCACATCCCTCATCCCAAGTTATATTGACTTTGTCTTTACACCGGAAACGGAGGTGGGAGTGGCGAGTGAGTGGGCAGATTTTCCGCAAGTTTGTTTTTTCGCCTGTTTTCTTTCGCGGTACTTCGCTGCGTTGCCTCTACATGCTGCAGCTTTCGTGTTGCTTGTTCAGCTTGCCTCAGCGTTTGCCGTGGCTTGTTGGAGCGCGTGGTGCCCATCGTCGAAATCGACGGGAGAACTATGGGTATCACATTGCAATATTACTATCACTGGGCATGCTATTGCGATGGAGTTAGGAACATCTCCGAAAGCGCACTCTGTAGTAAAACTCCAAAAAATGTACATCCTGGTTCGCGCAACCGCCCTGTTTGCCTGGTCGAAAGCATATCGATTGAATGCAAGTACGGCCAGGGATTGTATGCACGCCATTTCACTCGCAGAACGTCCTTGTGCCGGTCATTCTGATTGGTTGCAGGTTTGAGTAGGAGTAAGTCACGTCCTTCCTCTCCCCCCTCTGCGTAAAGTGGCCCGTGCGGTAGATACACTGGACTCGCATTGGAATTTGGCCATGTCACGACAGGGGAGATTAAATATGCGCCTCCAAAAGAACATGTTAACATGGTTAGGTGAGTGATTGCACGTATACGTAGAGGCTCACGCAACCTTGTGTGTTCGCTTCCGTCTGCCGCCTTTCTGAATATCTTTTGAAACAGGGGGTATGTGGGGAAGGATGGACGGGAAGATATTTCCTTTACTACTTATAAATTACTTACAATTAATTCATAGGCTATGCCATATTCCTGTGGTAGGAATTATATAGGGCACTCGGTGGACCTCATTGAATGTAGTCCTTTAAAATGGTTGCCTTTGAAATACCATTAGTTCCTTCTTTTCGTTTTGGTATTTAAACTGAGGGTTAATTGTAAATTGCACCATATTTGCCTACATACGCGGTATCATATTAGGCGAATTTTTCATACTTTACCGGATACGTTGAAGGGACCATTGCTCTGGAAGTAATCTGATTTCAAATGCAGAGTACGGCAGAATCGCTGTCTTCATGACGACCACACGGAAATCCAGGCGCGCGATAGTAGTAATAACGCAGGTTTTAATCTCGATGTCTTCTTTACTTTCTGACGCTTATTTTAAATATGCTACCAAGAATTATTTTGCGTCATCCGTTGATAAAACATACCACAGTATAGTAAAATTTCCTTTATGTCACTACCACCCATTTTTGATGCTGTTTTAGCAATCAGATATCGATAGAAGACAACGGAAAGCGATAGCCTGCGTAGCCTTGCCTTTGCTGTGGTTTTAATTTTGCAGGTATAAATGTGCTTCGTGTTTGAAAGATTCGACGCCATACGAAGACCACCAAATGCTGGAATAGAACATTTTAAATTATTATTTCATAGCAATTAATCACTTCATTCATTAAGCGTCGCATATATAGACTAGCTTAAGTTCGAAGGCAGTTACTGCTTTAGTCGTATAAGACCTGGCCACTTGAACGAATTTGGAAACCAATAATGCTTACGGCAAGCTCCCTCTAATACAGAGCAGAACTATGTGTTGAATAAGACATTTTTCAATTAAATGTATTCTTGGTAGATTAGCTGGACCAGCAGGGGGTTTGGACCAGGGCGCGACATGATTGAGTGGTGTTCAAACGGTCTACCAGAGCAAGAGGACTAGATCCTAACTTTGCTTGTTGCAATGCAATATTTTAAGTTATCCAAATACCGTGCCACTTAACCTGCAGTAAACTGCAGTATAGCGGAATGACTACTAAGTGCTCACACTTTCCTTAAATACTTAAAAATGTTTTTTTCCCTTTTTGCTTATTATTTTCATTTTTTAAACAATTTCAGTGACATTGAGCGGGTAGCTAAGAAAGCTGAGTTATAACCTTCGTCGCCAGTTCTATGCTTTGTTTGTTTTATTTCACGGGTATAAATGTCCGTCGGTTCTGTGAGATACAATGTCGTTCCCAGGGTACCCCACAATGCGTTCGGTCTACTATAGCAACCGGTGCTACAGGACATTATAAATTATTGCATGGCAAGCAATGCTTACTACGGAAAGGCCACTTTAGTCTACTGTTTGGAACAATACGTCGCGTACAACTAACGGCATCGAGGCAAAGGCTCTTAGGAGCACCCGAATGCGATTTAGAAATCAAAAGAACGTACCCTTGTAGCTTATTTAAAATAGAACATTGTGCAAACTTATTCGTTACATAGAATATTTGATAGCAAATGTGTACACGGCAAATGTTCTAAGCTAGCATCAAGGCAACATTTTTTTACAGTGAGCATATCCCCTCTTTACATATGTTGGGGTTCGGGGTGGCAAGTCGTTCCTGTAGGTCCCGACCTCCTATAAAAATACCCCAAAATGCGGGTGTTCTGCTATCGAAACCTCTGGAACCGCACATTTTAAATTGCTCCTCACATTAATAAGTACTTCTTTTGTAGGAAAAGGCGTTAATTGAATTTTAATTGCAAGCAGTGCACCGAGTTAAGAGACAAGCATAACTTACTACTTAAATCAAGTCGGAGCTCACAAGTGAAACGAATTCGGCAATCAATCAGTTTGTTTCCTACTAATGCATAATATTTAAAAAATGAACTCAATTATTGCTAAATAACGCCTCACTAGATGCGGTGGACCAGCATCCGCCTCTGGCCCGGACACGACTTGCACGACTTCCTAAACTAGGTCGCGGTCGGCATCAAACTCGCCTAATCCTGGCGATTCAAGTTAACTTAAAAAAGAAAACTGACTAAGTCCTTACCTAGTTTTTCTGAATGTCTTTTCCAATATATTATTTTGAGTTTTCCTTTCGATACAAGCTTTCAATATATTTGCTTTTTAACTTGCGTTATATTGCAATATCATGGAATATCTACTAATTGTATGCTTATTCCTTTCCAAAAAAACTTAAAATGTTTGTTCTTCAATGCTTATAAAGCCCTTTGTTGCAGTCATTTTAGTGATGTCAAGCCGGCAGCTAAGGCATATGAGTAATTCTTGTGTCAACGTTTGGTTTTATGTGGTTATTTGTCAGAAACAATTTCAGGACTGTGGCACACTAAAATGTGGGGGTCCACCATTAGAACGTGGGGAGCAGAAAATTATTAACTATAACACCACAAGCATATTTTATTGCGGAAAATGCACCTTTTTTCTATCCGCTTGCTAACAGTAGGTCGCGGAAAATGCATGCAATCCGTTTAGTTTTCGCCGCTGGGCATTCGAAATCATGTAAAACATCAAAGAGCTTACAGTTGAAAGATAGAAAATTACGCAACCCTATTCGCTGTACAAAACATTTGAGAGTGAATGCACCCGCGATAGACGCGATGGACCGGATAGGGGCACGACGGAACCAACAGGAGATGCGGTCGCCACACAAGTGAAAGGGGGTGAGTGTCAGCATATCTATGCTTAGAAGCACACTGCCTTAGTCCTCTTAGTCAAATGTTGGCTGCAGTTCACCTAGAGCTGACACTATGTGCCTATGTGCTGCAGAACAGTGTGAATTTAAATTGCTGGTCGCTATTGCAAGACTACCTTTCCCGCCTGAGCGTGAATGGCCTTCAACTTAAGATCATGCTAAGGTAGTCTTGCAAAACAAAGCTCTGTCGGATCCGATCCATGATATATCTGAGGTCACTAAGCGACAGCCTGCAATCAGCCAGTTACGATCCTTAAGGCACACTGGGACAAATATATGCTAAACATCCCATAAATCGGATGAATATCCCAGTTCCATCATATTTCCTGTCACAAACGAAACAGCAACGAGCCCGTGGTGCCGAGGTAGAGTATCAAACTCAATGACCAAAGGTCTCGAGTTCAAATCTCGGGATAGAGAAAGCCAAAGCACGCCTATGCGCAGTATAATGCCACCTTACCTTCCTGCGTGTGGTCACAATGGCACAGAGGCAATATTTTACGCATTAATTTGAAAAGACAATCAGAGGTAACGTCCGCCAGTGCTACCGTTATCTCTCTCCCTTCTACACCTGCATTTCAGCAAGTTTGTGTGCAATATTAAAATCAGTGTGCGTAGATTCGAAGTCAGTGTTTCAAAAGGTTTTGCACGAAAATATTAATTTGAATGATCCCCCTGATACCATTTTCGCCTTCCAACCTGAAGTGTATTTCAATATAATGGATTTACAATTAATTGCACATGTTGCCATTTAAAAAAAACTCCAAGAACCTTTTTGTGTGCCTTCATGCAACTCATGTCAATTTGTTAAATTGCTTTAGGGACGCCGTGTCGATGGTTGACAATGGCAGGTAAGTGCCCACGTGCCCTCCTGTATACTGTTTTTTCTATTTCACACGTCCTTCCCAAAAAATCGAGAGCACCTCCAGAATGCGAGTGTTTTAACATTACAGACTGGCAAACGGGAAAGTTTACGTGTTTCATTCGTATATACTACTTAAGACAGGAAATGTCCTGGCTGCTGTCTAGTGTTCAGTTTTATCTCGTGCATAAGGACTCGCACCTCCACAAATATAGTTTCTGCTTAAACCGCATAAGAATAGGCCATGCGGTACAAATCAATAAAACTTTCGATTCTTTCCTACTAATGTATGCACTATTGAATGCATTTAATATTCAATGGCCAACGGTATTGTAAAACTTGCAGTGGTATGTGATTTATGTGATTTAAGGAGATCACAGAGTTTCTCAGTCGCGTTTTGTTTTAATATAGGGCGTCCCAGAAGTAACTGCCCATTTTGATGTGTTTATAAAACGAAAACAAATAACGCTAGGATATAAAATTTGTTTTATTCGAAAAAAATCCGTCCTTAAATTTGGTGCACTAAAAATCAAAGAGAAATTCAAAAAAAGGCCACTTCGTTCTCTTCGTGTGACGGTGTTGTGCGAAATAACTACTTTCAGTGTGATTGGCCATTACCTTTTTGAAAATAATGATGGCGCAATAGTAACACTTAATGGTGAAATATACCGAACTCTGATTAGTGAATTTATTTTTCCTGAAATTGAAGAACACGGCCTATGCAATGCTTGGTTTCAACAAAATGGAGCCACGGCCCATACAGCAAGTGAAACGATGACATTGTAAAATGGGTGCTTCCAAAATAATTTGATTTCACGATTTGGTAACATTCCTTGGCCTCCTCGATCTCCAGGTTTGACCCCATGCGATTTCATCTTATGGGGCTTCCTGAAGTCAAGAGTTTGTGTGACAAATCCAACAAATCTGCAGGAACTTACAAACAACGTTTGTTCTGAAATAAGACAACTATCGTCTGATACACTAAGGAGCGTTATGGAAACGACAAACAAAAGAACCCTTAGTTGTCAAAATAACCATGGCCATCATTTAAAAGACATTATATTCAAAACCGAGTTTCAGTAAAATATAAAAGTATAGTCCTTTTGAAAAAAACAAATTTCAATATCCTAGCGTAAATAATTTTCGTTTTATTGGCAAATTAAGAGGGTCAGTTGCTTCTGGGACACCCTCTATATAGGTTCAAGGATAAAATGAATAGGGCAATGTGAAATGGAGTGTTCCGTATGTTAAAGCTTTTTCGTAATAAAACGGAACCGTCTGTACTGCGTTCTAAAGCGATAAATTAATAATTTAATTGCAAGCGACCTTGTTTGCACGTTTTGAGGTCGGGTAATTATTGAAGGTTTCGAAGTTAAAAAATAAGTGGTTATATTTTGAGTCTTGAAATTTTAGGTAGACTAGCATTTGAAATTTATGTTTCAAAATAATCACAGAAAATATGTTCGAGTCCTTTTCAGCGAACGGCCTAAACATATTGTTCATTTACAAATACTTCCAACATCGACAGCATTGGCTGCTGACTTGAGAAAAAATACAGTTACATCATCCATTTATTATTGCTGGAATTTGCACAGCTGGATAAATTAAACAGTGCATTGCACGTTATTCATACACATCATTATGTTTGATTACTAGATTTACTGACGCCCAATTGTTTCAGCTGATTTCTTTTAAAATCGTTGCATTTTGTTTTTTAGTGATCTGGCCTTCTAAGGCACTGACAGAAGTGCAAGTGTTTCAACTGAACGGCCTTTATATAACAAATTCACCCGTGGGGTTAAGACTTGCAAATGCCAAACCTGAATATATATTTATCGCTCTCTTTGTAAGCGTTTTACATAAACATTGCAATTTAAAAAAAAGAAAAAAAATTGCAATTGGATTTTTGATTTTTTAACATTGGTTTGGAACTATTTACGAAAAAATCAGCATATTTAAAACTTTATGGCGCATGCTATTTGAGAGTCAAATAGAAACGATGCATTGCCACTTGGGACTGAAGGTTTTTGCTGCTCTAAGGATAAGTAAGAATTAAAGTACGACGTATTCCATTTAAAATAAATAAAACAGCGTGTAGGTGCTGATGCATTTCATTTAATTTTGATCAAAATAATGAAATGCATTGTCAGTTGGCAAGAAGCGCCTTAGCAGGGTTTCATTTTTTAATTAAAACAGGCATAATTCAAAAGTAGATTAGTCAAGCCAGAATACAGGCTTCTTGACAGTTTTAACTCTGTGGAAGTTATTTTCTTAAACATTAAGCCTTTGCACCCGGCCTTTGTGAGGCTCTGACGACTTCAAAAATATAACATAGACAACGCGCATGGAAATATACTTTCTTCTATGCAATGTCAATTTGGCAAATATAACTTTTCAGCAATTCATCATTAGACTAGTAAATTTGCAGGGATAATGAACATTTCTCAGTTTTGCGTGGTTAAGAAGTGT
Organism: Ligula intestinalis; assembly: GCA_036362985.1. Lineage (NCBI taxonomy): Eukaryota > Metazoa > Platyhelminthes > Cestoda > Diphyllobothriidea > Diphyllobothriidae > Ligula > Ligula intestinalis. The sequence continues at coordinate 37,107,492 of JAYGXS010000006.1, forward strand.
TTTTTCATTACAGCTCGTCGTTTTCACGCTACCAGCATGGCGTGTGGTGTACGTGCTCGGGCAATGGAGAGAAAGGGAAATCGGATTAGTTTATGAACATTGGTCAGGGGTCCGGTACATGAAGTGATGATTACTGATATTTACACGGAGCAAACGACTGTCACTGAGGCGGTGGGGACGATATGCGATTGCCACCTGGCGTAGAGGTCGGTCATCAAATTAAATATGCTTTTGTTAGAGTCTTCTGAACACACAGCACTGCATACGCTATCCTAATAGCCACTGCTGCGGCTGTTGCTAGCACCCGCTAGCGTAGGCGCTTGGAGAGGTTAGCTGATGTCCGATAGACAACATGAAGGGTGCCATTAATATTGACTCTATGATTCGTATCGGCAAGTGTTTTGAGAAATGATCTCGAGATCGAACTAGTTTTTCCTTAACTAAACTAAGGCAGTATTTGTTCACGCACCCTCTTCTTCAAACCCCTAGTTTTTCGATCCATGTTTGCTGCTTCACAGGAGAAAGGGAAAGTGTAAATGTACATGCATGTGACCATCACCGGGAGTCGGTCTTTACCTCCTATACGTAGAAGGAGAGCGTTTATGATGAACACACATAAGTTCGCCGCGAGGAAAGCGTTTCTGATTGCAGTCTTCAGACGACGTCTTGCAAGCTCATTTGTATTCTGTGGTAAAGAGAGCAGGCCCTTAACGCGTTCGCCCATAGTCCTGGGGATAAACTATTCCGGGTACCATCTTCAAGAATCGTGTTCTACAGCTGTTGGAATACTGCTTCGAACTTTTTAAGAGTGAAGATCCGTCGTTATCTAATTGCTAATTTCTTGCCTTGATTTTGTGTTATATTTGGGGAAACAAAACTGTGAAAGTTGATGTACTGTCCTGTTAGGGCTTTCTTTAGGAATAGCCTTCGCTAGATGGATCCATCATTTGGCCTTCGTAGAAGGGCATCCGGAAACGAATTTTCATAATCTACCTCAGCCTCGGCAGAAAACGTAAGCTATGGATGCACGCTGTTAACATTTCTGACCATGGTGTCCATGTCAGCGTAATGGTATTTTACGCAGAAAATGTGATGCATGTATCGACAGTAAAATTCGAGTAAACGTATGGTCTCAAAAAATTTATATAAAAAAATAGATGTTATCGGTGGGACTCGAATTTTGTTCGCAGGACGTTTCGAAATGCGTCTAAAATCCATCCAAAGGCGTAATTCAGGCACAGTGAGTTGCAGTATCCATAGAATACAGTCATTATGCTACTTAAAACATATTACAAGTAACGACACCGTATTGAGGATAATTGCCCGCTTGTGTTCTAATTGCTTGATGGCCGCCGGACGAGCCTTGACCGAATAACATGTCATCACAAGTGGGGAAATTGGAAGTGATTATTGGTCGGTCGACTAAGCCGCCGCTTGAGAATTGGGATCATTAGTTTGCAATGCTGCCCTTAACTTTCCCGATGTAGTTGCTTTGTGAGCAACTGCACCAGATCCTATGAACGACAGCAGGTGTTTCTTGTCGCGGCATTTGGTTTAATTTTCTGATGCCTTATGGTGGCCTCCGCCCTGTGTGTCAGTCCAAAAATAAAGAGACGTTGGTCGAAGGCCCCCGAGAAGTTTCCGATTTTGGGAATCACATGATACTTTTGAGATAGGTGCAACTTTGTTGTGTATGGATCGGTTTACAAAATTTTGAGGACTGTCATTTTCTCTTTGACCCCATCGAAGATTCTATATTTTGACAACTTTGTTGTAACGTGCACTGCAGTGTGTCTCAAAACACAGATCATATCTCCTAACGCAACTACGTTTGCGGCTGATTGGGCGATCACTGTTGTCTTTGAGTAGTTGCATCTGGGGAACGCACAGGCCAAGGACTCATCTAACTTCAGCGCCGCAAAACCACATTGCCAAGCAACCACTACGTCCAATTACACCACGTGTGATACATGTTCAGCATGTCACGGTCCGCACATAGTTCATCAAGCAAATATCGCACAAGCGCGCAATTATCGTACGGTTATCTTTAGGATGCTGTAGCATAGTGACTGTACTCTATCAACGCTGCAAATCTCTGTGCATGAATTTCCCGTTTCTGCTTATGTCTACGATAAAAAGCATTCACAACTTATTTAGTAACCTCAAGCGAACATAATTCGCAGCCCAACAATCATATCTACTTCTTGTCTATGCAAACTGTAGCATCAATAATAAATCACATATTGAGTTCAAAGAATTACTGGGCCCTGTTTAGGAATTTCTCTAATAGGTAGTTGTCAAGGCGATGAAGCATAGTGAGGTATATCCTGAGACCTTTTCATGAATACTTTCTAGGACAGATCACAAAACAGAGCTTTATCTGTTCTAGGATGTTCACGCAAAAAAAAGTTTGGTGAATATATTATCACAAGTAGAAGGTGCAATCTTTGGGACCAAGAGTTTTTTTCCCGCTGTTTCGGTTCTTTTCTTGAACCTTTCCTCAGAGACAACCACTGAAGAGTGCGATTAGCGCACTGAGCTGGATGATTTCATCGTGGTCAGGGTGATGGGAGCCTGTCCTGGATACGAGAAATACACATTCTGGAAATATTATAACAACATTTCAGCAAAAGAGTTCTCGATTAACCATGGATACTAGTTACTGATGTTGATGTTACCAAGTGGAAATCGGCAGGACTAAGGCAACTCTTCACTTAAAAACAAGAGCAGCTTAACCCCTCTAATGCAGATATACTCACACGATCCGCACCATACTGTTGGTCTCATGTTATTAGCAAAATCAAGTAGGCTGCTGAATTTTATCATAGAATGACAGTTATAACTGACAAAAGGTACGACTTTTTAGGAAGCCTTTTGCACGAAACTATCTTTTTTTCAAAATGCCTTGCCATATGATAGATCGATAGCAAATAAAGTTCAAAATGATTGAACCACCAAAGCTGAAACTACATAATTTTACTAAGCTGGCGCTAAATGATCTTCATGATAATGTTTATTGTGATGTGGAATTTGCAGAGATAGCAGTTGAGATGGACCATGCATTCAGTTTTCGAAAATCAGTTCGCATGCAGTTAGAAATGGTGAGATGAAACCTTATGCTCAGAGCACTTACTGCTACTCACTTCAAAGCTGGGGTGGTATCTCTTGGAATGGCGAAATAGACACACCTTTCCGAGCTTAGTCAGACTCAGCTGTCAAGAGAACACCACCCTGATTGAATCACTGTTGGATCTTGTGAGCTAGTGCGACGCAGCCGATAGCTGAAGTTATTGTTAATTTGCCAACGCAACCCAAAGTACAAATCCAGACCCCTTTGTGCAAATTAATGGGTGTTTACGCAAACGCAATTCCCTAGAGCGCATTTTCAAATACAATTGCTTTCTCCAAACGCATATTGGTATTTTGTGGTATTGTCGGCTACGGCAGTTTATGCAAGCCTCCTTGCCATCAGTAACGCCAATTTCTTTTTTTTGCGTTTGAGGTTTCTCAAATGAACAGCAGCAAATTACGTGTGGAAATGGAAAAAGAAATAAGTAAATTCCTACCTAATTTGCTCCACAAGGCCTCTCTTGAGCGAAGGAAGTTGAATTTGGTCGGAAAATGAACAAAAACCAAAACACACCCAGTGTGCCTACGCATGTTTATAAATGTAACAGTAAGCAAACGTAGGGTTACTTCCTATGCTTATCAACTTGAAATCCAGAAGGTTTACAGTGGACATCCTCAGCATATTTTTATATGAATTCTTACAAAATTTAGACGTTGTTATCAATTTCATGGGCGGGTATTTTGGATGAGTCCAGAAAATATTTTGGTCTTTAGCAAGAAAATTTCAAATCGAAGAGTTAAAAATGTTTAGCATCAAAAGAAGAAGAAACATAAATGTTTCCTCTTATTCAAGTAAATCGTCAGCTTAAGCAAATAACCACTAGTATTTTGAGGTGCAAGACAGAAAGTAGTTCAAATATCACACGCGCACCAACGCACTTCAAAGTTAACAGGAGGACCCAGGCCGAGGTTGTCCTAAAATGTTAAGAGTCGCTGGACTTTCAAAAAGAGAGTCCACGATCCTGGGTGCGGTATGTGAATGATACCTTCATCTTTATCGCACGGAACGTCTCAATAGCCTCTCTCCACACAGAACATTTACGCTGGAGGAAAAAAAACAACCAGCTGGCCTTCCGTGATGTCCTCGCTAACCGCAATCATTGTGGTGGACTGAAAACCAAAACGTTCAGGAAATCGAAAATCCCGAGGCAAGGCCAAACATTTAAAAACATCTACGGTCGCAGTACATTATATTAACAATTTGCAATAAAATTAACGCAATCAAAATACATATCAGATGCAAGTACTGAAATCCAACAGCACCCAGACAATCAGCCGCATTACGGCGTGTGTAGGCACACTAAAATGAAGCGGGAGACAATGTTGTCGAAAAACAATACTTCTGATGATTTTTCACAGAGTACGGCTGCCCGGGCATACCAGATGGGCAACAAAAGTGCACTGACCCCAAATTTTGGCGAGCGACTCCGTAATTCAAAAACTTTTGGCAGGATCTGGTGCAGTTGCAAACAAAAACTACAGCGGAGAAACTGGAAACTGATTAAAGAAGCGGGGGTGGGATGACGTGCTTTTTCCCTAAACGGGCCGCGTTTTGCATGCGCTAGATCAACATAAGGGTCAAATCAGGGAATGGCTGTGGTGATGAGGAGGGTCAATACGAGCGAAACTCTTGTGGCCTAAAGACCAGACGTTCAGGAAAGCGGGAAATAGGGTGCTGCGGTAAACCTTTCATTGTTCAACGGGCAGCTGTATCGAGAGATCGACCGCGTAGCTATGGGCAGTCCACTAGGACCAGTCCTAGTAAATATTTTCATGTCGAAAAATTAAGAATACTGCCCAAACACATCGAAAAGACTGCCCTATTTAGATTTACTTGGATGACATTTTGTCATTGTTAAAAACCCTAAGGATGGGGAACTGCTTCTTAAAGCTATGATAGAGGCACATGGGAAAGTCGAATTTACGATCGAGCATGAGAAGGAAGAAACACAAGCTTCCTTAGATGTGCTTATCCGCAGGGGCGTAGATGGTTCCATTCAAAGGTCCATCTATCGGAAAACGACCTGGTAAGGACAATACATGCATTTTCGTAGTTTCGTTCCAATTCAGGGTGAACAACACCTGGTGTTGTGCCTTTTCAATAGAGCCGCTAGAATATCTTCCTCGGGTGTGATAGTTGAGAAGATGAGTTTTCTCAAGAATGTGCTTCATGGAAACGGCTATCCTGAGAAATTCATTGATAGGTATTAAAACCACAGACAAGAAATTACTCCTGAAATATGGGTGCCAAAAAGCTGGTGAGCATTTTCCTCCCT
>JAYGXS010000006.1:37112906-37147707 GCA_036362985.1 Ligula intestinalis
TAGCTTCCTCTCTACTTAGCCAGTCTAATATAAAATCACGTACACTCACTCCCAGGTGCCTTGTTGTTCGGCTAATGCATCCTGATTCAAATGATGATATGAATAACAAATTTAAATACTGAGACTGAAATACTGGATGATCCTATTTTCTGGGAGCCACAAGCGAGAGCTGCGTGTCAGCAAAGAACGCTAAGCATAGCCCTCACCAGCTTGAGGATGGTAGGACCTGCCGCGAACTTAAGGTCGGACCCATTACTGGACATCCCACACCCAAATTCCAGATCAAGCCTTCAACAATTTTTATTAACGCGAGGACGATATCTATTAAGGGCTGTAATGCTATGTTAAAAGACTAACATATTAGTATTCCTTTCAGAGTTGGAGTTAGATTTACCCAGGAGAAGATGTCGCGGCAATCACCAGAATCAATATTCTATTCATCTGAGCTTTCTGCCCCTTGCCAGATCGAACAGCGTTTTACAGGCGGGCGAAAACACTACACAGCCTCTCAACTTTCACAGCAACCATTCGGTGGCTCACAAACGAAGCTGTGTCAGAACGCTGTGCAAAATAATCCAGCCTCACTACAGTAGTCCGAGGGTAAAATCGCGGGAGGCCTGATATCTCTGCAACACATTTATGCGGAATGGCTATCCGACGACCTTCATAAACCGATGCCGGCGTGCCCGCCCTCTGAGGACCAGACCAGAACCAACCCTTACGATATGGCATGCGCTACCATAAATCAAGGATAAGTTGGAAGTGACAAAGCGCATTGCTGCGGGACAAGGCGTCAGAATTGCGAACCGTCCCAAGGCCACCATGCGCAGCCGTATCATGCGAATAAAGGACCGATTAGGTCCCCATGAGCTGTCGGGGATAGTGTGTTACATACCATGTCTGAACTCTCACCGCAATTATACCGGACAGACAAGGCAAGTGCTTGGTTCGCACAAACACGAAACTAAGCTTGCTGTGAGATGGTTGACGCACTGTCGCAAGTGGCGGCCCGTACCTATGAGATCGGCCACGAAAATAACTTAGCAGCCGCAAGGATAGTTGTTCACGCCGACAGCAAGGCCGCACAAGATCTAATTAAAGCCGAGGCCTCAGATGACAACGCAGTCAACCGGTGCACTGAGTGGGTGCCCACTACATCTCTCTCCGCAGGCATATATGCATGACCGCAACTGATTAATGTGTCCCCTCTCGCCCACGTTCTCCTCTACCCCTCGCCCACTCCTCCTTGTCCCCCCCGGCCCTACTCTTCACCCTCCCAGCATTGCCCATTCTCCTAGAACAGTTGATTGGTTCCTGCCCTCTATAATTGTTGCTTCCTTTTTGTTGACGGTTTACCTATGACGATGCACTCCCACAAAGGCTCGAAAGTTCAGATGAATAAAATTACGATTCCGCTGAACGCAGCCACTTCTTCTTGTAGACGAAAACCTGGGACGCGAACCTTTGCCTCTATAATATTTACCTATCGTCGTATAACTTTTCGGGCCTAAAAATCAAAGTTGCCAAAAAATTGAGAATTTGTTTGCTTGGACAGTCCAAAGATCCAAAAGATCCCTCGGTGTTGAAGGAACTCAACGTATTCCCTAAGTTTGACACCAGGCTCGCTGACGCAAACGTGACAGCCAAATGTCTCTCAGGGTGCATGGACCAGGGTGTAGATCCAAGGCAGTGCTGAAAAACTTTACGAAGAAATCATTTTGCTGTTTCTTCGGCATCCCTTAGAAGGTAGGCGGAGAGTTACCTTGAGGCGATTAACGTGGGAATATTGGAACTCCAGCGGAACCTTACTCAGAGGGCAGCGGTCCTCGACCGTCTCAAAACTCATGAGAGGGTGACGTTTGACGAATATGTGCAAACAATAAGGAACCAAAGAATCGAAGCCAGGTGGAACAAACTCCTTCGAAATGTCCAACCATTTAAAGCGCCAATAACCCTCCTAAACAATCCGGAGCGGTACGTGCATAACCATTCTTCAATGCGTCTGGACAAAACTCTCTGAGAGGTACTTTATGTAGGCCCTAAGTTCTGCATGGCGGGAAAAAGGCCGACGCAACTTGAGTTATAAACCGCATTTGAGAGCCTCTTTAGCCAGACTGCTGAATTAAAATCTACCAAACGTAGAGACGATGACTGTCTCATGTCGTCGCTGGTGAACTGCTGCCAGCAGTATTTGAGAAAGGTCCCAACGAACAAATACCCCATTAACAAAGGCTCATCTGGATAGCCTAAGAGAAATCCTTAGAAACGAGGACATCATGCTGACAAAACCAAAGAAAGGGTCCGGAATAGTACTGATGAATAAAAACGATATTTTTATGAAACTAGAATCTACCCTAGCTAATCGTGCGAAGTTCTGAAAATCCAACAATGACAAGGATCTGACGCAGGCTGCCGAGGGTCAGTTAACTACAATTCTCAAAGACGTTCACAAAGAAGGTCTTTTGTCTGACACAGAGCTCGAAAGACTGAAACCTGAAGGTACAACGATACCCAGAATGTATATTCTTCAAAAATCCGCAAACAGGGGTTACCCTTACGTCCTATAATGGACGTCCCCTTATCACACTATTTCCAAATGGCTGTAAAAAGACGAAGCCACTTGCAAGTAATTTATATCCCCAAAGCTTTAAAGACACGTTTGAGTTCGTTGAAGCTATAAAGAACATCAACGTTAGTAAAATTAAGATACTCTTCTTGGAGGTATCATTTCTATTTACCAACTTACCCATGGTAGAAACAAAAGACTATCTGTGTGATGTCATTCGGGACACGAACTACCAGATAGGTATGCCCGTGGAAACCCTGAAAGACCTACTTGCACGATGCACACGAAATGTGCAATTTCTGTGCAATGGTTAGCTTTATAGACAGATAGATGGTGTGGCGATGGGCTCAACACTAAGCCCATTTTTCGCAAATGTGTTTGTGGGAAAATCGAGAAAACGAGTCTAAGGGACACCTTCAATGACCTTGCATTCTACGGTCAATATGTAGATGATATCTTCTGTTAGACAGATTATAACGCTGAAACTGATATTCTGGTCACGAAGTTCAACAACGCGCATCCATCTCTCAAATTTACTGCAGAGACGGAGAAAGACAATTTACTAGTGTTTCTTGATGTCCTTCTACGAAGGCAAGATGAAGGATCCATCCTGCGTAGGGTCTTTCAAAATAAAACCTAGACGGGACAATGCACCAATTTTCATAGTTTTGTCCCCCTAAATATAAAACGAAAGCTAGTCCAGGGCTTGGCAGCTAGAGTACGACAGATTTGCTCTCCCGAAACTGTCGAAGCAGATCTCCAACAGCTGCAGCAGACACTTATTGAAAATGGATGCCCGGAGAGGTTATTTCTCAGGAGCGAGCCAAAAAGCTTGTTAACCTAACCGCAAAGAAGAAAGACATATTCATTAGCCTGCATTTCTTATGCGATGCAACAAGTGAGCTAGTCAGACGGCATCTAAGGACCACAATTACAGGCGCTTCACCCGTGGTGGACACACGAGTCTTCTTCACGAACTCTTGCCTCCTACGATTAGGAGATAATGACCGACTCCCGTTGAAGGCCACATCCATGTGTATTTACTCCTTCACTTGCTCCTGTGGATCAAGATACATAGGCCGAACAACGAGGCGCCTGGAAAAAAGGGTACGTGAGCACAGACCGGCCTGGTTAAGTAAAGGTGAAACTAGATCAACCTCGAGTGCTATTCTCGCACATATTGTCGATACAAACTATCGAGTCGATACTAACGAAGCATTTCAGGTTGTCTGCTGGACACAAACCCACTTTTCCAAGGGCCTACGCCAACGGGTGCTTGCGACAGCCGAAGCAATGGCTATACGGCAAGAGAATCCGGTGTTGTGTTGTCAAAATAAACTTACAGAAGCCCTTTCACTTCCGTGGCCGACCCCAATGTCAGGTGGCGATCGCTTTTTTGCCCTCACCCCCCAGTGACATTCGTTCGCTGCGCGCAGTCTGTGATGTGTACTTATACAATTAGCCATACGGCTGTGAAGAACACACAGAGTGGGAAGTTAAGTTTTACAATAGAAAGAGGCTAAGTGAAGGAAGCAGAAATTTACAGCACTGCAGGACGAGAAATAATGACACCCAATTCCACGTGCAGTAGGTCACGGCCTGCACACAGGTAAAGTAAGGGCTAAGAAAAAGATGCACATAAATGTGGTCTGAGCTGGTAACCTATCATCATCTTCCCCATGTAACGCTGGGTTGGCTGAAAATAATACCCGGCCTCTGGCTGCTGGGAATGTTCCTTAAATGTCTTGGTTAACGCTTTTTTCAGCAGTTAACTTGCTCTTGTGGAACAGGTTATATTGGTCGAATGAGTCAGCGCCTATCCGAAACAATCAAGAAAATCTTCCGGCATCGCTGAGAAAAGATAAACTCAGGAGCATAAGCAGCTCCATTTTGGCGCACACGATAGCTTTCGGAAATCGGGTTGATCCGAACAAAGCCTTTCGAGTGATCTACAACATCTAATCAAATTATCGAAAGTCCCTGTGTCAGCGCCTGCTATCAATATCGGAAGCGACTGTTAAAAGTTTGATGAAGCCGGTGCTGTGTACACATAAGATCTTTCAACAAGCTCTGCATTTGCCGTGGCCCACAGTCACTTAACGGTGCTCTGATTTTCTGCCTCCCCTCCCCCCTAGATTGGCTCCACGAAGTCCTACTCGCATAACTGTCGTTCTCTTATTGACTCTTTCCCCCTGCTTCCCCCAACGCACTTGTAAGAAATGACGCAGATTATTTACGGCTTGTTTAACCTTAACCACGTCTCCTGACGAGAATGTATCGTTGGCTTGCCAAACAAGTCTTCGGAATTATGTGATTGGATATTTCGTAACTCTTATAGAGAGGAGTTTAGCAGAGAAACAAGGAATTGACTGCAATGTATGACAATTTATGTGGTCAGGCAAGACTACCTTTGGCTGTCAGTAAAACGCGGTTTAGCACAGGACATGGAAATCGGGGATTAATAAACTGATATTAAAGCACTCGTCTATATTGCAGCCATTGAACTTGTCGATGCCGCTCATAGATCACGCAGTGGGTATGTTTCTGATGACATTGAAATCCTATATCAACTTGTCGAGGAAATATTTTTAAGGAAAATCTTAGAAAATAATATCAGGAAATTGGTGAAGCAGCTTCCACAATCTGACGCTGGTTAAGTCCTCGAGAAGTTTCAGCCGAAGCAGACATACTCGAACGATTTTAATAATACCAATTCATGCCAGCTTCGGAAACATGCTTACAACATTGATGTTTTTCTACAGAATATGACGGGACATTAGATAACGAGTAAAGCCTATTTCGAGGCATATATCGAATTTCTTAAATTTAAAAACACGAATCCCAAAAAAATTTAATTTTGAGAAGAAGTTGTTCTTTAATGTTGGTACTTTGCGTTTATTGTAAAATAAATGCACCAAGAGCGTTTTGTCTTTCTTCACTTCCTTGACTCTGTCCAGCAGTCGCGGGTGCGTTAAACTTAAGAATAAATAGTATTAAGACAGTGTGGGACAAGGGGATAATTAGCAAGGTAGCCGAACCGGGGAGCCGAGGGCAATAGAGTGACGAGGGTTAACACGGAGGTGACCAGCATTCGAGAGAAGAAGGGATGACGGGCACCTTGCTCATAGAAAAGGGGAGAGCCTTCCTAAGTGGGAAATAATCATATGACAGTTGGACAGGATTTCCGGTGGAGAATTAGAAACTGGTTTGACCGGAATTAACTAATAATGTGCATTTTAGGATTAAACTGAGGGTAATTGCAAGGGTTAAGTGGTTGGTTTGCTTTAGTGCACGGGTTTTATCCAGAGCTTATAATTATAATTGTCGTATGTGAGCAGAAAGGTCTCGGTCAACACACATATTTGTGTGGACTTTAAGGAAAAATTTCAGTGTGCAGTCTAAGACAATATGTTACCGGATAATTACCTTAGAAAAAGTAAACTTCCTTGGAACAGTAGGCTCCCAAAACATCTGCCGAAGATATGTGGATTTTTAAACTGATATCATCACAATAGAGGCTTTGAAGCATGCGGGAACTTGTGAACTAGTTGCTGCCTTAGCATCAAAATCCTTTTGTGCATAACTCACTAACATCCATCTATACCAGCTAAATTTATGAAAAGACTATGGTACTTTCCTCCAAAAGGTTTATATAAATGTAGAAATTATTGCTTTCTTGAAAATGTGGTTAAGATTCTTCGTGTGTGCACATGTACCCAGCATGTGGCTAGGGTGTGATCTGTACTTTTCGTCAGAAGCCTGAAAATTGATTCAGATGCCAGGCACACCCCAATATCTGTCAACATTCCCATTGTTTCATACAGGGTGGTGTTTTCCTAGGAGTTCCGTCTGTGTTTAAGTAGGCCAAGGTGCGTCTGTGTTTTCGATTGCCAAAGGCCTCAGCTCCCCCGTCTGGGTAGGCTCTTACAGGAACGGGTTGTGAATGACATATTTCCAGGCTTTCAAACCGTCCTGAAGGCGAGTGTAAGCTGATTTCAAAATATGGATGAGGACGTCAATGAACTAATCGCTTCCTATAGAATACGTTACAACTAGAAATTTGACATACTAATCAAACAGTTTTCATAAGGGTTGTCTGATGAGTGTGATGTAATTTGAGAACGTATCCGTTAGCTATGTTAAGCTCTTTAGCAATTCTATACTTTCGTCCGTGCTATGAGTACCACTTGCAGTACCCTGACCGCATTTAATGGCAGACTTGGGACGCGCACATCATAAACTTTGCCGCTGAAAATTGTTATGAAGTGTGGGACACCTGTACTTAGGTCGTCCCTGCTTAAAATCAAGTACCATCACATTTGGTCTTTATATTCCCATCTTCCTTTGAATTAAGCCATATCCAAACGAGCTGGTGACAAGCAACATGAAAGTCGGTTCAGAATATTGTGGGGCACTTTTACATGTGCCACATTCCACATTCGACATAAACGCCCGCCAAACTGAAGATGATATCTTTAAGTGTACATTTGGAACGGCTAGGGCTAAGATCCGAAGAGATAAATGTTATAGCTACTTCCAGATTTAGGATTGAGGTTAAGATAAAAGAATAATTACCCCGTGGTAACTTAGTACGCTGATTCCTCGTTATGAAGGATTCCTTGTTTGTGCGTCACGACAGGATAGGCATTTTGTTTTTGAAAAACACAGCTGATTTCAGCACTCCTTTTGGAAAAAATAAATGACTTTATTTACGTCTTAATTGTGGGTTTCACACTCCAAAACTGAGCCAAGAACAAACTTAAGAACCCGATATCCGCAGTTCGTATGCAGGAACCTTCTGTGTTTCTATGAGTTGACATGATCATCATCCAACATTAAGGCGAATTTTAACAAAAAATATTTTGATCCATTTGAGAATTTTGACCTCATAAACCTTGAAAATAGGACGGCGTCCCATCGATTAAGCTATTCGGGTCAAGGATAATTTACCGAATTCTCCGGTGTATTTTATTTGTTTAACAGTGTGCCAGATAGGGTATACTGTTTGCTGTCAGGGCAGTTGGCGTTTCAGATGCATGAACAGGCGTTTGATGGTTGCCTCTGGCCTATGTTCAACTCCAGTTAAAAGTGGTGTAAGAAGGGGTCTGACGGCTTCCGTGATATCCTTAATGTGCGGAGGATTTCAACGAACTTAAGGACCGCTTGGTGTTATATACTGGCGCCTTTGTGTACACAATGGTTGACACATTTCCGTGACGTACCATTATATCACCCTCATGCAACTTCATCTGGTTCTTATTGGGTGGCGGTTTTCGAAGATCCGTAGATGTATTATACATGTTTATTTCCTGAAGGCTTTAATCTCCAACCCATCAAAAGCTTTGCAACAAGCAAGAAGGTCGAAAAATTCCAGCTGGTTGTTTACTTCTTTTTCCTCCATCGTGACGTAAATAGACGGCCAGACTGCGAGGGAAAGCACTCTTAGTGCGAGCACATGATCTCGTTCGATTTCGCAAACTGAAATGAAGTACAGATAGCAGGGTCAACCTGCGGCCTCTCGAGATCCACAGTGCTTCAAACTGGGTGGCATTTGCACGACATGTGAAGCTCAGTAAGCGTCTTCTTTGATCTGCCAAGCGATGCCACCCTACCATAGACACAAGTACTGTGGGTAGCATTCTTTACCACCTGAGTCCTTTGTGAGCGCGAATATATGCAGATTTTCGTTATTTGAACTTGGACTTTAATTATGGACCTTTTCAACCCCGAAAATGCTACTTTTCACTAAATCTGCATTGTAGTGGTAGCCTTATGTCATCATAATATAAAGCCGAGCTTTAGTTAAGTAGAATAACCTACTATCTGCCATGCTCCTACAACTATCTCATTAACTCGCTATCGACACATCGAATGACAAGATTTTTTGGAAATTTAAGATTGACAGGACGGAAGACACACCACACCAATATCATATTTTTAATCAGTAAGAAATTTTCTCTCATGCAGCTTTTCAGTAGAAATAAGCATCGTAGACTGATAGAATAAATAAAGAACATAACCACCTTATGATCTCGTTCGAACTCATTAACAACATTCACAAACATGCCACCTAACTAAAATCCCCAGCGCAATGGTCTTATAGAATTCGAGGTAACCATTTAATTTTAGGCAATCGAGTGAAATGGATATTCAATGCGATAAAAGTGATCAAAAAATATGAAATTAAAACCACCGATTATTGTTTTAACGAGCTAAATATAACCAACATCATAAACATAAGCTTTCGTTGCTTATAAAATGGATGCCCATTGAGGAAAAGTCGACCCTATGTTGGCGGAATTTGAGTAGAAAAAGTAGAGTCGGGCTGCTAAAAATTTTAACGTAGCTTATTGCTATAAATCAAAAGCAATAAAGATCTCAAGAGCCAGTCGTCCATAAAAACACCTTAATGAACTAGATCGAGCACTTGTTGACCTAACACGGATGTCGTCTTCAACGACACGCTACGAAGGCTGTCCCTCAACATAAACTTACGTACGAGCAGCGCCTGGCTGCCTTAAATTGGTGTCCCTCCACTTTGGAAAGCACAGAGGTGACCTTATGTCAAGGTTCCGATTACAAAGTGAAAGTAATCTTGATGTTAATTGGGAAAGTCATTTTCATATGGTACAAATAAAGAATTATCGGCCAAATCAATGGTTAACCATTTTGTCTTAAAGAGCCATTCAACAGTAGAATTTTTTGTTAGCGTTTTTTGTGCATTCCGACACTGTGAGCTTATGCCAGCGACGCCTGGACAATAAAACGTTTATGGCCAACAAGAACTCTGAAAACCTTAATCAACCGATTACATTAATGACTACAAACACACTACTATTTCGATTTCAATAGATCGTTTGTTTACAATGTGTTGTGTGTTATGGTGTTGTACGCAGTTATTCGCTTATGCCCAGTACTAGTTAATGATTTGTATTTCATCATTATTTTAACGTATTTTGCATACTTATACTACTTTAACAATTATTTTGCAAATAATTAACATGTATCCCAACTTGGTTAATGGCTTCCTCTATTTACTCCAATTACTTTCAGTGATACTAATTAAATCCAAAGCTCTCTCTTGACTGTGAAAAGTCGCCGTCGTAGGCCTAGCCAATGAATTTCCGAGGACTATACGCCAGTGTCTTGGGTTCTTTAAGTGTCGAATTCTCCATTCTGAATCTTCCGGAGTTGTCGTGTATTCGTCATCAGAGACATAGTCAGAGAGCAATAGCAGATAGGGTTGCAGAGGCACAGGAGTTTGCAGTATTTATAGGATACAGTAATTACTGCAAACATATGACGACGATTAACCGTAATTGCCTTCTTGAGTCTTGGCGGTCTGTTAAACGACATGCGGGCTCTGTCATGCTGACCTTTCATCACGCGTGATGGACGCGGGCGTGATGATTATCCGGTCATGTGGCCCTCCGATAGTGGTATAGGCTGATGTAGGGGCCTGTCTGTTCCCCGAGCGGCGACTTGCTCTGGCCAAATTTATTCTCAGTACCAAATATGGATAAGGTTAATTGTTGCACTTGCTGTTGGATGGAGGGGCCTGTGAATCATGACTCGAGTTATTCTCGGCACACTTGATTGTCACCTTCTGCGAGAATTCCGGCTTTAATAAATAAAATATAAAATTTATTTATTTATTTATTTATTTATCATATTTGAATTTGCGGCCCGGTCTCTTCGAATGAACCGCAACTTGCGAATTGATATCATTTCGCCGCACTGCTGCCGCGTGCTCGGCAGTTCGCGTTTTGAGAAACCTGCCAGTTTCTCTGACATAGTTGATTTGCCGCAAACTGCACCAGATCCTGCAGACGACTCCTGAGGATTCTGGCCAAGGCAAAATACGTTCGACGCGTGTTCAGAGAAAACTGCTACCCATCTGACGCCTGATGGATGCTTCCTGTCTGTATGCGACTTCAAATCCAAGTGGTGCGAGAAGACGGCCGAAAGCCTTCGAGAGCTTTGTGAGGTATGGGATCGCATGCCAAATTTTTGGGTCGGTGCCACTTTTTAGGCCATCTCATTTATGCAAGCACCGGTTAACGAATTTGCGTGGTCGTCTAAAAGATACTTTGCAATGAGGCAGACTGCAATTATGTTGGAGAAACAGGCCGCAAATTGCAAACCGCCTACAAGAGAACAAACGAGTGGCCCAGAGACTTGACCCATACTCACAACCAGCAGCACACATTGCAGAGACTGAGTATAACTTTGATCTTAAAGGAGCTATTATCATAGGTCGAGGAACCTCAAAAGCCGAAATGTTGACTCTTAAGGCATTACACTCGGACGCCATCTCAATTAGCATACATCTAGAGCTGCCAGCAGCCTACAAAATCTTGCACCATTAGTTGGTAAGGAGACGGAACCAAGCCAAACCACACATAAGGAAGGCAGGCGACGGGGATCCCAGAACAAACCAGCCGGAATAGAAGGTGAGGTTCTCAGGACCATCCTTGGGTTCCCAAGATGGCACTCTAATTGCTCTTCATGACCCCCGGCTACACTGACAGCTGGTGAGCGTTCACCACTGACGGTTGATTAGCGTTCACCCGTGACAGCTAATTAGCGTACATCACTCTTATGCCTCCCTCGACGCCAGTGACAACCAGTTTGTCCCCCTCCCCCCGTCCATTTTTTCGTTTGCTATTCCTAGGCCCCTGACAACCCGATGCTTTATGACAGTTGATTTACCTATGGCCACTATAATAAAGTTCTTATTTTCGTGCTTTCTAACCTCTGAAGATGGACTCCTGAAAGAGTTTGAAAGCTCAGAACAATAAATCAATTTATCTGGTGCTCAATTTGTCGAAAGATCACGTATACTTGCCAAACTAATCTTCTAGACCCCTGGCTGCTGAAAAACGCCGTTTATGTGTTTCTTTATGTCAAGAACGCACCACCCAATGGCAATATGAAATCTAGAGCGCAGGGCAAGGCAGCTATCGTAGCAGGTGCTCATGTGATGAATACCAGTGGCGTCGTTGTCTGCGCTTCAGTGAGACCTGTCAAGCTGGGCTATATCCAGTAGCGTCTGTATGAAGTTCGCACCACCACCACACCACATTAAAGAAATACTTCAATAACGCGTATCTCACACAGAGCAAGTCGTTAGTTTTCATTGGATCAGATGGCACAGGGTTAATCAATAATAATAATTTCGTGCACTTAATTTGTGCGCCCTTAACAGGCACATTTTTCTTCCAGTTTTCTAGGTGAATTTATTCATTAATATACGTGATTGAAGTTGAAATTGACGGTTTGGCAAAATTATTTTGAACTAATGAATGGATTTGATCCGATAAAGCCCTTCAGTAGGCTAAACAGCCTGTTAAATTCAGTATTTTAAGTGTATTTATCTAAATTATGGCAAAATCGGAGGTAACCTGATATCGAAAAAAAGAATGCTATGCGTTATAGTTCGACAGAACCAAATCATTTTATTTTTATACGATGTGCTACAAGATAATCTTAACATAAGTAAAAGCAGATTGACTGATATCTTTTTCGAAACGAGCTATCCAATCTTCATTTAGTTAAAACCAAATAAGGCCACGTTAAAGGAATTTGGATTGTTTTTCTTTTATCACAGCGTACCAACAATTGCACTGTGTATAGCAATTTGTTGTTGGTGTTTGGCCGAATTAAGGCAATGTATACTCACCCATAATGACTATCCGGAACCGAAAGGAAAATTGTCATATAACGGAA
Organism: Ligula intestinalis; assembly: GCA_036362985.1. NCBI lineage: Eukaryota > Metazoa > Platyhelminthes > Cestoda > Diphyllobothriidea > Diphyllobothriidae > Ligula > Ligula intestinalis. The sequence goes on from JAYGXS010000006.1 coordinate 37,125,202, forward strand.
TAATTCATTGCGTGTTACGGTAGAGTGGGGATCTCATTCGTACTCTGCAAGTGGTATGAAATGTATTTAATGCCTGGCACTGGGGAATGAACCATATGAAAAAAGTAGCCTGAAGTACTTATATAAGCTGGGAACTGATGATGATGAGAAATCTTTCGTCTGAACTTGTCGTTTATGTGGACAAACAAAGCTAAAAGTACCATCCGTGCAATGGTCAGACGTTTAGTTAACGTAAAAAAAGAGTTCATATAGACTTCGCTGTAACACCCTTCACGTTAGTGTTTTTTTAAATTATCCTCAACCCATCGTCAAGGTAGTCTGAGAATGCCACGGTTCCTATGATAAATCAGTACACATAAACGCGTTGCTAACTTCCTCACTGCCAGCAAGCCATGTCTGATCAATTCTTATTAGTCCATTGTCTCGGAATATATCCCTCTCGCGGTCCCTTAAATGCATTTAGCCTTTGTGTGATAAAGACTTGTTCTTACTTGCTTTGTGCAAATACGCACTGCTCGTGATCGCTCGTCTTCTCTCGCTCCTCTCGCATGGACCTTCGGTACCGGTCAAGCTAGCTCACCGATATCTGTCTCTACGATATATTTCGCACTCAGATAACGCTGCTTCTTTGGCCAGCCGGGCTTCACATACTGCTGTTCGGTCCGGAGCCAAATCGATAAGGCAGCATTTTAGCTCATCGTACACCCCCACCTGTATCAACGTTCGACGAAACGCCTTCTGTCAGAGGGTCATTGGAACGTTGAAAAGACTCCCGTAAGATGTGCTCCTCTCAGATACAAACTTGATTCTCATTAGCTGAGAAACTAATAATAATAATAATAATAATAATAATAATAATAATAATAATAATAAGGTTTATTTGTAAAGCACGTCTTTTGCGCCGTCGAAAACCCCGGAAGGCAGGAAAAACCTAGCCCAAACCACTTCTTTCGCAGTGACTATTATATTTGTTTTGGTCTTTTGCTAGGTCGATAGTGTGCGAAATGAGGAGTTTAATTTAAGTGAAAAAAAGACTTCTAGGGAACAAAGCTAGAAAAACATGAAATAAAATAGCTATACATTGTACGTGTTACAGTTTTATAGCAAGAATACTAGGGGTCTGGAAAAACTGTCATGTACTTTAACTGAGGTATACTTAGCCGCGGTCAGTTTGAAAGCGAAAAAATCAGCTGAGGACATCGCATCTACCGTATGCGAGGGTCTGCTCGATACGGAGATTACAATCGTTGTCCATTGGCACAAGTTTGCTAATTAGATGGGACGTTGCAGATGTCTGAGGTGGGTCGAGGCAGCTGTGAAGCACCATCGTCATTCAATTGCATTGGAAGAAGACATTTGGCCTTTCTTTTGTCGAATATCTAAGTGAGATTGAGATTTACATCATAAGTATTTTTACTTCTGATACATTATAAGAGGAAACAATATAGATTTTAGTATAGTTGAAGCGAAAATTATTTTCTTTCATCACATTTTTTTAAAAACATTTCGATATTAGTCGAGGAATATTGGAATAGATAAATTGTTCTTAGTGTTTGTTCTTTATTTCTATTTTTAAGGATTGGAAAAGGAGGCAAGGCACAGTTTTGCTTAAGCTTCGATTTTATCAGCGTTGGAAACCGTCGACTGGAAAGCTTCCAGCATTGGCCAGTTTTTTCCAAAATGTTAGGGAACTCCCTGGACCGTTAGATCCCTTTTGGTCCGAATTGGACATCAAATAACTGGTTAGCAAAATGTTATATTTTGTTCAGAAATATGTGCGTCATATCATTTGTGAAGAACTGCTTGGTCTTTCTTCTAAATTCGGCTAAACTGTGGTTTTTGCGAATATCGTTGGGAAGGCCTTCCATATGATCGCATATCTTATGGTGTAGAAATTTTATCAGTGGGCCGTCCTTGCTTTAGCGTTATGAATTGTATGCTGGTTGTTTCTACTGGGACGAGAACCGTTTTGATTTGTTAACATATTATTGCTAAGGATGTTCTGATTCAGTGACACTTTAAATAGGAATGCTTAACCATTTTGGAGTCGCCTTTGCCAGAGGGGTTTAAGACCATACCTTTTGTACATTAGTGAATAGAAGTCTCGGGCCTCATCGCAGATATAATGAACAAAGTATCAGTAGCTTACACTTATAACTAATGTTAATCCTACATTTGTACATTTGTATTGTGTACAATTGTTACGGTGGACCTATTATGTGATTTTGGTTATGCATAGGGAGCTCAAGGGCGAAAGCCTTCTTCCCTTAATAAAGTGACTTAAATCTAAGTTTTCCAGGTGCAAACTTAAAGATGGAAACAACAGCAATATTTATTGGATTCATGTAATATCGAGAGAGCTCTTCATTTGCTGCCCCTTATTGCATGAGGTGAATCAGGCAAAAAAATACAAACTGAGTTCATACAGAAAAATTGATACTAACGACAAAGTCATAAGAAATGGCCACGAAGCTAAACAATAAAGCAAGAATGGTTTTGCGCTATGGAAAGCGCGAGAACGGGGCATAAGACGTCTAAATTTAGATATTGGGAGAGGTACTGTTCAAACATGGAGCCAATGTGACCAAGGCAGAGTTAGTTTTATTGCATGCTCCAGCTGTTTACATAGGTCGGGTTTGCACCGCCAGCGCCAAGGATTATTTACATAGCCGATTGTTGAAACAAGAAAACAGTATTCCTTGTTCATCAATCACTGAACATCTGCTAGACGCGGGCCATTTTTTGACCCCAAAATTTCTTTCCGAGCACTGTTTCGGGCAAGAACAACTTGTACCTAACGCTACCTGGAGGTAACCTACATATGGCAATCCAAACTCGCCTATGTAAACAGCTGTAGCATGTAGTGAATCTAACTCTGTCGTAGTATCCTTGGCTCCCTGTTTACACGATACCCCTCCCAACTTCTTAATTTAGACGTATTTTTTCCCGTTTTTGACGCTAATAGTATTTTTAACTTTCTTACTTTATTGTTTAGCTTCTTGGCCATTTCTTCTGACCTTGCCGTTTGTATCAATTTTTCTGTATGAATTCAAGTTTTTTTCTCTTGTCTGATTTAACTTATGCAACGAGAGACAGCCACCGAAGAGCTCCCTCGCAATGTCATAAATCCAATAAATCTTGCTGTTTTTGCCTTTTTCAAATCATCCACTTTAGAAGCGAGGCTCTGGGCACTTGTTTACAAGTACCGCAATTTCGCGTCAGCCATTGTCTATAAAATGCATGGGTTTTAATACATTGTGTTGACGTCAGGCTTAGGGACAGGTCGTCTTCGCGATTTATTTTATTGGCGAAAATTTATTGAATCAGAATTCTGGGTATTCCTGATTTATTGGTTTTTGGAATGAGTGACTGTTTCTCCGGAGGTGTCTGCGATATCTTGATACTTTGTCTTGTCCTCAGCATAACCGTAAGGTCCAGCAGAAATGTCAACTTCATTTAGGATGCATTTCTACTGTGGATATCTAGGATGTGCCCGCAATCCTTCCGTCTGAAGTGAAATTCCGGCCCTTATGCAAGGGGGCATTTATGATGAAACACATATGCTTATGCGAGTTAAGATAAACATTTAAATAATGAAAGAGCTAGGCAAATTTATATAAGCTCTCTATTTTTGACACAGTGGCTAAGACATGCACCAATGCAGCAAAAATATAAAAATCAGCTTTTTAAAGTAGAAAAAAGAGCAAACGTACATTAGTACACAGTTATATCGAGAAGTATAAGTACGCACGTAATTATTCATTCGCGAATTGTTCCTCGCCTTATTGGCATTTCCAAATTTAACGACCATGCAGGGAAAAGAATACAAAAAGAACAGCATATTTCAGACGCTTTATAAATTTGAATGCGAGTTGAGGGATGTAAAGGAGAAAAAACGCCCACTTAAGGAAGTATAAATGTTTTCGAGAAAGCACCACCATGGTTATGAGATGGATTCTACACCGGTTTCAAAGATTTAGTCAAACTCAATGAATATTAAGAGTAATAGAATTAGAATTAATCCATATGCACAGAATTTCTTAAAAATTCCACAATCTTGTGGAAGTGACAGTATTTCAAATGAAATTTCCATGAGACTGTCAAGCTTCGACTGATTGCTTAGCCATCTATTTTCAGTTCATATTTTAAACGTTTTCGTTCTGACGTTATTGATTATCGTGACGTTTAGGAATCAAGAATTCTAGCTCAACATTCTGTCTGTCTAGCTCCCCTTCTTGTCCATTTGTTTTCAATAATTGCCCCTGTCTAGCTCAAAAAATCCCACACCGTGCCTATTACCTCTATCGAGTTTTGTTTTACTTTCTGCTCCAGGAATCAAAATGTCTCCCTCCATTCCTCGTCTTGTACATTTCGAGTGGATCTTTAAAATTTCAAATGCGTTTAATGTTACGTTTTTACTTGTGAGTAGAACATCAATCAGAATGTTTCGGCTTTTTTGCTTTTCCGACTGTATCTAAAAATCACGCGTACGTAAAACCCAAGGATGACGCACATCAACGCAGAACGGTACTATTAGGCAACAATCGTAAAGAATGAATAGCGTTAAAAATTAAACAATGGACACACCAAGTCAAGAGCGAAAGGAGTCGGCCAAATCCTCTGACTCTATACAAGGGAACGGCATAATTTCAAAAATAACGCCAAGCAGGACGAAACTACTCTTGCGAAAGCGTGTGTATGTGATTAAGTGGTAAAGGGGGTGGTTACGCTTTTATATGATTTTACGAGACCTCAGCATTGGTCTGAAACACCAACGAAAATAAGTGAGGGTTCGTGGACAGAGATACCATCAAAGTGTCAACGACCCGTGAAGGGATGTCGGACAAATGTTTCGCGGATAAACAGGACCAAAAGGACAGGAAATGAACAGCTGGCTTGCCAGCACAGGCCAGGATTTAATCTCCATGCGGAAAAGTGAAATGGGAAATGGGAAAAGTGAACTGAAACCAAGGCGGCGTATTCAGTCATGTGCAATTTAGTATGGGAAATGGCCAGCATTCGAGGTGGGAAGGAAATAGCCATCATAAGAAGTAGGCAACTCATCTGAAGGTCAGACGGGAGTTTTGCTGGAGAAGGAACGTGGAGGATTCCAAACTTGTTCAGCCGGAAATAGCACAGAGCTTAACTTACAAGGGTCCACGTGGATATCTGAGGATCTGGATTCTTCCTGACCAGCTTTGTTGGTCCCTACTTCCTGGACCATTTCACCCAAATGTATTTGATCCTAAGATATATGTGGTAATTGTTAAGTGCTTTGTCCATGTGAACTTGTCATATCCGGCCACCTGTGTTGTATCTGCTGAGTACGGCCAATCTGGCCAGTGACGTGTTTACTGAGTATGACCACTGCGGTAGGCGTTATATCTGTTAAATACTCTTGAATGTTTCAGGCGTCTTTGAAGTATATACGCTGTAGTACTGCGTACCTAAAATCCCAATGATAACAACAATTAGTTTTCTACGGTATTATATAGCAATGAGTAGAGGATAAACCTGATAAAATACTTAACAATGGATACACGTAGTGAAAAACAATGGAGTCGGCAAAATGTTACCTGAATCCAAACTAACGAGTGGCACACGCCTTATAAAACCACGCGTGTCAAGGGCGAAACCATACTTGGAATAATGTGTGTTGTTCGAGAGGGATCAACCGCTTTGAAGCCTGCTGGTTTACCATCCAATTGGCCTTAACATTGCCCCGAAAGTGTCGTGTACAAATGCCCATTACGTGTCGGCTAATGAGAAGCAGTGTTCCAGTGGTGCAGGGGACAGCTGCAGCTATCATACACATGAGGAGGAGTAATTGCGTCAAGAGTTTTCAGGTCAGTAAGGCGTAAAAGCTTATCCGCTCCTCTCGATAAAAACTGGGGGAATGGACGGTACGGTTGGCTAAAGGGTGACGTTTCCATGTAGCACTTCAGTAGCTGCATTTTTTTGGGTACGCGTGTTCATTCGATTGGTAATGGATCAAGAGGCTTCAGCTCAGAGAGAGCTGTGTGTGGGCAAGGTGCCTTTAACAAAAGGTGAGAACGGCTGGCATTCACGGCAGAAGAGATTTCGGCGAATGGGGTTGAAGGCAAGGGAAAGGAGCAACGTTTCTTCACTTCCAGCCATTCGATCGTGAAATATTTCCACCCTCAAAACCATATCTTTTACCCTGTGGACGTTATCCTAGATATTGCACGTTAAGTCACTTTATTTAGGGAAGAAAGCTTTCACCCTAAACTCCAAGAATCGCAAAAGGGCTCAGCTTAAACAACAGCACCTATTAAATATGTAGATATTTCATCAGAAGCGTTTACCGTACATTGTCGTCAGAAGCATGGTCCTGCATAAGATGGCATGTTTCCTTTTCGTTCCATGTAGCATGTTTCACCTTGAAATTAAAAGGAAAAACTTTCGCTTTTTATGGAGGCAATTATAAATGCTGCATAAAGAAAAACGCACCGGTCTAAGTCATTTGCGGACTTAACGCCACGCATGGTGCCCCTGGATGAAGAAAGGTTACGCAGTGTTTGAGAAAGTCCGTAGAAGGGCGACTTAGGTATTAAGCAGCGTAGGAGGCCTCCCATATGAAGGATGTATATATAGGCTGGATCTTTTCCCTCTCTATTATAGGCAATGCGGAGAGATATGCTCGTGTTGTTTCAACTCGCCAGGGGAGAAGACTGTGCTCTTAAGATGGCCGACTTCTTTGAATTTGCACAAACGATACATCTACGTGATCATCCGTTCAAACTGAAGAAACACCATACCAAACTAGAACTGTGGGCCAAATTCTTCTCCTTCTGGGTCATTCCAGACTGTAAGAAATGTCTTTCCTCACTTGTTCTTGCTGAAAGCGTTGACTCATTTAAACGGAGGCTTGAACTTTCTTTACTTGCTGGTCATACATTTGGTAGATACAAACGATTTATATAATGTATGTAAAGCTTTTAACCACATGCAGGATCTGTGAGCATCTATCTGTAAATAGGCTGTTCAAATGCTCTGCGTATCTCCCTTATATATACTGAATTAAAGAAATCTTCAAGATAAAATATAAGTGGAGGCAGTAGCTAAAAGAAAACGACTCACAAAAATTGGCTCATCTGGTCTTCTGACACCTACCCGCTTCAATTTTCGATTATGCTGTACAATCTCGAGACAGCAGTTTCACTCAAAATATTTATTTTAATTTCACTGAGGCTTTCGATCGTGTTTACAGTGATATCCTCCTCCTCCTGAAACTTCTTCTTTTCAGCATAAGTAGAACCCTTTTGAATTGAAGAGCCTCTTATTTGGATGTTCGCACAAAATTTAAAATATTAAATGTTAATCGAAACTTATGCGTGTAAGGAGTGAAGCCTACTTTGACCACTCTTATTTAACCTTTTTTTAACGATATTTCTGACTGCTTTCAGTACGGTACGACTTTTATGCATGCCCCTTGTATTTGAAATTTGCGTGTCGATATAAATCATCAGTTGGCGACATCACGCTCGAGGCCTAAAAAGGGATCATCGGGCCTATGCCCAGTGGTGCTGCACATGGCGCTTTTCTTTTTCCTATCAAAAACTTTATTTTTGCTTGCCGGCGACGTCAATCAGCCTAAACAAAGCATAGATTGTCATGACCGAATTGTCGTAGTGTTATGAAAGATGGAGGCATTACATTTTCTTCTTGTCCAAATCTGTCAAAACATTGCACTCATATTTTCTCGAAAGAAAGCCAAACACTGAGTTTATTCTCAAACATATTTTAAACATAAGTCGTTTCTATTCAGCCTAGGCTAGGCAGAGCATTCTGCGCGCTAGTGCACGGAGAAAAAGAAAATCGGACAAGCTGGCCTTTACTAAAATATTTCGATCATCGGAGGACCCTATCCTGTCCCAGTATCCATCTTGTGAGCTGACTAACCCTGATCCGTAATGGCTCCGAATATTTCACAAGAAACTATGTTAGCTGTTTACACATTTAAACAGCTGACGACTTTGAGCCAGTCGGCCCACTGCCTGATAGCTCTCTTAAACAAAATATAGCTGTTATGGAGATTATAACTGCGCGCCAGTTGATCCATGCTGGCAGACCGGCTGTGCGAGCCATGAGCACACGTGACGCCCGCACCCACGTGCATTGCAAGTGTTCTAGGACGAACCGTAGCGTGGGAAACTACGACAGAACTCCTCCTCTCGTGTGATAGGCCAGGGATAGTCTAGAAGTACTAACGCCTTATAAAAGGCTGCTGTGGACACGCTGATTTATTCTGCTCTATCTGTTTTGTCGTGAATAAAGATCCTTGCGGGCAGAACCGGTTTAACCTCCTTTTACAGTTTACTCTTCGGGAGATGAAAACTGTCGACGCTGGTGAGATCCAATTATTTAATACGGGGCAGAACAACTAGCAACGCAAACGAACACAACGTGTTGAGTGCAGAACAAGTAATAAAGATAATGGATGCACGGCAATCCAGTGTCAAGGCTCTCGTCGCAGAGATGCACAGTTCTAGCTGGAAGCCAACAGTCGTTGAGGTCATAACAAAGTGGCTGCATGACACGCTGAAGGACGGGCTCACCAAAGCAACACCAGAAGCACTATTAGCAGTTAAAGCAGAGCAAGCAGCTGCAACAAAAGCTATAAAAGTAGAAGAATTGACAGCAGAAATTGTAGCCACAAAAGCAACAGAGGCAGAAGAAGCCGTGACCGAGGCAACCGAGTTTCAGTGGTCAAGGTCAAGCGGTTCTTTCCAATTGAAAAGATAATTTTCAGATTTATATAACAGACGAAACGACATAAATTCTTTAATTTATCGCGTGCATCCCCTCCCAAAGGCAAGCAACCAAGGACCAAATTATATTTGGACTGACGTGTCAAAAACCGTCTCGCTTCCACCGTCAGCGTTTGTTTGGTGGTCTTGAAAAAGCCAGTCTTGCCCTCTGCCTCAAATTATATCGGTGTTGGGTGTGTGACATTTAAACTGTCTGTTCATTGCCAATCACATTTGGTCTCTCGAATGTTAGCTGCTTGTGGACTTGCATGACCTTCGTCACCGCTGCGGTCAACGTAGTCGTAGGTGAGATAATATGCTTGCCGACTTGCCCTACCTCACCCGGTTGACTGATCACTCGTTGCTGTTCACTTGAGTTGTTCTTTGCCTCGTGGTTGTAACGGTGAGACAGAGTTCGATGTTGTTCGCGTGACCTACTACTTCCATTCCTATTTTCCGTGAGCGGTGGCTCCCAATCCTGCGTACTTGTTTGCCCTATTAGCTCTGGGCAACTTTATCCAAGCTTTGTGCGAAGTGCTTGGTAGGCAAGGTTCAAGTCGATAGCTCTATTGATTGTGCCAGTGGAGGGCCAAATTCCCAGCACTAGCCTGGCCAATCACCCTCGCTTTATCAAAGGCCAATTGTGTTTGAGCTGTTGCACATTATCATATACTACAGACTCCTTGTGCTTGCGACTAATTGCAAGTTAATGTTCGTACAATCTTGCGCCTAGACTTTCGCCCGTTTCTCCAACATACCTAGCCGTGCAGTTTTTGCACGGTTATGCTATAGACTATGGCTGATTGCTTGGTTGCTGGCAGCAGGTCTTTGGGCTTCATGATTTGCTGTCTGATTGTAAAATCTGGACAATGTGCCACCCCGATCTCAAAGGGTTCAAGGCTTCATGCAATCGCCTATGAAACGTTCGTCACGCAGGGGATGCAAGCCATTATCTAGGTTTTTTCGCTCAACCGATGAACGCGCGGTTTCTTGAGGCACTTGCGGGTAAAGGTCTTCGGATAACTGTTGGCTTTGAAAAGGGCACGCAAGTACTTAATCTCCTCCTGCTTCCCACTCTCGTCACTACAGCGCATTTGAACACGACGAAAGAGGGTTCTGACACAAATGCGTTTGTGGCCAGCCAAAATTCTAGCTCGCTTTCCCATAGAACTAGGCTGACGTAGCGGCGACGATGTTCCTGCAAGCCCACCAGCAGCCAACCTACGAGAGACCAAATGCGAGTGGCAACGAACGGACAGGTCGAAATTCGCACACCTAAACTTGAAAAAATCCATCCCCCGCGCGGTTTGAAATTTTTAAGCAGTGGCATTTCAAGAGAAAAATACTTGTTTCCAACAATAAAAAATATAGTGTGTCAAGATCAACACACTTGATTTACGTACAAAGCCAGATAATTACCAAATTTGTTCCCTAAACAAACCCTACTACAGCATTCCTCTCCTCAGTCGCCACCTTGGTGTAAATCCATCTGCTCGCACAGTTACGTTTTGACTAGCAAAGCAGACAATCGTCAAAAATCTTCCTTAACGAGGTCGGAGCAACCAAACTTCTACAACGCTGGTGCTGATGAAATTCTCAGACGCTAGTACACCCGAAGGAGCAAAGGCTGAGTCGCTTATTTCTAATCTTTCACATTTGTTTTGATCCTAGCATTGGAGTAACTTACTGCATAGTTAGAAATTAAAATTGCTCCATTATAACGACTGCCCTTACCAACCCTGAACAAATTTTCCACGTTCAGACATTGATCTAGTATTCCGTCAAAGTTTTGCTTCTTAAATTTTTCAACCAATCGTCTTAAGTAAGGAGAATCGCCTTTAAAGTATTCTTACATTAGGTAAGCGACGACTTAGGCTATCTGTCTCGTATATAAGGTAAAGCTTCACAGCTGAAGCTTTTTTGCGTAAATTTTACTTTTCGTGCGAAAATAATGCAAACGAGAAGTCAAATGCAATATTTGCCTTGAGAGGGGCTAGAAATCAAAACTCATCCAACACAAGATCGCGATACAAACCGCTACGCTATCGCCGCACGCTGTAACTGGCCATCGAAAAGCTTGACTAATTGGGTACGATTGACGCACACAGAGAACCGATGCGAAGAATATCATATTCTTGCCTCTAGGTATAGCATACTCGAAGGCGAAATGAAAAATATGAAAAAAACTCCTCCAGCAGACCATCGCTGCGATATAAACAGTGATGACTTCAATGCATACGCATGGACCGCCTAAAGAAGAACAAATGTTGCCTATACATGAAGTACAGGCCGCCATAGTGGACAACCTAGACACCGGTGAGACAACTTCAGACAGATTCGATGACAAGGAGTCCCACCATCCATGTTGAGCTCTAGGCCCACTTCAGCGCAGATGACAAAAACTGTAATTCAGGACTCCCGTCAGGAGGGTTAACATGGTATAGTTATTCAGGGGTTGCATGAAGTAACTTCATACAGTTCAGATGACCAAGCAATCACACCATCTAGTTCGAGCTCCGGGCCGAGTGCAGCGAAGATGACCAGAACCGAAATTTAAGACTCCCCACAGGGTAATGAACATGGGGTAGTTTTTCAGGGGTTGCAAGAAGCGACTTTAGGCAGTTCTGACGACCAAGCAGTCACACCACACAGTTCAAGCTCAAGGTTCATTGCAGAAAAGGTGGCGAAAACCTCAGCTAAAAACACACGACACCGAGAGGATCGTGAATACTGTCTTGTTGTACAGGGCTGAAAAGAAGCCATTTCAGACCGCTCAAACGACCAGAACAATCCGGACTTGGTTTTTTTTACGATGTCCTGAGCGAGCTGTACCCGCAAGGTAAATAATTTGAAGTGATCAAGTCATTTCGTATCGGGAAAAGGCCGGCAGATTCTGCAGAAATGCCCCGACCCAGATCGCTTAAAATTGTATTGAAAAACAGGGAACATGCTCAGGTAAACCTGTATAACAAAACTAACCTACGTCACACGCATAAAGAGGTTTTTTATCGAGCAGACTACTCCGTGGAGGAACGGCTGAAACGCCGAGAACTAGTAGCGGAACTACAGTCAACGAACAGGAATGGCGAAGTAAGCCTGAAAATCTTTACCAGGAAGATAATTCAGAAGAAAACATTGAACCAAGCCGTAACACTCCGAACGACGGAACAACCGGAATACACCGTACAAAGAAACTAAAGTGCATGATCACCAATGCACAAAGCCTGCTCTCCAAATTAGATGAGCTCAAGATTATTACATGCCAAATGGAACCAGACGTCGTCCGCATAACAGAAACATGGTTGTCCACGAAGGTAGGCGACCAGGAAATTGCTTTTCCCGTGTTTCAAGTTTTGCAAAAAGATAGAGTCGGGCGTCAAGTTAGGGGGTGCTAATCTACGTTAGACACGGCCTGCTCGTGTCCGACAAATCCGAAAACCATTTCGGGCAATATAGAGGCAATAGGGCTCACCGTTTGAACACTGGTGTCACAAACCCTTGAACTTCATGGCGGTCTACCGTCCACCATCGAGCAAGCAACAGTCAGACACTAGTCTGATAGAAGGAGTCGAATATATTGCTAAGAAATCCGATGTCATGGTCATAAGAGAATTTAACACCCCCCATATCGAGTGGAATGTGAGTGCCGAGCCCGGCTCAGAAGTAAATTTCAATCGACGACTCCTGCGCCCAGACCAGGCATTTATCCTAACGCAATACGTCCTATATCCGACCAGACTACGCGAAGGGCAACGAGCTAATTGCTTAGACGTAGCACTTACCAAAGCACCTGATAGCGTGGAAATTGTAAACTGTTTACCACCTCTCGGAAATAAGTGATCCCGTGGTGCTACAGTGGAAATATTCACTCTTCTTTGTGCCCAATCGTTTTGTGGTAACCAGACGCAACATCTGGAGAGGAAACTTCAAGCAAATTAAAACCACAGTGAGCGATATAGACTGGAACGAACTATTCACTGGGTGCGTTCTCGATGATTGGTCGGCATTCAAAGCCATTTTACACGGACTTATTACCGATTTCTGTCCTATCATGGTAAAAGAGTAACGAATAGGCCTCGATGGCTACCACCGACGCTAAAGAGGGAAATAAACCGCAAAGGAAGGCTATTCAAAATCTATCGCAGAGAGAGGACCCCCGAATCGTACAATAGGTAAAAGGCACAGAGAAACAAGGTAAAGAGCCTACTACGAATTAGCCGCCAAAACTTCGAAAGTAATCTAATAAACCGTGCAGTAGGAAACCCAATGATTTACTACAGCTACGTTAGGCAATTTACTCGAAAAAGAGACCCTATTCATTTGCTCAAAACAAACAACGATGTAAAAATTTCGGAGATTAACGAAAAGGCGGAAAATCTATCCTGCTTCGTCCAGTCAGTCTTTACGAGAGAGTCGGAGTTCACCGCTATTAGCTGCAGTGTGCGTGTCATCCAGACCATAGACTCGCGTGCATTCACGAAAGTTACCGTTCTGCGAGAATATATTTAGCTCAAAGGAACGTAGTCGTCAGGTCCGGATGAGATACCTGCAAAGCTATTAAACGAGCTAGCCATAGATTTGGTGGTAGCCCTGTACCTTATAGTCCAAGCTTCTCTTAATACTGAACAAGTGCCACCCGATTGGAAGGCAGCGTTGATCTCACCCATCCACAAAAGTGGGAGTCGAGCGACCGCAAATAACAACAGACCGGTCAGCCTCACCTCAATATCCTGCAAGCTCATGGACCGCATAATAATAATATGTTTATTATGCCAGTTTACAGGCAATTGTAAAGAGTTGGTAATGCACCTCTTGGGCGCCTTCCAACACCTCGAAGACCGGAAAAAACCTAAAACAAACTCCTTATGTTGCAGCCAGTATTGGTTTTGTTTCAGGTTTTTTGTTTCGTCAATACTGGGCGAGATTAGGAGTTTGTTTCAAGTGAAAAAAACCTGCTTTCAAAGGTATGATACAAACGGAATAAACGTACAGTTGTAAGCTGAGTTGACTCATCAGCAGGAGAACTGTTTCAGATCGTTTAAAAACATTAGTTCCAGACGGAGAGGGTTGGCACAAGAACACAGTGTTCTCAGTCTTTCTTCAATGGTTGTCGGCAAAAGTTGCGAGCTATCGGCTGAAGGGTTAGCAGACTGCGGGTTGCTGCTTCAGCCGCATTATCTTCAGCAGTGAAGCCTGGCGGGGTTCAAAGTCCACGAACGCCATCAGAGTGAAAGAGAGATTCCACCGAGTAAGCACCCAAAATTCGTGAAAGTTGTCCTGAATGTAGAAAACTAGTTACAGCTCTCTTAAACATAGGGTAGTTTTGCTGGGTTTTAATACTTTTGGGCAGCTTATTCCAGATTGATATGGCATTTACTGAAAAGAATTGCCGGTACTTAACTGTGCGTGCCATAGGAAGAAATAAAAATACGTCTCGATGAATGGCGCGTCGAGAGTGCTCAAGCTGCCTTATTGTACTAAGAGGATTAAAGGTTTGACCATTCAAAAGTTTAAACAGTAAAAATAGACCCTTCTGCAATCGACGAAGCCATAGGGGATCCAGCTTTATAAGTTCGCACCTTTGTTGGTAGGTTAAGTTACGGTGTTCTGTAGTGAAAACTCTTCTAGTGAAGAAGTGCTGCACCGATTCTATTTTCTTCCGTTCACTAGTGCGCAGAAGACTGAACAGAGGCGAGCAGTATTCAAGACTAGGTCTCACGTACATATTATAAAGGCTAGTTCTAACATTGATAGTCTTAAAATTTCTAAGGATAAATCCGGTTGTTCGGCGTGCTTTCGAGACTATCAGGGCACAGTGCTCTGACAAATTGAGACTATTAGAGTAGGTTAAATACCTTACAAAGAATAGACGGAAAGATATCATTCGCTTCAGCTTTTAGAAGGCTAACTGGGACGCCATCTGGTCCCAGACGGTAAAACTTATGGTTTCGAGTATGGCACCCGTCCAAGCCTGGATAACCGGAGGTGCAGCGAACGAGCTTTCACTAAACGTTTTGGATAGGAACGCATTGAAGCTATCGGCGGTCAGCTTAGCGTCAGCTATGGGGTTTCCTAAAGCATCTCTAAGTATGGGGTGCTGCGTTTTCATCTGCGCTTTTACTGTACGCGAAAAGAGTTTCGCAACATTAAGGGAAGGGTTTTCAGCGAAGTGAGCCTCATCGGCTATCTGTTTTTCTTCGGAGAGCTTCTTAGCCTGCTCAAAGATCAGTGTGATCAAGGGCAGAACGGAAGTGTCGTTCTGCCGATGCAAACGACGAGAGAGTTTACGCAGCCTACGACGGAAAGACAGAGGAAGGTACACTTCATCCTTGACATGTATTACTTTCTTACGGGGGACAAAGTGGAGGATGAGTGGATCCAACACTTTGTACAGTGCATCGGTACAAACATTTACATCCAAACATTGGAAAAATTCAGACCAGTCGAGAGCGTTTAGATGTGCCAGTAGGTCAGCCGTGTTTGCTGATCGGAAGTCATGATTAATACTATACTTTTGGGAAAATGTTTTATCCGCCTCCAGTTCTAGTTCACTAACAACTGTAAGATGGTCTGAACTCCCAAGTGCGTCTAAGGATGACACTGAAAGTGGTTCGCATCCCCTACAAAAAATTAGGTCGAGTATGTTTGCTCCTCGAGTGGGAAAATCGACTACCTGATCCCACATGCCGATATCTATTGCCTCAAGTAAGTTCTCGTACTTTGAAGGACCGGATGGTGGAAACCACTGCACGTCAGGAAGGTTAAAATCGCCTGCAATCAAGCAATACTTAAGATTCAAGTCAGCTGCGGCATGAAATGCCTGCGAGAGACAAAGATCGTAGTCTGCATCGGCATTAGGTGGGCGATAAACACAGCCAACAAGTAAGGAGCATTTGTTTTTTAGAACAACTTGTAGCCAGCAGCTCTCCTCCACCGCTGTGAATTGTGGATAGTCCAACGGGAGAAATGCAAGTGGCTGCTTAATATAGATACAGCTTCCTCCGCCACGGCCATTGTTTCGATCGTTCCGAACGCGAGCTGATGCCCTTTTTGGAGCAACATCAACTTCTTATTGAAAAGCAGCACGGATTCCGCAGGGAAAGATCCTGCTTGATTAACCTGCTCTATTGCCTAGAACAGTGGACCCGAGGAATATATGAAGGGAATACGATGCATACGGTCTTTTTTGACTTTAAAAAGGCGTTTGAATAGGCGCCTCATCAACATATCTTATACAAGGTCAGCCGCATTGGGGTTAGGGGAAACCTTTTGCAGTGGATAGCAAACTTGCTGACTGGTCGTACCCAGACTGTACGCATTGGCAAACAGCGGTTAGCGGAGGTAGCAGTTGAGAGCGGGGTTCCACAGGGATCTGCTCTTGGCCCTATTATCTTCCTTATATATATTGATGACTGCATAAGCGGAATAGACTGCGAAATTGCAATGTTTGCTGATGACATAAAACTTTAGAAGGTCATACGCAACCAAGACGATGAAGTCAACCTCCAGGCAAATTTGCATAGACTGGAGCAGTGGTCAATATGTTGGCTCATGCTATTCAACGTTGCCGAATGCAACCTAATGTGCTACACCTCGGAGGGTGTATTACCTAAATCACATGCCGCTACCATAGGTTGAGGCTCAGAAAGACCCGGAATTGTGGTTCACGGCTTTACTGAAGCCATCACTTTACATCCTGAATGTGGCTTAATCCGCAATTTTGAGCATGCACCTAATCAAGCGCGCCTTTGCTTAGTTTGACAAAGTTGTATTTGGCAAGGTATTCAGCACGTTCATGTGACCTCAACTGGAATTTGCCAACCAAGCCTGGAGATCTTTGACATCCAAATACAAAAAAACCTTGAAAGGGTACAAGGACGCGCAAAAAAATTTCTACGAGGCAAAAGGAACCTCCTTTATGAGACCCGATTAGTAAATCTTGACTTGTTTCCTCTGGGTTACAGGCAGCTACGTGGGAACCTAATCCAGGCATTTCGCATGTTGCGTGGTCAGGATTGCTGCCTCCAAACAAATGACTTCTTTGAGCGGGCCACCACCTCTTGGCTGCGAGGACACCCCCTCAAATTACGTGTGACTGTGGCAAGACTTGACCCAAGAAATTTTTTTTTCTCTGAGAGGGTAATCCAGGCATGGAATGCGCTTCCTGCAAATATCGTCATGTTTCTTTCCGTGGATGTTGTAAAGACAAACCAAGACAGATTTAATGAGCATCGTTGCGATAAAGTACTCCCAGTATAATCATTGAAGTGTTCCGAATCCAAAAATTGAAGCGCTCTTACTCCAAACACTGAAATGCTAGAAATGCTATAAATTTATACTATGTGTAATTTTTAAGAAGTATTATTATGATTTTACCAAATGCGTTAAGACATTGCCAAGCTCCGACGTCTCTGCTCACTATGTGAACTGGGCTGATCGCATCTGACGTCACCTCTACCGCACCTGTGGTCCTAGGCTACGCGGCCCTGTCACACCCTTTCTCGTATCGACCGACTGCTGACGACGCGGCGGGTTCCTCGTCTCTTGGCAGGGCAAAGGTTTATAGTAGTTATAATTTCTATATTTAGGGCCCAAGGGGCCCTGTCGTTATCATGGTGGCATCTCCGGTTCTTCAGGATGGTCCTTCGTATGTTCCTTCGGCTGTAGATATAACTCGTCATGGACGCCATGGCTGCCGTCAATATCCACAGAAGCATCATGCCCCCATCATTCACATACTTCCCCCATGAGCGACAGTTTTTCTCCTATAAACCAAAAATGACGTCCCATTTTGAATTATGAGCCAGCCTTAGGAGTATTTCACTGTCTACTCTTCTTCCTCAGTAACACTGCTAGCTCGTGTAAACTGAGTGTGAGTTTATTACTTGAAACAAGCCAGTAGTCGTTTGAAATTGTGTCAACGACTTCTTTGGAATGTTCTGCTGTGGCGATGCATTTCTGAAATCCAATGTACCAAAAGGGAGTTTAAAGGCGTTAGTTTATAGTTCCTTTAATACTTTGACTAGAATTGACTTGATCCAATACCGATTTAATTTGAGGGAGACCGCCCGGCTGACTAATTCAAGACCATCAAAGAAACTCCGACGATGGAAGTGAAAAGGTTTTTTAAGCGCCGGCTCAAATATAATTGAGTCTATAAACCTGTCCCCTCTTCTTCTTCCTCACTTTTGTGAGACGACGAATGCGATAACATATTACATCTGTTATTATATCTAGACCCCGAAACTTTCGGTATATAAGTCTTTATTTTTTATAGATTGATTCTCCATGAGTACCAGCATTTACCTTTTGCAGCTATTTTGTTCTTTGAAATTGTTATGATTTTTCTGATTGCTCTCATCGAATTCTGCAATCCAATCATCTTATATATATATATATTCAAAATACCAATATCTCTTATTCAATATTGACTTCTCAGTCACAACTCGGAGGCAAATAATCCCTTAGTGTACGCTATCCAAAGGATGAACCCATCCTTTGCATGTAGAAGCTTGGTGCGGGTGCTTTGGACAATTTTAATAGGCGTTATTCCCAACATGGGTTTTTGTTTACGTTTCTTGATGCCGTCTTTGATGGAAAGATATTTTCATGCACTTCTCAGCCGTATGCGAAACAAGAGTCTTTCGTCAATTCGGTGACTACTGAGACCTATGAGAAGCAAAAAGGAAAGGTTTATATTCCTTTGAAAAATATTCCTTCAAAGTAAACAACCCCTCAATATCACCTATAATTTTTTTATCTCTTGTGGTTTTAACTTTAAATTCGCAAAAGCTAAAATGTTGTCATCGTGGAGTAAAAGAACCACCTATCCTGATCAAAGTGTCTTCGGCGGAAAAAGTAAAATATATATTCTCTCAGCAGGAGCGCTCAGTTCAATACTTAAACAAAAATATATTTATGTGCAGAGATAAAACTCCGATAAAACGTCGGGTTTTACCCAAATTAGAGAATATTTGTAAGTCTGCGTGAACCAAAGCAAAACGAGCAAGAGGCGATTTCATTCAAATCCTCTCTCGTGCACTTTATTCATGATAAGAGGTAAACCGTGGCAACGCCAACTCGTTTCCCTTCTAAGCGACACACGTCTATGTTAGTTGTAAAATCAGGTAGAACAATGAATCTAAGAATATTTTTTGGTAAATCTAAGTCAGTTTTCAAAATCGGTAATGTCCCTACTGCTAGCACTTCAAACGCATCTCCACATGCACATGTGGCGGCAAATTATGTTAAAATGCCTCAATATCCTATTTTTTTGGCCCAGCCTTTTTTTCCCATGCCTTAATCTAGACTTCCTTTACTTGGTTTCCCAAATTAGACTTTCTACCATAATCATAGTTCAGTTAACAAGAACTACTGGACAAATTGTTGACCAGGGCCAATTTTATTTTCAACTTTTGCTTCTCCCCTACAGTTTTCCTTTCAACCTCCAATTTTTTCTCTTTTATAAATATTGCTGAGCGTAACCTGCATGTCAGTAATAAAATCAGTATAGTCTCAGTCAATGCGAGCTCAGCTTCAGAAGACACCATAAGCAATTTTGGCCTAGCTGAGCTGTCGTAATAACCAAAAAATATCCTTAAACTGTAAGTTTCAAATGTCAGATCAGTACAAAAGAAGATGCTTCTGCTCCAGACTCTGGTCTTCGTAAACCGCACGTACTTTGCTATGGTAACAGAGACATGGACATCGCCCTGTTTAGCTGACTTCGAACTTTCTGTTCTAGGCTATGCTTGCATTAGGAGTGATCGTTACAATGGCCGAGGTGGAGGAAGCTGCATTTTTGTAAAACAACCACTTTCATTTCTGTTTTGAAAATGGTCTCTAACAAAGGGCTTCTGTTTCGAGTAAATAGCCTTGAGTTGTTAAAAACATTTGGATTTTCCTACTGCTAACTTTCGAAGATTTGGCAGGTTTTTAGTACAAGAGCATTAACCCTATTTCTCTGACTATGTACTTGAATATGTATATTAAGGGTTACAGGCAAGAAATGCCCTTGAAGACCCTATATATGTAACGCATTCAAGGTTGTTCTTACAGATAATGTGCGTTGGGGGGGGGGGGAGCACACATGATATCATGACAGAATTCGAGTGAAGTTTCGCGGAATAGAATGAAAGCGATCTTAGTACAGACAATATTTTCACAGATTTGGCAGTAGATAATCGTGTTGTTAAATTTGCCTTTTGTCAAATGAAATCACATCGAGTCTCATTTTAATTTCCACAATTGTGTCAGCGGAAACCGTGTCGCTTGGAAGCAAGTACCAAGGCCGGACCACGCGATGATTAAAGAAATATTTTCAGAAGTCTAATCGGGTGCGCTCTTTTGTGACCTTGTATGGATGATCACGCCTGTAAGTAGTGGCGGCTTATTTGAAGAAATTCTCCAATTTTAGGGAGGAAATGGGGCCCCGGATTATCCGGTATGTCCAGAGCAGGCTGCACCGAACGTTCCTCTAGGACATAGGAAAAAGCTCAAGTTCAATCAATCTCTCCTGATATGGTGAGACCCTGAGACCATCTACCATCTTTTTCAAGCTGTGTTGCACTTGTTCAAGAAGCTCCAGATCTTTCTTCATTCACGGTGTCCAAACTGGCATTCCGTATTCAAGATGTGGTCTCACAAAGGCGCCAACCATTTTTCAGAAGTGTCCAGGTGGAAAGATTTTGAACGCTCATCTAATCCAGTGGAAGGTACAAGTTGCCTTATGCATCAATTACGCGGTTCTCCATATACTTAGAACTTTGTACGTCAACCGCTTTTAATGCGGTACCATTGCTAAAATAACTGTGTTTTGGAGGCACTTTTCAATCCGGGCTTATGTGTAGAACAAGACACTTGGATATATTAACGTTAAGAAGCCACGTGGATGACCAGATAACCAGTTAATCGATGTTCGACTGTAACCTCTTTGCGTCGTCGGTGCACACATATTAAGCCCATATTTTTATGTCATCTGCAAATATGACAGCAGTGCAATCAAGCTCATTTAGGCAGTCGTTTACGTAAATCAGGAATAGCATCGGACCAAAAGCTGAGCCTTGTGGTACGCCACTCTCGACATTTGTCCATTCCGAGGTAAGATTCCGACAACGACGCTCTGTTCTCTGAGGGACAGGAAACTGCTTATATATTTAGTCATTTTTCCTTGAATTCCCACGTCCAAAATTTTTCTGTAGAAAAAGCCGGTGTGGTAAATTATTGAAGGCCTTTTTGAAGTCAGAAAATCTGACATCAATTGAAAAGCATTTATCTGTGGCATTTGTCTACTTCTTAGTGACTAAAGAGCACTCGTGAGGCAAGAGCGTAGTGGACAAAAACCGTGCTACCCGTCACATATTATTGCGTGGCTTTCGAGTTAATACATTAAAATGCATTTTAATAATGCGCTCCATTACTTTGCATGCAATGAAAGATAGACTGACAGTACGGCTTTTTGCGCAATCAAGTCGTGAACCTCCCTTATAGATCGGGGTGACCTTTGCTTACTTCCATTTTTCTGAGAGTTCACCTTCGTCAAAAAAATTTTGGAAGATGACAGCCAGTGGTTTGCATAGTTCGTTAGCTTATTTTGCTATTGCTAGTGCAGGAATTGTGTCCAGCCCTGGTGATTTAGCAGGCTCAATTTGGAGTAATTCGGCCCTGCCAGTGTTGTGTGGAAACTCTACGTCCTCTTTTTGGGCAATGAGGAGGAGGGTAAGGGTGCAGTTATCAGTTAATGAGCGGACGTACCGTCAGAAAAAGTTGTAGGTTCTCAGGTGCAGACAAATTCAAAGAAATCGGAGAGGAGGGAGGCTTTCATCTTGTCTTCGGTCACCAGTTGTCCCTCGGCTGATCTTAATGCAGGGATCAGTTCCTGTGATCTCTTCGCGCTTCCTAATTTACCGTACAATATCGTGGGGTGTTTGAACTACTTGTGTAATATGTTAAAGTCATATTTCTTGCGCAGTTTAGAAGCTTCTCTTTTACAAATGGTACGTTGTTGATCATACTCCCTTGCATGTGTATCGAAGCCGGTTAATCTGTACTTCTTTTGCAACTCAGTGGTCTCTTCTCCAATTTAAAATTGCTTCAGCTTTTGTTTACGATTTAACTGCCTGTTATGTGTGTTCCTTAGCCCCTGAAGCCTTTTTGTGGCTTTTGTTTTCGAGAAGGGCAGAAACCACTAATCAGTCCGTGTAATACGGCCATAAATGCTGACCAATCCCCGTGGACACACCCCGTGATCGCCTCCTTCCAATCTAACTTGCGCACTTCGGTTCTCATTTGAGGAAAAATTCCACACCATATGTTGTGTCTGACGGTCGCGTTACGTTCAGGTAAAAAATAGTGAATACTCCTACTGTAGTTCTACCTGGTCACTTTTGCCGAGATGTAGTAAACAATTTACGACGTCTACACTGTCGGGTGCTTTGTCAGTACAAGATCCATGCAGTTGGCTGGTTAGCCTTCACGCAGCCTGGTCGGAGATATGACGTGTTGTGATGCAAAGGCTTTTGAGAAGAAGAAGACTCAATCGCTGGAACAATATGTTTATTTACCTGACGTTTTGACATTCGTCACGGATTTATCATCAGAGACATGAGTAGCAGAAACAGGTAAAGTATGCGCATAAGTGTGTTGCATTTATAGGTAAAAGACATCAATGCAAACATATGGAGACCATAAATAATAATAATAATAATAATAATAATAATAATAATAATAATAATAA
>JAYGXS010000006.1:37147717-37183583 GCA_036362985.1 Ligula intestinalis
ATAATAATAATAATAATAATAATAATAATAATAATAATAATAATAATTTGCATACTTAAGGCCCAAAAGGCCCTGTCATTACAAACTTAGTGCTATCGTGAAAAAAGTTATGCTGATAAACAGTGAACTCTTATTAAATAATTGTCATCGGCAGTAGAAAAAACTCCTAAATCTGTGGATGACTTCAGTGGGCCACCGAGTTCAAAAAAAAATTTAGGATAAAAAACTGCCTTAATAGGTAACAGGGTTTGATGTGGTTGGTTTGCGACCTGATGTTGAAGGCTTGGGACATGTATGCTCATGGGAAAAATAATATATCTTTGAGTAAAGAAGGGGTCATCCGGGACAACAGGAAAAGGCAGTAGAAGTCAAGGAAAACATCATCGATTTGCGACCCACCACATTCCAGAGCCAATCTCGAAGACCAAAGCAAAGGTTGTAAAAACGGAGAAGAGTTCGCAGCCCTTGGAAGTGATGCTTGACATTGCAGAGGAAAATGTTTACATATTTAGAAATCATTTGAGTATACTGGGAAGAGCTTTAGATGCCAGGAGGACGCTTTTCAAAAAAATCATATATCAAGAGGAAGTTTGTTCCAAATAAAAGCATATTTGGAGGTATGAAAGCGAGAACGGTAAGATGTGGAGGTACGGAGTGGTTAAATTTCATGGAAGAGATCCGAGTGGCGTAAGGTCGGTCTTCCGGAAGGAGAGCCTTAATTTGTGGGAGATTAGGACTATTGTTAACGTGAAGCAGAAAGCATATACCAGCTTCGAGTCTTCTTACCCACAGAAATGTAGTGTTTGCGAAGTGACATCTATCTGCATCACACATACCAGACCCAGAAACAGAAAATATTTTACCAGTGAAAACTCGCTGAACCTTTTCAATCTAACTGCGGTCATTCTGGATCATGAGACCGAAAAGTGTACAGCAGTATTCTAGCATAGGGAGAACAAACATCCGGTATAGTTTGAACTTCATTTCTGGAAGGAAAAAAATATGCGATATAAACCCACATATCTGTGCGGCCTTGGCAGAAATTCGATCTGCATGACGTGATAGTGCAGGCTTATTCGTGTAAGAAAAACCTAAATCCTTTATCGTAAATCTTTATGACAGTGGACTATTTTGGAAGATACTTGCATCCTTGCGCGTGGATTGCTTGTCGGACGGAACGCGGGCTCTGACCTGTTGAACTTTCATCAGGGGCGACGGGCTCGGGCGGGATGAGTGCTCGGCCGTCTAACTCTCCGGTGTTGGCGTACGATGAGGTGGTGGCCTGCCCGCTCCTCAAGTGACGACTTGCTTAAGCATTATTGAATCTAAGCATTTAATATAAATTGGGCAAATCGTTGCACTTGTTTATGGATTGAAGGCCTGCAAACAATGACTCAAGCAATTCTAGGCTCACCCGATTGTCAAAACGTCAGACGATATGTTGATATTTATGTTTATGTTTACATGTTAATATTGTCCCAGCGATTGAGTCTTCCTCTTCTTCTAAATTGCTTCCTGGTTCAAACATTCTCGATTGCATTTACAAAGGCTTGTTGACCGTGCGTAGGAGTCGGCGATCGAGTTTACGTTCCGACATGATCACGGACTTAACGTTTTAGCCGATATGCAGTGCGTTAAAGTCGCCCATAATCATGACATTGGATTGCAAGTCAAATGCTTCAACTTCCTCTCTCAGGCTTGTGTCTGAATACGGGTCATTTGACGGTGGTCAATAACCCGACAGGATGTCAAGGGCTTGTAACACCGGCGTTATAATAGTGAGCCAAAGTGCGCGAGGACGTAAACTGGTCAGTTATGTCAACAGTATGTGAGAGGACAACATCTTCCAGGAGTCCGTTTCACGCTCCAATGAGCCTCTGAGAGAAGGCATTTTGTCGAACGTCGATACGGGCTGGTTTTCTCTGTAGTTTAAAGGGATGACCTCTCAGATGGTCAGTCCTAGCCAATTCGAAGAAATCATCAAATTCAAGGGCGCAGTCTTGGCCTCTAACAATGCGGTAGGTATTTATGAGGTCCCCACGGAGTTGCCTATAATTGAGAAGGATAAGATCAAGTTCGGTCAGTCTGTCTTCATAAGGCAGATGGGGTCATCATACTCTACCCATACCGCTATTTTAAGCGGTGTCCTTCAAGGTATTGTTCTGGGGCCTCTGTTGTTCTTGCTGTAAATAAATTATATTTCAACAATAATTAAACACTCTCAATTGTAAATGTATGCGGATGACTTGAAATTTGTATATTCCTTTTCTAATTCTACGGCTGAGCGATGCTTAGTACACATTCATTCGGATTTGGACGCTCTATCTGCGTGAAGCTCCACGTCGCAGATGGATTTCTCGGCTTTGAAATGCCAGTTCATGTGTTTTGGGCCTGAAAGGCTGCCACAGCCTATCGTTTTTCAAGATTGCCCCATGACTGAATGTTCTAACATTAAGGACTTAGGTTTAAATTACACCAATAAATTAGATCTTTAACCACACACCGAAAGAACTACAGCAAAAGCTGCTCAGATATGCGGCTTCATCTCTTATAGTTTTTACCTTCCCGAAATGAAGCTAAGACTTCATCGTATGTATGTGCTTCCTATTCTCGAATACTGTTGTCCGTTCTTCGGTCTATTAATGCGTCTAGCCGTTCAAAAATTGAAAGTGTCCAAATAAGATTCACTAAAAGGGTCCTCTTTCCGGCATTTTCAGATGCTTCCTACTCCGATACATGTGAGATAACGAAACTGAAATTTCTTTGGGTCAGAAGACTGGAACCAGGGTTTTGTCTACTGCTTTGCCTTAATTATAGTTAAAATCTCCCCAAGATGCCTGTCCTTACTCCCGTTACTTGCCCTTACAACCTAAGAAATTCAACGTAGATTATACCTCCTTCTGCTTCTTCCGCTTCTAAACGATCTCTATTTTTTGGTTCTTGGTATAGCTGTCTTTGAAATAATTTGCCGATTGATATTCGGGCGTTGAAAAGTCTATGTGCATTCAAGCGAAGACTGCACATTTATCTGAAAACTGAAACTATTAACCTTTTGTTTTCCTCATCATTTCCGATCAGCTTTCTCCACGATCCCGGGCAAGGACCTTCGGGAATTTAGAATCCCTTCTTGAAAAAACCTTTGTCTGACTCGTGTCCCCCGGAATCAGGAAGCAGTCTTGACGGCTCGCTTTTCACTGGTCATCAACCATCATCAGGGCCTTATATTTAGTCACATCTCAGACATCCCGATCGGTGATCTTGTAGATTTGACAGACTTTTGGATCTCATACGGCAGTGCTCATCGCGATCATAAACTGGTGGGTTCCCTCTGTTTCGTTATGCTGCGCTGGTTTCGGTACCCCAGTGTTGTGCTGGGACCCCTTTACCAGTTATGTTTCGTTAATACCTATTATTCTGCCTTACGCTCAGCTACGACTGAGTTTACTTCCAACCCACCTACCTTACTAACAGAGGCAGTGGGTACCAGAATACATAGTCAGAATATAGGTAACGATGTGACTCATCTGTGTGTGCCCTTGAATTTCACCTTCCACAGGACACTGCTATCTTTTCTTTCGAATCAAACAATGTAGCTTCTAAACAGTTATACTCGTCTTATAGCTATAGAGTACGGATACTGTTTGTCAAACCAATTATTTCTAGTACTTCGTGTTATCAAATTTTTGGTTTATTAATGACGCCCATTGGGCCTGAAATATACAACTTATTATTATTTTTGACCACCTTCGTAGCCCCCGCCTGCACTCATTTCAGGTGCAGGTAATCCTTCTTGAACCACGGACGCCAGGCCTGGCAGCATACTCCAAGTGGGTCCGAACAAACGCTTCGTAGGTTTTCCTGAAGAGTTTCTTGTCAATGTTGACGAGTACCTGCGTAATCGCAAACAGCACCATTGTCGCGCGTTAAGCTGCCTTTACACACTGAATAGATGTTTTAAGTGAGGAATTTATTAGAACAGCGCGGTCCTTTTTTCGTTCACATTTGAAAGCGGATGCCCATCGAAGAGTTATTGAAAGGAATCGTGCCCCTCATCATTCCTTCTAAGTCACTTAAGTCACTTTATTAAGGCAAGAAGGCTTTCGCCCTTGCTCCCTTTATGTAGTACGAAGTCTAGTACAGAGTACTAAAACCACACACTTACTAATTTTGAAGTTTAAGAGCCAACGAGCAGACCAGCAGCCAAGTCGATTGACACTCACTTAAAGCGCTTTCCTGTCGGCGTCAGACCTGATGGCTCTCCAGAGTTTGACGTCGTTGGCAAACATGATAGCGCTGCAACCCAGGTCCTTGACACATTCGTTGATATAGATAAAGTAGAGCAGTGGTCCTAACACAGAGCCTTGGAGGACGCCACTTAGAACAGTTGTAGCGTTTGAGTTTGAGTCACCGATGCACACAGTTTGCGATCGCCCTGTGTGAAAATCTGTGATCCATTCCAGCAGGTTTCTTCTTATGCCAAATTCTGACAATTTATACATGAGATACTTATGTGGGACGCTGAAAAATGCCTTTTTCAAATCCGTATAGATGACGTTAACCTTAACATCTGCATCAAGTGCACGAGTCCACTGCTCAGTGAAGAGTAATAGGCTGGAAAGACATGAATGATTCTTTCTGAAGCCGTGTTTGAGCCCTGACAGTTGGTTGTTCTCCTCCAATATCTTCCTTGTCGTCTTCTTAATTATCGTTTCCATCACCTTATAGCACATGCAAGTTAGGCTGACGGGCTGGTAATTTTTGACCTTTGTGCGGGTTCTGCCCTTGTATATCGGGTAAATATTTGCCGTTTTCCATTCGGATGGCAGTTTTCCTTATTCAAATGAAGAACGAAAGATATGCGCTAGGGGATCTGCGAGTTCGCTTGCCAATCCTTTCAAGAACTTGGCTGATATATTGTCTGTATTGGATGACTTTGCTTTTTTGAGGCCCTGCGGCAGCATCCTAACTGCAGATGTTGTAAATAGTAGAGAATGAAGTGCCGGACCGGCGTTTACAACAACACTGTTGTCATTATCAAAATAAAGCTCGGATTCCCTAGTGAATACCGTGGCAAAGAACCGGCTACAGTACTCGGCTTTCTCGTCATTCTCAACGACTTGTGTGCCATCATAATTCTTAAGCACTGCGACAGGATCCTTTTTCTCCTACTGCTAATATAGTGCAAAATAATTTGGGGCTTTTCTTCGGTCTTTTGGAGGATTATTGATTCATAGTTTTTCCTGGCCTGGCGATTCGATATTTTACTGCATTACTTTGGCATCGGAATTCCTTGAGGTGTACTGGCGACCCAGTTTTGCTGAATGACTTTAATTATCTATTCTTCTTCTTCTTCTTCTTCTTCTTCTTCTTCTTCTTCAGTTGCCTGTGAAGCTCTCTCGTCAACCAGGCAGGACGACTATTCGTCTTGTGTACCTTCATCGGAAAATGCGCTTTATCAGATTTAATGCATCCCTCTTGAGTGATCTTCAATCCTCCTCCATATCCCTCTTGAACAGGCAGTCCCAATTCACGGACGACAGTGCATTCTTCGTTGAATTGAGATCTGAAGAATGCAATAACGTCCGTGAATTGGGACTTCCCCAAGCTCGTTCGGGAAGGTTTTGTGTTTGTGCTCAAAGCTTTCCTTACTGGGTTGACTGCCTGGTTATCCGGAACGCGCATACCCAGGTTGAGAACAAGGGACGCTGAATCACCTTACTGTGATAAATAACAAATTTTTGTTCCTCGCTCTCTCAGTTCGGTAAACGTTTTACTTCATTAGTTCCATTCCGCAGCTGAGAAGTCCTAATTGAAAAAAACTCCCGGATTACAGTCCTTTATCATAAAACTCTCAGACATAATAAGTTAAGATTCTTGGCTGCTGTTCATGATCACTTTAAGGGGTCTGATACGTGTCGATAAAGTTGGACACTGCCACTTTTCCAAGGCAGAAGAACTTATCACACTTAACTGTCACATTGGGTCCGAAAATTTTGTTCATAATCGCACCAAAGAGCTAAACGTCCACGCAATGCCGGTCCATGCAAGTGGTTCGGTTAATTGAGGTAGTCCCGATATTAAATAAATAATTCTATATTTTAGGCCCGGATGGCCTTGTCATTGCAAAATTAGGGCTGTGGAAAAATAAATACAAAAGTTGATAAATGCTGCACTCCGTAAACAGCTTCTTAGGCAGCGGGAGAATTCAGTAAAATAGGCAGATAAATTCTTATTTACCAACATGTCGTCATTTTAAAATAATATTTAACACACTCTGCAGCGTATGGTGAACTAAGGAGGAAGCGCAAAAAAAATCCAACCATTAAAGCGAGGGCAGAGTTCGGCGGACCGCCACTTAAAAACAACAAAACGTAGGAGAAATAACTGCTTCAACAAAATTAAGGGGGCTCGCTGATAGGCTTGATTGTAGTGCAATGAGACACGACTGTTAATGAGAACATTTTAGGGTTGGAAATGCTTCTTCTCATTAAATAAATCATATAGTAGCAGAGGCTGTCATTCACCACTGTTACACCATTGTAACAGCGCCCGACTGGCTTCATGATCAACCAGCAGGGAGATGAAACCGGAGAGGGTCATCGCGGACAACAGGGTCGACAAGATGAGTGGACGGCAGAGGTCAGGTGATAATCAACTAAACGCCGGAGATGTGACCTTGTGGACTGCGGAGTCAAGCGAAGAGCTACCGAAAATAGCAGAACTGCCATGAGCATGACTACAAGAACTTTATCGTCAGGGTTGTAAAACAGGAAATGGAGAACAGCAAAATTGATTGGACAGAGAAGTGGAGTGAACACTGTTTCAAATACCAGTCTTTAAAGGAAGAAAAAGACATTCATGAAACCATTAAAAATTAATATAACCACATCAAATAACAGTGGGAAACTTTTCAAAGTCAAAAAAATATGTTTTTAGGAAGGATATGAAAAACAAGGACTTTATATCTTCCAACGTTATTTGTTAACGTAATTTGACTTTAAAACTGCCAAGTTAGACAACAGCCTAATTTCGAGGGGAATATTATTCAAGATTAAAGCATATTTGGAGGCAAAAAGCGAAAATGGTTCGATGTAGAGCCAGATGCGCGTGCAATGATCCTGGAGGACTAACGAGTGGCATAAGGTCTATCTGCAGAAATGAGAGCGTTGATTCCTGGTGGGTAAGGGGTAGAGTTAACGCGAAGAAGGAGGCAGAGCCCCGCTTCGAGTCTTCTTACACAAAGAAATGTCGTGTTTACTTCCTGACATCTCTCTGTATAAGAAATAGTTGATAAAATAACAGCGAATATTTTGCAAGTTAACACCCTCTGTACGTTTTCAACCTAAGCGCAGCCAGAAGCATTTATTAGGACAAAAAAAAGGACAGCAGTATTCTAAGATGGATAAAACATGCATTCGATAAAGTTTTAACCTCATTTCCAGCAGGGAGAAATTATGTGATATAAAACCGCATATCTGTGCAGCCTTCGCATATATTCGACCAATATGAGGCGACAAGGCTAGTTTATTTGCTAAGCTAAGACCTTAGTCTTCTATGGTGCAGTATTTTTGAAGACTAGGGGACGAGGAAGCTTGGCGGGACCGAAACACAGGAAACTACATTTGGATGAAGAGACATTCATCTGCCAGATAGAACTCCAAAGTGAGAGTGTAAGCAGGTCCGTATTTATTTAAGCAAAGCATATGTTGGCCATGTCCTCAGATAATGAGTGAATGCACTTGAGGTCGTCTGCAAAAAAGGAGATTTTGTGAGTTTTTTAGAACAGTCAAAATTTCATTTACGTTTAGAAGAAAAAGTAAAGGACCCAAGACAGTTACTTAAAAAAACGCCCTTAGTGATCAGCTGAGCTGTTAGTAACTAAGATCTTCTGGCTGTGGTTAGACAAGTAGGAACCAGTGAAGTCGAGTAGGGGGGTACGGATGCCAATGGTTTCCAATTGTACCAGAAACCATCTGTGCGGTACCTTGTCGATTGCTTTGCTCAGGTCAATGTAGATAACAACCATGGCTTGCCGCTCGTTACGGCAGGGAGTGACGTGGTTAAGGAAAGCTTAATTACGAGTCTCGCATGATCTCCCCGGTATAAAAACATGCTGCTTAAACGTCGGTTAAAAGCTTGTTTTTTAGACAAACATCGAGAATTTGATAAAAGATGATCTTTTTCAGATGTTTGGCTAGGGCCACGGTTTAATGAACATCTTGGTATTTATTTATATCTGAACGGGATCCTTACTTAAAGATTGGAAGAATAATGGATGTTGTGGGCTCTTGGCTCAACTTATGCGTTGTTTAAACTTATCAATAACCATTTTTTAAAAACTCAAATATAACAATTATGCACATTTTTGGTTTCAACGGGTGCCAGCAACTGTCTTGCTAAACAAACTCCACAGCGTCATTCTCTCCTCACCTGCCGTTGTTTATCTTGCCCTTCGACGACCCCTTTCTGGTGATCACTCCCGGGCTCGGGAGAATCCATCAATAATTTGCAAACGATAATTTCGTCAATTTGCACAAGCGCGGCCCAATGAACTTGGATCCTGATCCTGGATCCTTTGGCAAGTCGACTGCTTGACTACTGCCGGCTAGGACCGTGAAGGATCTTAGTGATTCGTATACTTTCTAATCTTCATCATCATCCTCATATACCGGTTTTTACAATTTTTCCATTAGAATAGTCTAGTAAATCACTTACTATCAGTAAGACTGCCTTAAAAAATGTATATTGTGTATTTGCAAATTATCTTTCAAAGCTAAGTAAAATAGATATTTTTAATCAGATTTTCTCGTTACTTGCTGAATTTACTATCTTTATTGTTGTTATTTATTTGTATATCAAACCCTTTAGCAACTGCACATGACGGTAGTTGTCTTTTTTACCGATAGGTCAAAAAAGACACTTTAATACTGTTTCACCGACATAGCCTCATTCTAGTTCAGGTAGATTCAAGTAAAAAGCAAGATATATATTGCGTTAATACTGAATAATATCTAAAAATTTGGTATTTTTTCAATTTCCAGCAAAAAATAGTTTGTATTGCTCAATATACTATCAGAGATATTTTTCACCCTTTCTAGCCTCTTCGGTAATTCAAATTTTCTGTCACAATTTTTTGCATAACTTTGTTAAGAACATATACTAGCACTCAATTTCTATTCACTATGATACCCAAGCCACGACTGAGACGTAAATTAACCCAGAATACAAATTTTCCTAACGATAAACCCATCTTAAGCATGAAGAAACTTGATCTTGATGCTTAAGCCAACTTTAGTAAGCTTCATAACCAATATGCTTGCCTGTTTATGGTCCTTGGTGCCATCTATGAAGGAAAGGTATTTAGGCTCACGTCTCAGCAATGTGAGAAATTAGAGCCTTTCGTCAATATGGTGACTACTGAGACCCGTGATCGGCAAAAAGGAATTTAAATTTTCTTTTGAAAAATGCTTCAAATGATAAACAACCTATATATGTTGCTGTTCAGTTTCTTTTCACTTGTGGCGTTAATTTTAATGTTGCAGAAGCTAAAAGACTCTCATCCCGAAGTAAAAACCCGCCAATTCTCGTCAAACGTTTTTCGGCGATATAAGTAGACCTTATATTCCCTCAACGTGAGCGGTCAGCCAACTATTTAAAGGAAAATAAACTTTACATATGCAGGGAGAAAACGCCAATGGAGCGTCGGGTTTTATTTAAAGTAGCAAATGAGAACACTGGCTCCGGTTCAACAAAACAAAAAGTTGCCTATGACGCCGGACCTACCGCTCTGGCAAGCCCACATCCCTCTGGATCAATGTCAGTTTCCCCTGATACTTCTCCTATTCACCTAACTCGTGATTCAAATGAGATTGTAGCCTCGTCAAGTTGTTCTCCTTCTAAGCCAACCACGTCTGTGATAGCTTTAAATTCCGATAAACCTAGGAACGCCCCTAGTAAATCTACGTCAGCTTTCAAATTCAGCAATATGATTACCGATAATAACTCAGTATCTAACAAAGAACCAACCACTCAAGCTAGTGCTTTGCCTATCCCCAAATCTCATAAACATCCCCAAATAATTCAGCCAGCTATTAAAATTAACCGTTTTTCAAAACCAGTCACGCAATTTTCGAAGGCAAATTTTGCGTCAAATTTTGATGTAATGCCTCAAAATCCTATATATATATGCCCCCTTCTGGTTTTCCCATGCCACACTTCAGCCGCCCTTTCTATGGAGCCCCCTCTTATATGCCTTACTACAATATGCACCGTTCATTTGATAATAATTACTTGACAAATTGTAGACCAGAGCCAGTTTGCTTTCCGCCTTTTGTTTCCCTCATGCCGTTTCCCTTTCCACCACCAAGTTTTCTTTTTTATAAATACTGACGAGCGTAACCTTATTCCGAAGGATACGCTCAGTATAGGCTCATTCAATGTGAGATCAGTTGTTAATAAAATGACAGAACTTAAAAGAGTAGCATTTAAGCTTGATCCAGATGTGCTCTGTGTCACTGAATCTTGGATACACTCTCTTATTTCTGACTCGACACTCGCCATAGATAATTATAGTTTGTACAGACAAGACCGCATTTAAAAGCATGGCGGTGGTTGCCTTCCTTATATTTAATCATCCTTTGTACATTTCACGTATCACCTGAGCATTTTGTCATTTTCTGGAAATTTTTGTCTCATTTAAGTCATCCTGCCACACAATAAAAAAGCGATAATTGGGTGTGTCTACAATCCTCCTAGCAAATCAAATTATTAAATGCAGCTATGTGCGATGTTTGAAAACGTTGATGATACTCAATTCCATGTTAGAATAATTATAGGCGATTTTAATCTGCCAGACATTGACTGGCATGCACCAAGATTTTAGAAATTGGTTGACAATATTAACTTTTCAAACATGTCGCAACTGGTCAGGTCAGTGACCAGAAATGACAACATATTAGATTAAATTTTTACAAATTATGTCCACCCTCTTTTTATGAATTTTTATCGTGATATTTTCACAAGTGACCATGCCATAATTCATTGTTGTTTTCCAGTCTCTCTTTCTAAAATGACCGATGCAAAATGCAATAACCTCGACTTTGGTAACGTGAAACATAAATTAATAAATGATTTCGTAAGTACCCTAGATTGGCATAGCATATTATTAACTAATGATTCCTACTTCTTCCAGGAGCTATTGCAAAACCTTACATAAAATATTCAGGCTCTTACCCCACTTAAGATTTTAAAATCGAATTCAGCTTTTTCCCTTGTGCCAAATTTTCTCCAAAACATACTTAAGAAATTACAAAACACCGTAAGGATACGTCTAATAGCTCTTTATCACTTCACTTAAGAATAGCGCAAATATTTGAATTAGCGCTTAAAATAAGGCTTGCACGAGATAGGCGTAGAGAGGCCACAGCATAAAGTGATGCAAATTCTTCCAGATCAGTTGCTCAAGTCTTCCGTCTTCGGTCGTCGGAAGAGCTTCAGAAAGTCATCCCACCCTCACTCAATGGCAACAATCATTTTGTCACAGAGGATTTGGAGAAAGCAGCATTGCTAAATTCATTTTTCTCCGAGTTCTTTACCATCGAAACTAGCCTCATTCCTGTAATCGCCCTGCTGTGTGATTCAGATCTCAGTAAATTTAATTTCTCACCAGCTTGTATTCAAAAATATATATGTCGTCTTAAATATTCACATTCGGTAGGAACTGATAACATCCCAAACTCCCTCATTAAACAATTAAGAGATTTCCCACCCTTACTGAGTAAGTTATTTTCAGTGATTCTTGCGAATGGCTTTTTCCCGGACTCCTAGAAAACTTCAATTATAATTCCCGTATTTAAATCTGGTTCCCGATCAGCTATTCACAATTATCGCAGTGTTCATAAAACGCCCTCACTGGCTAAACTCTTGGAAAAACTAATTGCCAAAAAAATACAGATTTCTGCGTAAATAATAACATTCTCAGCTCCTCACAGCAAGGCTTTTTACCAGACCGATCTTGTGAAACATGCCACATGTGTTTTCTAAATCTACTAACTTCTCTTGCTAATGATCATCTATCTGTGGTAGTTATCTATTTTGACCTTAGCAAAGCATTTTATAATGTTCCCCACAGGTTGCTCCTAGCCAAACTAGAGGCAATAGTATTTAATAGTCCACTTACTGACTTCATCTGATCTTATCTTTCAAATCGACAACAAAAGGTTTTAGTGGGATCCTCATACTCTTCTCCTGCCGCAATTTTGAGTGGTGTTCTTCAAGGTACCATGCTAGGTCCTCTGCTCTTCTTGCTTTACATAAATTATATCTAATTGAATGTTAAACACTCCCTATCTTATATTCATGCAGCTGATCTCAAGTGTGTTTACTGCTTCTCTAACTCTACGGCCGCGAGATGCTTAGAACAAATTCATTCTGATCTGCACGCACTTTTGGCGTGGAGCTCAACATAGCAGATGGAGTTCTCACCTTCTAAGTGCCGATACATATGCTTTGGGCATGAAAGGCTATCACAACCTGTTATTTTTCAAGGTTACCCAATGACTGAATGTTCCAGTATCAAGGACCTAGGATTAAGCTGCACCAATAAATTAGACCTTTCTCCTCACGCCGATAGAAAAACAGCCAAAGCCGCACAGAATTGCGGCTTTATCTTTTATAATTTCTATCTTCCTGAAATGAAATTAAGACTTTATCCTATGTTCGTTCTCCCCATCTTAGAATACTGTTGCCCCTATTTTGGTCTCATGAATGAAGGTAGCCGTTCAAAAATTGAACAAATTCAAAAATATTCACAAGAAAACTGCTGCATCCGTTAGCTTCTAATACTTACTACACAAATAGATGTCAATTAACAAAACTTAGGTTCTTTTGGGTCAGGTGATTGGAAGCAGGCTTTTGTCTCCTTTTTCGGCTTAATAATTGCACAAATTTACCCAGGACTTCTGTCATTACCCCCGTCAGCCGTCCCTACAACCTAAGAAACTCGGCACTTGTTATACCCCCTCCTGCATCTTCCTCATGTAAACGCTCTTTGTTTTTTGCTTCCAGATATAGCTTTCTTTGGAATAACTTGCCAATCGAAATTAGGTCATTTACTAGACTGTCTGATTTCAAACAGAGACTGCACATTTATCTTAACACTGACTCTATTAACCTTCTATTCTCCTCATCCTTTTCGAGCAGATTTCTCCATGACACCGAGAAAGGACCACCGGGATTTTAGAAGATCCGCTTGAAACTATTATCTCTGCCTCGTGTCCCCTGAGAACCTAGATGTTTCCATTAACCACCACCGAATCAAACGAAGCCAAGTGGAAGTACTCAGTCTATAATGCTGCAGTTTCGTTGAATACTCACCTTCATCAGAACACCCACACCTATTTCTGCTCTACTACTATCTTCATAAGCAGTATTATTCTCTTGCACACTTTTTTGATATGGAGGCCCATTGAACACTGTCTCCATTTTCACTCTTTCTCCATGACCCCAAAAAAGGACAATTTGGAATTACGGAGATCCGCTTGAAACTATTCTCTCTGCCTCATGTCCCCCGTGAACTAGATTCCCGAATAGTGCGAGTGTTTCATACGAAGTCAAGGTCTAGCGCTGGTTTTGAGTTTTAAGTTAAGTGGCAAATATGTTTTAAAGCGTTTTATCTTAGAGAAGAAATGACTTACAGTCTTTCGTTTTCTTATTTAAACTATCTATAAGTATCATTGCTTTCATTTAAAAAAAATCTCCCTACATTCCCTCCAATTGTTTGGCTTCGTCTTGCTTACTTAGGATTCTGCTATTCATCTGTCTCGCTTTCAGCAAACATAGTTTAAACAGATAGTTTATTCTGAATTCCTGACTGTTTTTGTGGTTGATCTACTCATAGCTTCGAAAATAATGATGGCGACAGTTTCATTTATAAGGAAGCCTCAGACGTCCAGACGTGGGGACATAGAATGGCGTGGTAAAGCATTATTGGACGTCGCAGAGAATTCCGCTAGAGATCTTTTGAGATTTGCAAATGGGGACCCAAGTGGTGTCTGCGAAAAGCAAACATCATTGATGATATCAGTATTCAGCCAGATCTGAATTCCGAGCAAATATATTTGTCTGCATTAAAAAATTGCAATGAGTATATGTTAAAAATTGGGTCAGTGCTCCCTATCTTTGGGACCATATTTGACGAGAATACCTCTGCAGTTTCCTCCAAGTTTTGCAAACTATACGATACTCTGGTCAATTTGATCGCAAATGAGTCAAAAGATAGGCAAAAAGAACGTAAAATTTTATTCTGAAATACTTTCCGAAATCAATTTGGCCAATGGAAGTTGCAACGCATTTCATCTACTCCTGCGGATGTAACTATAAAATAACAGAGGCTCTTAAACTGTCGTCTCGCAGTAACAACCCACAAATTTTAGAACACCTATTTTCACCCATTTAAATAAACTCCATTTTTAAACATCAAGATCTTGTTTCCACATATCTGCAAAATACAAATTATTTATTTTGTCATGATCTCACTCCAATGGAGCAAATAATAGGGTCAAGTTCTTCTAATGAAATGGTTAATTTACCGCAATGGGCTCAAGTTCCTGGTCGGAGCCCTAGGAAGCCTAGCGAGCAATGTACTATTATTCCTGGCAAACCTAGATTACTGTTCCCCAGTACAGCAACTGTCTCATCCGCCTCAAGTCACCAGACATCCCCGTCTACTTCCAACTTCGAGGTTTGTCCAGTTGCCATAGCTACTAATTCTGGTAGCCCTCCTAGCATTTCTGAAAAGCCCTCTAAATAAGGTAGACAAACAGCTTCGTTACTCGAATAAAGTCCTGATAAACCTATTAAATCACCCAATTCAGGTCTTCAAGGAGTGGGATCTGGAACTCAACCGCGAGCATGCAGCCTTCCCAAACACTAACTTAGCTTATACAAAAGGAAGATAACAAACATGTTGGTTACCTTACTTATCATAAATATCATACTAGGCCAGGATTTCCACCGACTAATCCTCACATATACCTTACCTCGCCCACCAGACTCTATTTCCCGTCTTCGTTTTCTCAAATTCCCGGTAACTATCAGCAAGCTCACCACGGCCCTAATCCCCATGGCCCATCGATCTCACAGACCTTTCTACCTGCAGCTTTTAGCTTTAACCCTCAGCTTTCTAATGTTAATTGTCCTGCTCCAGTCGATGGCTTTTTTCAAACTTCCAACCAAATTACCAACCTCCAAATTTTTAAAACTAAATAAAGATAACCCTCGTTCGATTACTCAGGCTTCATTAGATCTCATCTTGCAAGGTCTGTTTTAAAAAAATATGCCTGAACTTAGAGCTATCGCGTTCGAGCTGAAGCCAGACGTTATGCACATTCCAGGGTCGTGGACCCATACACTATTTTTTGATGCTTTACTCATAATGGACGAGTATGATTTCTACCGTCAAGCCCGCCCTAGTAAACGTGGCGGCGGTTGTCTTCTCTAACTTAAAGCTATTTTT
This sequence comes from Ligula intestinalis, assembly GCA_036362985.1. NCBI lineage: Eukaryota > Metazoa > Platyhelminthes > Cestoda > Diphyllobothriidea > Diphyllobothriidae > Ligula > Ligula intestinalis. The sequence goes on from JAYGXS010000006.1 coordinate 37,163,232, forward strand.
AAGCATTTCCTGTTCGACCTAGAAGCTGAGTCATTCTCGGGCAATTGCTGTTTTACATCCATTTTCCTGTCTCCCCATCAAAAGGCGATTATTGGATGCATTTAAAGTCCTCCTAACTCATCGTCAGAAAATGATGAAAAGCTTTGCAAAATATTAACACTGATTTCGGAGTCCGCCTTTGATGCTTTATTAATCGCTGCGGATTTCAATTTTCCCGAAATTGATTGGTCATTGAACTGTTGTCCATCCGGATTTCAGCCCTTTCTAGGTACCATCAATTTTTCAAACTGGTCTCAGTTGGTCTAATCCCCAACGAGGGTTCAGCATATTTCAGATTTAATTTTCACGAATGACATTTCCCCCTTTTTTGTTGACTACAATCAGAATCTCTTCCCAAGTTACCATAATTTTATCCATTGTTGCCTTCCGCATGCGTCTACAAAAAAGGCTAGCATGACTTGCACCTATCGTGCGTTTGGCCTAGCTGATATTAATTTAATGAACAACTTTATGGACTAACTAGCCTGGCAGGAGATTTCCTCCACGAACAGTGTTACAATCCTCTGTGACTTAATGACGGCAATATCAAATAACATTTTGGAATTTGTGCTGATTAAAATTGGTAAGCCTTATACTTTGGACTCCACCGTTCCTACAAGATCAGAGCCGATATAGCCCTTCACTCCTCCTAGGACATTTCTACATGGATATCCCCCATTAATTACGCTCCAGGATATGGTGGCTGCAATTGTTACTATACAATTATTTTCTGCACCTCTGGAATTATTTTTGCTTGCGTGGACGATCTTCTGAAGGCAGCATTTACGAAGATTATGTTTTCATACCAATTCTACGGAGACACAACCACTTTAAACCGAAAACACCTCTACAAACTAGCGAATTCACGGCCTAGTAAAAGAAATCGGCGAGATCAGAATATTCCCGAGACCTTCAAAGGCTAAGTCGTTTCCCAATATTGAATACACTTTTTTTCAAATAGTTTTAACGTGCTTATTCAAAAATAGCTACAGTATTGGTTTAGATTCCTCTGATTATTTGTCGTTAGTCATAATCTGAAAATCATATAATAATAATATGTTTATTATGCCAGTTTACAGGCAATTGTAAAGAATTGGTAATGCACCTCTTTGTGCGCCTTCCAACACCTCGAAGACCGAAAAAACCTTAAACAAACTCCCCATGTTGCAGTCAGTATTGGTTTTGTTTCATGTTATTTTGTTTTGTCAATACTGGGCGAGATAGGGAGTTTGTTTCAAGTGAAAAAACCTGCCTTCAAAGGCATGACACAAACAGAATAAATGTACAGATTTTAGCTGAGTTGACTCATCAGCAGGAGAAATGTTTCATATCATTTAAGGAAATTAGTTCCAGACGGAGAGGGTTGGCATAAAAACACAGTGTTATCGGTTTTTCTTCAATGGTTGTCGGCAAAAGTTATGCGCTATCGGCTGAAGGGCTAGCAGACTGCGGGCTACTGCCTCATTATCTTCAGCATGTAGCCTGGCGGGGTTCAATGTCCACGAACGCCATCAAGGTAAAATAGAGATTCCACCAAGTCAGCACCCAAAATTCGCGACAGTTGTCCTGAATGTAGAAAACTAGTTATAGCTCACTTAAACATAGGGTAGCTTTGCTGGGTTTTAATACTTTTGGGCAGCTTATTCCAGATTGATATGGCGTTTACTGAAAAGAATTGCCAGTACTTAACTGTTCGTGCCATAGGAAGAATTGAAATACGTCTGGATGTCTGGCGCGTCGAGAATGCTCAAGCTGATTTAATGTGTTAAGAGGATTAAAGGTTTGACCATTCAAAAGGTTAAACAATAAAAATAGACCCTTCTGTAATCGACAAAGACACAGGGAAAAGCTTTATAAGTTCGCACCTTTGTTGGTAGGTTAAGTTACGGTGTTCTGTAGTGTAAACTCTTCTAGTGAAGAAGTGCTGCACCGATTCTATTTTCTTCCGTTCACTATTGCGCAGAAGACTGAAGAGGGGCGAGCAGTATTCAACACTTGGTCTCGCGTACATATTATAAAGGTTTATTCTTACCTTGATAGTCTTAATATGTTTAAGGATAAATCCGGTGGTTCGGCGTGTTTTCGAGACCTTCAGGGCACAGGGCTCTGACAAATTGAGACTATTAGATTAGGATATGCCCGAATCCTTGATAACTCGTGGGACATTTAGTTTGTGGCCGTCAATGCTTCATTTTGGTTGATGATCCTCGCCGACAACCATAACGGAACATTTGTGCCATGAAAGGGTGAGGCAGCATGTGCTATACCATTGGATGAAGGCCTGAAGATCCTTTTATATCATCTCGAGCGCGATGTTGTGATCTGCCGGTTTATATCGATAAGTGACTTTTAAATCATCCGCGTACATGACGGTTCTGCCATACAGAAAACAATCTGAAACGTCGTTTACAAACAGGCAAAATAGAAGCGGACCCTGTATAACTCCACTCCTCACATGCGTGGGGTTGGAAATAACATTAAAAAATTTACTGTTTGTGTGCGATATGAAGATATGAAGGTCACAGTTTTGCTACCTATGCCGAAGGAGGCCAGTTTCAGAAGGAAAAGGTTATGATCGACCCGATCAAAGGCCTTAGTAAAATCAAAATAGACGCTTTAAGTGGCAAAACCGCTGTCTCTAGATTGCAACACATAATCAAAGGAAGATAGCTGACAGGTGTCACAAGATCGTTTCTCGATAAAGCCATGTTGAGCTGTATTGAGCAGGTTGTTGTCTGTCAAGTGACGCATCATCTTTTCTTTGATTAACATCTCCAAGGTCTTCGAGGCTGCGGGAAGTGTATTTATTGGCCTGAATTTGTCGAATGACGTCGATCGGCCATGCTTGCGAAGAGGCTTTATGTGCAATTCCTTCCACAACGAAGGTAAGGTTTCGCTCTCAAGAGCATGATTAAATACCTTGCAAACAATAGACGGGAAAATGTCATTCACTTCAGCTTTTTGAAGGCTAACTGGGACGCCATCTGGTCCTGGACTATAAGATTGACGATAACGACCAATGGCTACAGTCACATCCCAAAGGGTAAAACTTATGGTTTCGAGTACGGCACCCGTCCAAGCCTGGATAGCCGGAGGTGCAGCGAACGAGCTTTTACTAAAGGTTTTGGATAGGAACGCATTGAAGCTATTGGCGGTCAACTAAGCGTCAGCTATGGGGTTTCCTAAGGCATCTTGAAGTATGAGGTGTTGCGTTTTCCTCTGCGCTTTAACTGTACGCGAAAATAGTTTCGCAACATTTAGAGAAGGATTTTCAGCGAAGTGGGCCTCATCGGCTATCTGCTTTTCTTCGGAGTGCTCCTTAGACTGCTCAAAGATTAGTGTGATCAAGGGCAGAACGGAAGTTTCGTTTTGCCGATGCAAACGACGAGAGAGTTTACGCAGCCTACGACGGAAAGACAGAGAAGGATACACTTCATCCTTTAAATGTATTTCTTTCTTACGGGGGACAAAGTAGAGGATTCGTGGATCCAGCACTTTTTACAGTGCATCGGTACAAACATTTACATCCAAACATTGGAAAAATTCAGACCAGTCGAGAGCGTTCAGATGTGCCAGTAGGTCAGCCGTGTTTGCTAATCGGAAGTCATGATAAAGACTATACTTTTGGGAAAATGTTTTATCCGCCTCATATTCTATGTCACTACCAACTGCAAGATGGTCTGAACTCCCAAGTGCGTCTAAGGATGACACTGAAAGTGGTTCGCATCCCTTTCGAAAAATTAGGCCGAGCATGTTTGCTCCTCGAGTGGGAAAATCGACTACCTGATCCCACATGCCAATGTCTATTGTCTCAAGTAAGTTCTCGAAATTTGAAGGACGGGATGGTGGAAACCATTGCACGTCAGGAAGGTTAAAATCGCCTTCAATCAAGCGAAACTTAAGATTTAAGTCAGCTGCGGCATATAATGCCTGAAAGGGACAAAGATCGTAGTCTGCTTTGACATTAATTGGGCGATAAACACAACCAACACGTAAAGAGTATGTGTACTTCAGAATTATTCGTAGCCAGCAGCTCTTCTCCACCGTTGTGTATCGTGGACAGTCCAACGCGAGTAATGCAAGTGGCTACTTTATATAGATGCAGCTTCCTCCACCACGGCCATTGTTTCGATTGTTCCGAACGCATGCATAGCCTAGAACAGAGAGTACTGAGTCAGCTACACAGGCCGATGCCCATGTGTCAGTTACCATAACAATGTCTGGGCGGTTGACGAAAACCATAGTCTTAAGAAGAGGCATTTTATTAATCAGTGATCTGGCATTTAAAACGACCAATTTAAGAGGGCATGTCTTAGGTATCGGTGGCGGGACAGCTAGGCCGTCACTGTTAACGGCTTCGACCAGAGCGATGTTCTTTTTACCTGAACTATTTGTCCCTCTCTTATTTTGAGGTTTGTCTCGCCATTGGTTCTCCATTTCTCCAGCTCTATTATTAGCTGTCTCATCTTTCTCCGCTCTTTCAACTCGTAATCCGGATGAAAAAAACTTGCGAATGCAGACTCCGTATGGATGGCTTGCGCTCTAGCAAGAGTTTCTCCTGTGCTTCAGTTTCTCAAAAAACTGTTCGAGGTCACATCCGAGAAATTGGTTCTGGAGCTGTTGGAGCCTTCCGTATTCGAAATGCCTTAAAAATGGGGAACGACTCACCTGGTTTTAGCAACGGTTTGGCGTTAAATCGCATAAGACCCACGTCATGGTCAATTCCTTCTTGTGCAATGGACGACTTTGACTGTTGGGCCCCATTTACAACTATTTTCTGCTTGCAACTGAATGTGGCATATGTTGCAAGCTCACTGGGTTTTTTCTGAGCGTAATAACTAAAACAGCTGGTGAAACAATTTTAACAACCAGCTGCGGTAAAATCATACAGGCTGAATTTTTCTTAATCACCTCACACTTAAAGCGGATTTTTATCATAATTATGAGAACGAAAATTATAGCTCATCATAAGATATCTGCTCCTAGACCCAAGTGGTGAGTGACCATGCCTATAAGTCAATGACTTGATCTCAAAATGCAGCCCATTGTCAAGGCTAAGCAAATTGATATATGTGAATTACAGAACTGTAATGACTTCATGATAAAAGTTTGGTTCTGTTTTGTCAATACTAGGCAATCTCTTTGATGGTAAGTTATCAGATGTGTCCTCGCAAGATTGCAAAAATAAGACTCCCTTGTCCATTTTATAACCAGGGAAGCTTTTGATAGACAACAGCGAAGCCTAACTTTATGCTAAAAATGCATCCATATTAAGTTGCCATTTGGATATTGTAAAATATTTTCTATGTTCGGGTGGTTTCCACTACAACATTGCTGAAGGCAAACGCATCCGATCGCATAGCAAAAAAACCGGTCATCCTAGTTAAATTGTTTTCAACGATCAAGGTGGACTCAATCATTGCTCAACAGGGTCGCATTTCTGGATATTTAGAAATGACTAAAAGTTTCCTCTGTCGAGATCTTACACCAATCGAGCAAAGAAATGCAGCTTTCCAGTCCCATAGACTAATGACTTCTCAGCCTACTATTCTTTAATCTGTTCCTATTCCCGATAAGGTAAATGAACTCGCTTATCCTTCCCCTGCATACCTGGCCATGCACCCACTAACGTCAGTGCCCCCGTTATCCCTGCCTCCCAAATGTCTTTTCATAGTCCCATCACCATCACTACACCTGCTATCCCTAACTCTCGAATGTCTAGCCGTAGGCCCATAAACATAAGTGACCAGTTATCCGATCCCTCTTGATGTAGGGACCGTATAGGCCCGCAGCTCCATCATCTACTACGATTTTAACTAGTCTTAATACATTCTCTGTCAAACGATCGATTAAGTTCGCTGCCTCTAAGTCGGAAACAAGTTCATCAAGAATGTCGCCAACATGGTCGAAAGCGTTTAGGTCGAGCGCTTCCCGACCACAATCTAGCTGCTCCCTTGACCGTTCGGAGTCATATTATTCCCCCCGTATAATGCGTTATTGAACACGCCGGGCCCAAACCACAAAAAAAATTAATTTGCACTGCAGTAGCCCAAACTGGTGTATATATGTATATTTTAAGGGTAACAGAAAAGAAATACCCTCAGCACCCTATTAATGTAACGCAAACGGGTTATTCTTACGTTTAATGTGCAGTCGGGGGGAGCACATATGATATCATAACAGAATTTCGAGTGAATTTTCACGGAAAAGAATAATAACGGTCTAAAGCCAGAAATCTAATCGGAGTTGCTTTACAGAACATTCACTGATTAAGAACACTTGTCCTTACGCGAGCGGCCCTAACACTAATTTTATGTCACCGCTGATTCTATCAGTTTCTTAAACTATCATCTACCACCAAAACCTGCAAACTTCTACACGCCATCTCACCTCCCCCCATTCCTCCCAAACGCCCCAGAAGCTTATTTTGGTTTATCCTCTCCTCATTTTTCCCTACCAAAAAGCGAGGCCACTAGATATCTCAGACATTATCAGCCATCCATTTTTGGCTACCCTTATGGCAACAGCTCCATACCCTAACAGTACTTATTCCAAAAAAATAACGGCCTACAATGTGCCTACCCACCTTCATATTCTTTTTTATGAATAAGGATAAGCATTATCATGTCACTCGAAACACACTAGATGTCATAGTGCTTAATGCCAGGTCCGTTATAAATAAAATGGCTCAACTTCGAGCTATCGCTTTCAAGATGATTCCCTTTGTTATATGCATAACAAAATCTTGGACCCATCCAATTATTTCTGACTCCTCCCTTATCATAGACGAGTATGATCTTTTTCGTCACGACCGCATTAATAAGCGTGGTGGTTGTCTTCTCTATATTATAACGTCATTTAGGCACTTTCTGCATTATGTAAACAGCACGTCCTTCTCTGGAAATTACTGTTTCGCCTCTATTATCCTGTCACCCCGGCAAAAGGCGATTATCGGATGTGTATATAATCCTCCGAACTCTTCATCTGAAGAAGATGCAAATTTGTGTGAAATATTCAAATTTATTTCAGAATCCTCTTTTGAAGTTAAAATAATTGCTTGAGATTTTAATTTTCCTGAAATCGGCTGGCTTTCAAACTATTGTCCACCTAGAATTAAGCCTTTTCTCGATGTCATTAATTTTTCTAACAGTTCTTAACTGGTTAGTTCCCAAACAAGACAGAATCATATTTTACATCTGATTTTCAAAAATTGCATTGTCCCTCTCTTCGTTGACTTTAAGCAGGACATCCTACAAAGCGATCACTCATTAATTCACTGTTGCCTTCTACCTTCCTCTACGGAAAAGGCTAGTGCTAGTCATACCTATCATGCGTATGAGCTCGCAGATACTAGCTCAATCAACGATTTTCTTGGCTCATTAAATTGGCACAGCCTCTCGTCCATTAACGACGCTGCATATCTTTTTGAACTCATGTGCGTCGTCGTTAATAAAATGCTTAACTTTGTGCCCACTAAGATTGCGAAACTCTTCACACCAGAATAGACCGTTCCTTATTTGTTTTGCCCAGACTAAAGAAGTTGAGGAGGCAGCTGAAAGATAGATCTACAAGGTCGCCGTGTCTGCATCTAAGGATCGCAGAGATCTTTGAATTAGCGTCAAAGATTCGTCATGCACGAGGCCAGCACAGTGAATCATGCGCTCTGAGCGAGTCAAACTCTGCAAAATCGGTTGCACAACTGTTTCGTCGTAGGTCCTCCGCAAAACGAGGAATTGAAATACCCCAATTGCTGTATGAAAATAAAATATTTATAGTAGATGAGTCTGATATGGCTGAATTATTCAATACTTTCATTGCGAAGCATTTTTACGACAGGATCCGAACCGGTCCGTCGTTTCAACCATGCTCAGGCAATACTCAAGAGAACATTGATTTCTCCATATAATTAAATCGTAAGCAGATAATTTGTCGAAAATACTCGCGCTCTTCGGAAACTGATGGTATGCCCAATTCAGGTATCAAAAGAGTGTCAACATTTCCCAAATTACTAAGCCTCTTTGAAGACAGCAATTATCCTTCCATTCTTTAAATCAGGATCTCGTTCAAACATATCTTACAAAGAATAGACGGTAACATACCATTCGAGTCAGCTTTAAGAAGGTAAAACTTATGTTTTCGAGAACGGCACCCATCTTCTTCAGGTGAAGAGTTAAGAGGATTATATACACATTTGATGATCCATTTTTGCCGGGGCGACGGGATAAAAAAAGAAAAACAGTTATTTCCAGCGAGAGTTGTGCTATTTAGATAAAAGTAAAAGTGCCTAAATGACTTTTTATTGTAGAGAAGACAACCACCACCACGCTTATTAATGCGGTCTTGACGATCGAGATCATACTCGTCTATGATAATGTAGGAGTCAGAAATGATTATATGGATCCAATATTCTGTTATGAATGTGAGATCGGGCGTCATCTTAAAAGCAAAAGCTCGAAGTTGAGCCAATTTATTTTTAACAGAACTGGCATTAAGCGATATGACATCTTCTGTGTTCTGAGTGGCAGGAATATGGATATCGTTATTCATTAAAAAGAATTTGGACGTGGGTAGGCAAACTATAGGCCATTATTATTTGGGAATATGTACTGACGGTCATGTAGCTATTTGCACATGAGAAGCCAATAATGGATGGCTGATATAGTCTGAGCCATCTAGGGACCTAATTTTCTGGCTGCCTCGACCCACCTCGGACATTTGCAACACACTCTCTTTTTATCAAAATCCTGTTGATGGATAAAGATTATTATCTCCCTATAGAGCAGACCCATACATACGGAACACGCAATGCCCTCCGCTGATTATGTATGCCTCAAAGTGACTGGTGCCAAATCCACCTCCGTTTAAGGACATGAGATTTATTCCAGACCTAAAGTATCTTCACACTGAAACAGTAACACGTTTAATGTATGGCTATATTATTTCATGTTTTGCTAGTATTGTACCTGAGAAGTCAGGTTTTTTTTTCATTTAAAACAAACTCATTATTTCGCACACTGTAAACCAAGCATACAGCCAAAACAAAGCGAATAAGGAATGCACAACTGTGGTTAATTGCTCAACTATGTTTATAAATAAATAAATAAAGTTATAATTTTAGGCCGGGTGGGCCTCGTCATTGCAAACTTAGTGCTGTGAAAAAATAAATACAAAGTTGATAAATGCTGCTCTCCATAAAAACCACATAGACGGCGAGAGCGTTTAGAAGTGTTGGTAGATTAATTCTTGTTCAACAACATATCGTCGTTTTAAAATTTGAGTCAACACATGTTGACGTTAGGAGGAAGCAGTGATAAAAACTCTTAACATTTAAGCTGGGGCTGAGTTCAGCAAACTCCCGCTTTAAAAGAAAACAAAACGAAGGAGACAAAAACTGCTTCAAAAAAATTAAGGGGTTGTTTGAGAGGATTGATAAGAGTGCAAATGAGACAGGACTGTTGATGAGAACAAATGAGGGTTGGAAACGCTTCTTGTAATTGGAGAAATCGTATTACAGCAGAGGCTGTCATTCACCATTGGTAGACCACTTACTGACATCATGATCAACCATCAGAGAGATGAGACTGGAGGAGGCCATCATGGACAACATAGTCAGGATGATGAGGGAACGGCAGAGGTCACCTGATCATCAACGAAACGCCGGAGATGTGAACTTGTAGACTGCGGAGATTAGCGACGAGCGGGCGAAAATAGCAGAACCACCAGGAGCATGACTAAAGACCATGAAGCCTATCGTCAGGGTTGTAAAACGGAAGATGGAGAAAACGGCAATGATGACTGGACCGAGAAGTGGACGAAACATCGTTGCAAATATCACTCAAAGGAGGAAGAAGTAGACATGCATGGAAAAAAAAATTTATCTAAACATAACCCTCAGATACCAGGGGGACCCTTTTCAAAGTCCAAAAGTTGTGTGTTTGGGAAGGAGACGGATAGCAAGGACTTTATATCTTCCGAAGTTAAGTGTTTACGTAATTTGACTTTTAAACTGTTAAGTTAGGCGACAGGCTAATTTCGAGGGGAATATTATTCCAGAGGATGTCATATTTGGATGCAAAGAAGTAAAATTGGTTCGAAGCTTAAGAGGGGTGCACTAATCCTGGAGGAATTATGAGTGGCATAAGGTATATCTTCGGGAATAAGAGCGTTGATTCGTGCAAGGTTAGGGGTAGTTTTAACGCGAAAGAGGAAACAGAGGCCCACTTAGATTCTTCTGACCCAAAGAAATGTCAGGTTCGCTAACTGACATCTCTCCATATAAGAAATATTGGATCAAGGAAGAGCGAATATTTTGCGAGTAAATACCCTCTGTACATTTTCAATCTTACCACGGTCAGAAGCATTCATTAGACGTAAGACGGACAGCAGTATTCTAGCATGTGTAGAACATACATGCGAACAAGTTTTAACTTTATTTTCAACAGGAAGAAATGGTGTGATATAAAAGCACTTATCTGTGCAGCCTTCGCAGATATTTGATCCACATGAGGCGACAATGCTAGTTTATTTGTGTAGCGTAGACCTTAGTCTTTTATTGTGGATCGTTCTAAGGTGAAGTATTATGAAAGATTAGGCAACGATGAAGCTTGGCGGGACCGAAACAGATGAAACTACACTTAGATGGAGAGAATTCCATCAGCCAGTTAGTACACCAGCGTGAGAGTGTAATTAGGTCCGCATTTATTTTTCAACGCATATACTTGCCGTGTCCTTTGAAAATGAGTATATGCATTTGAGGTCATCTGCATAAATGAAATTGTCTGAATTGTTTAGTAGAATTGACATTTCTTTTATGTATAGAATGAAGAATAAAGGACCCAAGACAGTGCCTTGAAAATCGCCACTCGTGATCAGCTGACAAGTGGAGAAACAATTACCTTCTAGAACCGTCTGGCTGCGGTTAGACAAGTAGGAGCCGATGAATTCGAGGAAAGGGGGACAGATTCGAATGGCTTCGAATTTTACCAGAAGCCGTCTGTGCGTTGCCTTGTCAAAGGCTTTGCTCAGGTCAAAGAAGATTACAACTACGGAATGCTGCTCGTTACGGAGGGAAGTGAGGTGGTTAAGAAAAGCTAAGTGACACGCCTCGCATGAACTTCCGGGTAGAAAACCATGCTTATTTTTTAGGCAAAAATCGAGAATTTTATTAAAAATTATCTTTTCCAGAAGTGTAGCTAGGGCCGGGGTTTATGAACACCGCGGTAGTTATTTATGTCTGAACGAGATCCTGATTTAAAGTCTGGAAGAATAATGGATGTCTTCCAAGTGTCAGAAAAAGTAACCATTTAGCAGATAGACTAAAAATATATGGCAAAGTAATTTGGGAAATTTCGACACTCTTTTGATAACTGATTAAGGGATACCATCAGCTTCCGAAGAATACGATAATTTTAGACAAATTATCTGTTAAATTATTAATTTTATGGAAAAATTAAAGTTTCCGAGTGCATTGCCTGAGTTTGGTTGAAATGACGGGACCGGTTCGGATCCTGTCGTAAAATGTTTCGCAAAGAAAGCACTGAAAAATTCCGCCTTATCAGACTCATCTAGTACGAATGTTTTATTTTCATAAAGCAATGGGGGCATTTTAATTCCTCGAAACAGTTGTGCGACCGAGTTTGCAGAGTTTGACTCGCTCAGGGCGCAAGATTCCCTGTGCTGGAACGTGTAATAAGAAACTTTGGCGCTAATTCGAAGATCTCTGCGATCACAAGATGCACAGACAGCGAACTAGTCGATCTATATTTCAGCTGCCTCCTCAATTCCTTTCGTCTGGGCAAAAGAAAATGAGGAACGGTCGATTCTGGTGCGTAGGGTTTCGCAATCTTAGTGGGCACAAATTCCAGCATTTATTAGATCCACCGACATGAGTTCAGAAAGATATGCAGCGTTTTTAATGGTAGAGAGGCCCTGCCAATCTAATGAGTCAAGAAAATTGTTTATTGAGCTAATATCTGCGAGGTCAGACGCATGAAAGGTATGACTAGCACTAGCCTTTTCTGTAGAAGTAAGCGGAAGGCAACAATGAATTAATGTGTGATCACTTTTGAAGATGTCCTGCGTAAAATCGACGTAGAGAGGGGCAATACCATTTGTGAAAATTAGATCTAGGATATGATTCTGTCTTGCTGGAGAACTATCCAGTTGAGTCCAGTAAGAAAAATTAATGGTATCTAGGAAAGGCTGAAATCTAGGTGGACAATAGTTTGAAAGGAAGTCGATGTCAGGAAAATTAAAATCTCCAGCAATAATTTTAACTTCAAAAGATGATTCTAAAATAAACTGGAATATGTCACACAACTTCGCATCTTCTTCAGATGAAAAGTTAGGCGGATTATTTACAAATCAGATAATCACCTTTTGCCGGGACGACAGGATAATAGAGGCGAAAGAGTAATTTCCAGAGGAGGACGTGCTATTTAGATAAAACGGAAATTGCCTAATTGACGTGATAATATCGAGAAGTCAACCACCACCACGCTTATTAATGTGATCATGACGATAGAAATCATAGTCGTCTATGATAAGGGAGAAGTAGGAAATAATTGGATGGGTCCAAGATTTTGTTATGCATATAACATAGGGAATCATCTTGAAAGCGATAGCTCGAAGTTGAGCCATTTTATTTATAACGTACCTGGCATTAAGCACTATGACATCTAGTGTGTTTGAAGTGACAGGACTATGGCTATCGTTATCCATAAAAAAAAATTTAAGGTTTGGTAGGCAAACTGGAGTCCATTATTTTTTGTGGAATAAGTACTGATGGGTATGGAGCTGTAGGCATACGGGTAGCCAACAATGGATGGCTAATAAGGTCTGAGATATCTAAGGTTCTCTCTTTCTGGCAGGAAAAAATGAGGAGGGGGTAAACCAAAATAAGCTTCTGGGGCGTTTGGGAGGATTGGGGGGAAGCGAAAAGACATGCAGAAGTTTGCAGGTTTGGGTGGTTGACGGTAGGTAAAGGAACTGATAGGGGGAACGGTGACATAACATTAATTTTGGAGTCGCTCGCCTAAGGACTAGTGGTCTTAATCACTGAGTGTCCTGTACGACAACTCCGATTAAATTTAAAAGTATACCAGGTTGGGTTACTGCCATGCAAATTATTTTTTTGTGGTTCGAACCCAGCGTGTTCAATAACGCATTGTACGGGGAATAATATATCTCCCACGGTCAACATAAGAGCAAGGTTTTGGTGGCGAAGCGTTCGGCCTAAACACTTTCGTCGGTGTTGGCGACATTCTTGATGAACTTGTTGTCGAGTTAAAATGCAGCGGAGTTTATCGATAGTTGGACAGAGAATGTATTTAGATTTGTTTTAATCGTAGAAGATGAGTGAGCGGTGGGCCTTGACGGTCCCGATATCAAGAGGGATGGGCTGACTGGTGCACTGATGTTTATGGACCTATGACCAGACATTCGAGAGGTAGGAAAATCAGGTGTAGTGATGGTGATGGGACTATAAAATAGACTTGTGGGAGGCAGGGATAACGGGTGCACTTTCGTAAGTGGGTGTATGGCCAGGTTTGTGTGGGGGAGGATTAGCGAGTGCATTAACCTATCGGGACTGCGAAGAGATTTAGGAATATTAGGCTGAGAATTCATTGGTCTATTGGACTGGAGATCGGTATTTCTTCGCTCCATTGGTGTAAGATCCCGACAGGGGAAACTTTTAGGAATTTCTAAATATCGAGAAATGCGACCCTGTTGAGCAAAGATTGAGTCCACCTCGATCGGTGAAAACTATTTAACTAGGATGGGCCTGCTTTTGCTGCGCGATTGGAATCATTTAGCTTCTGCAATTTTGTAGTTGAAACCACCCGAACATGGAAAATCTTTTGCAATATACAAAAGGTGACTTAATATGGAGGTATTTTAGGTATAAAGTTTAAGCTTCGCTTTCGTCTATCAAAAGGATCCGTGGTTATAAGATGGACGAGGGACTCTAACTTTTTACAATCTTGTGAGGGCACATCTGATAACTTACCATCAAACAGATTGCCTAGTATTGACAAAACAGAACCAAAGTTCATCATGAAGTCATTATAGTTCTATAATGCAGATAAATCAATTTGCTTAGCATTGACAATGGGCTGCATGTTGATATCAAGGCATTGACTAATAGGCGTGGTCAGGCACCGCTAGGGTCTACGATCAGATATCTTACGATGAGCTATAATTTTCATTCTCATAATTTTGATAAAAATCTGCTTTAAATGTAATATGCTTAATAAATATTCAGCCTATATGATTTTACCACAACTGGTTGTTTATATCTCTTAAAATTACTTAGCAAACTGTATTAGATATAAGGTTCAGAAAAAAAAACAGTTGATATGATTTTCAAATTATGACTAATGAAACATAATTAAAGGGAACTAAACAAATACTGTAGGTATTTTTTTAGTAAGTACTTTAACTTTATTTGAAAAATTTTATTTAATATTGGGAAACGACACAGCCTTTAAGGGTCTCGATAATATTCTGCCCTTGACGATTTATTTTACTAGGCCGCGAATTTGCTGGTTTGAAGAGGTTGTGTTCGGTTTAAAGCGGTTGCGTCTCGGTAGAATTGGTCGGAAAACAAAATCTTCGTAAATTCCGAGTTTGAAAGATCATCCACGCAAAAAATAAATAATTTCAGCGGTACAGAAAAAATTGTTTACGAACGGTTGCAGCCACAATATCCTAGATCGTAATTGATGGGGGCTATCGATGTAGAATTGCGCTAGGAGGAGCGATGGGAAATATCGACCGTGATCTTGTAGGGTACCATGTGCCTAAGCTGTAAGTATAGGTACCTTTGTATCTGTATTGTGGGGCCCTGTACTTTTATTGCTTTCTTTACATCGGATCGCAGCTGTCTCGGTGCAGACACTGTATCCTCTGCTTCTCCCAGCTTTTGTCCGTTTCGCGTTCATGCGGTTTTCTAGATATTGCCAGTAAGAGGGTGAGACTAGATGGTCACGTGAACGCTAGCCACTTTTCCTGGCCGTTTAAATGATTCCGCGACCTGAAATTTTCTGAAATGGAAGTTAAGGCATGTTTGTGTATGGTTCTCTTCTGTTTAGCCATGCTTATCCAATAATTTGGCGCCTGGTAGCTAGCTCCGTCGATATAGCTTTTTAGCTGCTGATTGTAACTGGTTTCGTTCAGTGACTTAAATTTGTCATGATGGAGGAAATTTGGGAGAATGTAAAAAACACGATTCATGCGTGACTCCTTGAAATGTTTGCATGCAACCAGGCAATGCTCTGGACTTCTGGTGACTTCTGCCGTGGCCATGTGGTTGAGAGGTTCACCTCTTAAGTCGCGGGTAGACGGGTACAAATGTTTGTCACGTGGGACACTTAAGTCAAGAAGTTCGTTTTCGGAGCTTATCGTGTCATCCTTGTTCAGAAAATTAACATTCTGAGACTCACTCTGCCCCACCCTAGTGACAGAGGTTCTTAAACGCTCACCCTTTAAGTTGCAGGTCGGTAGAATCATGCTCACTTCGGGCCCGATTTCGTATCATGCGGGATTGTTGGGTCGTAGACTTCTAATGTACCCGCGCCTTTAGAATCTTAAGCTATTTCGGGTTGTTAGGAGAGTAAATATCAAAAAAATTTAGGATGACCTGGAATTATGTAGTAGGTGTATTCTATTCTTATATCAAAGCCGTCGGCTAAAATGTCAGACTATAAAGGTTATACCTTGAAACTATTGAAGCATTGGTCAGAGTGGACGTAGCAGCAACCAAGATAGTGTAGTCGAATAGTTACCAGTTAAAAACATTTTGTGTTTAAAAGATCAGGAAACACAACAAAAAGAGAGGGTGGCCTGTTATTATGCAGTGTTTTTTTTCTTCTGTCCCAATATCCAAGATGTGGGTTGTAGTGTCAAACTAGATGTTGTCTATGTAAGTAGAAAAGGTTTTGCGGTTGAATTGGATAGGTAACAACAAACGAGATAGTCTAATCTGTGATTGCGTAGTAAATATAGACAAACAGCATATAAATTAGCGACCCAAATTATCCACAGTTACTCCTTTAGAAACCCTGACGAGATTTAGATGGACTGGTAGGCTGTGTATGCTGAGCAAATATTTCCAGCCGAAAGCCCGATTTCGAGAAATATTGTGATCGAAAAGTAAGGATATCGAAAGGAACGGGATGGAGTATCATAGACAGCAGTGTGTTTTTCGATCAAATTATTGTTAAAGTTCTTATTAGAGTTATTCTTATTAAAGTTCTTTCAGTGTTAAACATAATTAAAATATGTATTCTCGCTGCTGAAAAATTTGAGCCGCGTGGGTTGAATTCAATTTAGGTAATTCAGTCAGTTAGTATATTTGAGGGCAAAATAGGCTTGCGCATTTGAACTTCCTATTTGTCACATCAACATCTCAAGAATTTTCAACAATTTTAAGAAGTTTTCAGTCAGAAAAATATATATAATCATATAGTGCAGTGGTTTTTCAAGGTTAATTTGTCACATAGCTCACGCTGTTTTGTAGCATGTGTATATAAAGTCAGTGTTTGGATGTCTACACCGATTTTGACATAGCAATCACCACGGAAAGTTTATTACACGGGTCCACGACCAGATAAGATAAAATAATACTTCCTCACATCCAATCGCCCTTACATGCAAGCGTCCATGGGCACATACAGTTGGAATGGATGCCCCTCAGATACTATTGACATTTTTAAACACAAACTTGATACTCACTTCCTAAGAAATTGTGGCAGATATAATAAACGACTTGTCAGTAGCAGCACTATGCATCTGGCTCACAATTATTGCTGATGTTAAGCCTACATTCGTATTGTGTACAATTGTTACAGTGGACCTTTTTTGCGAGTTTCCATTCTATATAGAAAGCTCAAGGGCGAAAGCCTTCATCCTATAATAAAGTGACTTAAAGTAAATAACATATAAACAATATTTCAGGGGATGTGCTTTACCCTTGCATTGCTAAAAAACTGTAAATTTAAGGGAATTGACCACTTCTTTTGCAGAATTTTCGTTGATAACGGTCTTTGTGACAAAAAAAGAAATTTGTAATAATAAGTCGTTATTTTTGAAATAGTTGAATACGGCGGCTATATAGCGACAGCTTTGGGTGCGTTAATCGAAAAAGGACGATAATCAACCGTGCTCGACTGTATGTAGGGAAACCTGGACATGAGGATTTCGATTTAAAAAAATCATTTTTTCCGAAAACCGCGTAAAATGGTTTTTTTGAATACTTGGTGTGATATGAAGCGTTTAGTATCCTCTAGCCCAGAAAGCCAACTTCGCCTTGGGTTTCCTTACATGTTGATGTCCCATAAGTAGGAAAATAGAAAATTAAAAGTTATTTAATTTATTATTTTCAGTTGACTTCAGTTTTATTAGGGAAATATAGGTAAATACCTCCAAACTCCCTCTTTTTACATAGCTATGATGATGAACGTGTAGTTTTTCCAGAAAAAGAAATGTGTTAGGGACGGCAAGCAGTAAAGAAAAAGAACATATTAGAGAAAAAATACTTTCTCACATCTGATAACCCTTTGGGCACATAAATTTGAAAGGATGCCCTCGGAGATTAGTTGTGGTGGTGATTTGGAAAAATTAGTCACGCATAAGAGCACAGTCCAAGCCACGCACGATACGAAATGTTTGTATAAAATCCCCGCGTAACTGCCTATAGCTCAGAGGACGGAGATACAGGTTATTTAAATGGATCGCATATGGTAGTGCATTTTGTCCTTTTACTAATTTTGCTGCTGGCCGCTGCACTTTCTCAAGTTCATTATAATCCTGCCGCATCCATGGTCTTCAGGCTTCAATCGCGTATTCAAGATGTGGCCTCAAAAAGGTAACGATGATTTTTGAGAAAAAAAGTATTCATCAAAAACCGTGAATGCACTCTTGATGGCGCACAACATTGACGTTGCAGTTTTAGCTGCCTTACAACATTGTGTAGACGGTTTGAGTTTATCTATCATCCAGATGCCGAGATCCTTCTGTATTCCTTCTTCTTGGACTAGGATTTCGTTTAGATATTAGGGTCGCGCCTCAAGAACCGAATGTTGATTTCCCAGGCGCAGTAGAGTGCATTTGTTTGAATTGAAGGACAGCAGCCATCTATGCGACCAAACGTTTAATCGACAAGGATTTTCCTGGAAGTTATCTTTATTGGCAGCACACTTGATGACTTTCCATATTTTTACATCATCTGCACACATGGCACATTCGCAGTCAAATGCCTTAACACAATCATTAGCGAACAAGAGAAAGAGGGTGGGTCCGAGTACTGAACCTTGACGGACTCCGTTCTCGCACACCGTCGGCCTCTATTGTTGTCGTCCTACACACAACGTAAGGGATCAAGCAGATAGTATATTCTCAATCCATGTAAGAAATCTGCCTCCGATGCCCATCAGTGTCAACTTATGCAGGAGATGTTGGTGTAAATTACTGTTGAAGGCCTTCCGGAAATCAATAAAGGCTGCATGTACGGTTTAATTTGTACCAATGGCCGTTGTCCAGCTTCGCGGCGTTTAGAGCAAGTTTGTTACGCATGACCTTCCCCTAAGAAATCCAAATTGTGCTATCAAAAAAAATGTGTCAGTTTCACAATATATCATCAATTGCTTCTTGATGATCTTCTCCATTTCTTTGCAGCATATGGATTTCAGACTCACGGGTCTGCTGTTGTTCGCAAATGCATGACTACCGCTTTTGTAAAACGGTGAAATATGTGCTTGTTTCCAGTCCGGAGGAAGTATTTCAGTATTAAACGATTTCTGGCACCCTAGTGAACGGGGTTAAGGTAGATCTCTAGCAAGTTCCTTGAGCAATTTGGCAAGAATTTCATCTGGACCCGGAGATTTACATTCCTTTAAGATTTTTAGTTCTTGGAAAATCGCCTCTTCTCCAAACAAAATATCCTCAATATTTGGTACTCCCGCGACCTCTTCAACAGTTGCGACAAAGCGCGGTTATTTTGTGAGAACCAACTTAAAGAAATCAGCAGAATGTTCTGCTTTGTTTTAACAATCGGAGATTTTGAGACCTTCATCATTTTAAATAACAAGAATCGGGTTCCTGTTGCGTGTGTTTTCCCGCAAACAAATTGTGAAGAAACTTTGAATTTTTGACATCTGGACGAAATAAATCGCTCTCAAAGTCCCGTCGTGATTTGCAAACTATTCTTTTTTACCTTGTTCCGCTGGATTTTGTTCTGTTTAAAATCTTCGTTGAGGCTTGTGTTGTGAATTGTCTTCATTAGCTTTCCTTTTTCATTGATCTGACTTGTAATATGTCATTTTAGCCATGGAGGTTGGCTTGATCATCTGGGCACTGAAAATGGACAATGACTGCACATTAGATGCGACAACCACTCCTTGAATGTATTCCAGTCGTCAGTGACATCACCAGAGAGAAGAAGACCCCAGTTTATTTGTTATACGTCTACTCGCATTTTATAGAGGTAACCTTGCCATATATTCGGAATTGAATCCTCTACTGCAGGCGGTACTTAATCAAGAGCATAATCCTTCGAAAGTTCAACGTGATAACTTCGCCCTAGTGGAAATTGACAGCATACCACGTCTATACTACCGGGATTCTTGGTAAAGAATAGGTGGAAACAACTAGCCGGTCGCCCTCCACGTGCTGTGTTTTAAACTAAGTATAGTGTGAGAAGAACGTCAAGCCTATTTACAGATTTATTAAAAGCATTTTTAAAACAATTCGCCAACAAATCGTTCTATTTTATGTTAGGCGCATTAAAATCACCCATGAGAACAACATCACGTAGACTTCCTATCTCATTTATGCACACCAGTAACCACGCATTGGTATCAGTGTCTGACTGCGGTGGTCAGTAGACGGTCACAGCTTCCAGGGGCTGCAACCGCCGTGCATTAAGTTTAAGCAAAATAGCCTCTGAACAATGGGGATCCCTTTCAGGCCTTTCACACACTATGGCAAGACATTTAATCTAAACGAAAACTATCAAACATTTAGTTTGACACGTTAGCCGGATTATGCACTCACTGCCTGCCGGTGACGCAGACAGTCACATAACTGGTGATCGCGACTACCTGGACATACGTATGGGGATCAAAGTGGTAGTAGGTCATTTGATTATGCCTATCAATCGATGACTGATTGGTTAAACCCGTCAGGGGGATTGAGCCCAGGCTGCATGCAGGGCTGATCTTACACTTCTGAGATCGAATGGTCTGCATGCATATGCAATGCCAGTCCTCAGCCAACCATGATCCCTGCGGCCTGATGGTCAATGACAGATTCTCT